>CM031243.1:479266985-479663295 GCA_018340775.1 Taxus wallichiana var. yunnanensis
TATTTACTCGGCCTCACTATCTGAAGGGATAAGATTTCCCTTGCGATGTTGATATTCGGTTGACCTTACCAGTCACGAGATGCTCATCATGGGTGGTTTCTCGAGGTTATAGCCAAATTTTCTTGCCACAGGAAGATCATCACAAATTTGCATTCGACATTGCAGCCAGGAACCTTTACTTTACTCGAGAGTCATGCCTTTTGGCCTTAAAAATCTTTGGTGCTTTACATGTCAGACATCTTTATGACTTACATCTTCCATGATATACATGCCATTAGCATATTGGAAGATTACGTGGATGATCTCTTGGCCAAATCTAAACATGCCCATTGAGCACCTCACATCCTCGAAACCATCTTTGATCGCTGCATTAAATATTACATCTGCCTTGACCTAAAAGGTGCATCTTCGCATGGTTCTCTTAGGGAAAACTCTTGGGATTTATTGTTTTCCCTCCATGGTATAGAAGTTGACCTGACTAAAGTCAAGGCCATTTTGGAAATGCCTCCATCCGCCCACTAACCTTAGAGCAACTCAAGCCATTCTGAGGTAAATTGTGATCCATTCGACCATTTCATTTCCTGATTATCGATCGGTGTCTGACCATTTCATCATCTACTTAGGAAGGATGTCTCCTTTAAATGGGATGATGATTATTCACAAAAGCTTTTGAGGCCCTAAAAAAATACCTTCTCGACCACTTTTACGTACTCCCATTCCACACAAATAAGATGACCCTTTTTACCTATACATATGTAAATTCTGAGTCATTCCTTGGGAGCCATGCTACTCATCGTGATAGAAAAACATAAGGGGAGCGTAGGTAGTTTATTACATAAAGTCATACTCTTTGGACTATGAAACCTGGATATAACCATCCAGAAAATCTTTTCTTAGCCTTAGTTTTCGTTGCCACCCAGACTCGCCATTACTGCTCGACCAAAAAACCTATGTTGTGACGAACACCATAGATCCTTTACACTTCATGTACCTGCAAACCTTATCAAAAATTAGGTGTTGCGCGATGGCATTCTACTTTTAGCTGATCTTGACCTCGAATTCATTCACTAAAAGTCCATTAAGGCTCGTCCTATCACCGACCATGGTGGTGGCAGTACCTATTTACAGGGACAAACCCTCTAATTTTGACTTTCAGATGAATCCATTCTTTACCCTTTCCCTAGATAGAACCCCTTACCAAATGACATTGTTCTTGACGGTTCTAAATTATCGTGTGGGAATTGGAGGCTGAGTGTTATCCTCATTCCTCATGGATGGAGAACCCATGCCTTTGTCTTTCCAAACTAGACTTTGAATGCACAGCCAGATATTGCCCAGTCACTGAAGATCTGCAGCTGCTCATGTCTTGATCTCACAGACCACTTATGCCACCCCCAGATGTCAAATCAATCCACATCTTTGGTGATTCACAATTGGTCATAAACCCAAGTCGATGAGTAATGTAAACCAATGTCATAAGTGAGATACTTCAAAAGTATAAACATCATGTAGACATACTTTTGACCACCTTTGGAATATCTTTACACCCTTGAAGCCATCCCACGTTCCCGACCAACAAATTTGCCGAGACACCATGGTCTTCTTAGCTTCCCAAATACCCACTTCCCTACCCGATTCCAAATATTTTTCACCATCTGATACCTCCATTCCACCTTCTTATTTACCTCATGATGTTTACTCAATCGGAGAATGCATCACCACAAGTGACCTTTGGTATAAACAATACTCAGCATTACCTTTCCCTCTCCATCTTACCTCCCAGATCTAGCCCACATGTGGACAACACCTTCCTTAAAGGATGTCTCCCATTTCGTTATCTTTGAGGGGAATCCTCTATAAGCGTGGATTTGATGGTATTCTCTTACGATGCCTCACAAGTTCTGAAATTCCTTATACCATTAAGGAGGTTCAGTGATGGCATATGTGGAAGTCACTTTAGTAGCCTTGCTTTATTCTTAAGCGTATTCTTCACCTAAGGCTATTCTAGGTCGACCCTTAACCATGATTGTTTTGACTATGTCAAATCTTGTGTGAAATGTCAACAACATTCCAGCAACCTTGCATCATACACCCAGTCATGCCTTACGGATTAGCTCGTGACCTTTGGCGCCTTCTCTCAATGGGGTTTTGGATCTTGTCGGAGAAATCGATCCTCATTCTTCTGCATCCATCGATGGATCACTCAACTAACTGTTGCTGAATCCCACTACACAAAATGGGTGGAAGCCATACCACTCATCTCCATGAAAGGATGAGAAAATATGTGAGTTCATTAACCATCACATCATTTTGCTGCTTTGGTGTCCCTCATCCCACCCCTCATCACGTGATGGAAACAATTGAAAAACAAAACACTTTGCAAAAAACTTTATGCGCCTTGTACATGGCATTCGGCTTAGTTTCTCCTCACCTTATTACCCACAAACCAATGGCCAAGCTGAATCCACTAGCAAAACCCTCATTAAAATTATCATGAAAGTGGTTGGCCGATCTTTGGGAAGGATTGGCATACGCACATTCCTTTACTCTATGGGCATCACTAGTATTCACACACTTCCACTGCGGCCATCGCCCCTTTTTTGGTCTGTGCGTAGGTTGTTCTACCTCTCTGAATTCATATCCCCTCACTCACATTTCTCTCCATGACATACTTCTTGTACGTGATGACTTTCCCTCAAGACCGCTTAGCATAACTAGATTTATTAGATGAACATCGTCTTAATGCTCACGGATCACCTTGAGTTACGACCAATGATGTATTAAAGCGTGCTTTATGAAAAGCGTGTTCATGAATGAACCTTCCAGTTGGTGACCTTGTTTTGAAAGAAAATCAACACATGTAATCAAAGTCAGAAAAAAGTAAGCAGGAAAATTCTACTCCCTAATTGGCTTGGACCATACATCGTAACTCATGCTATGGATCGGGTGCCTATCATTTATCCTCACTTGAGGGTAAACCCCGAACTTAGAGCCTGTGCATTACATCTTGACCATTCTATTGTTGACTCATTGTCCCTACCTCACCCTTTGTCTCTTTAGGAGGCTCATCCCTTGGCGCTATCCACTCCATCCACTCTCACTAATGATTAAACATGAATCATGTGAGTACCCGTCACTTGTTATCTTCTCTTGAATATGTGTGCTTACGTGGCACTACACACATAGCATGATTCTCATGGATACTTTTCATCTACCTTTTAGATGAGATCCCATAGTGAATCGTTCACCTCGCCTTTTGAACAGAGTCCTATCCTTCAATGTAGTGCTTGGTCTTGACTTCCATGATTTCAATGACCTTGATGGGACCAAAATCCTTGAGTCGAACTTCTAATCTGAAGGTGAATCCCTCGAAAGGACATATTCCTCTCGACCCAATTGTGGTACATAAATAGAGCTGCTCCCTTGAAGGGCAGGCTATATGACTCTGCCAAGTCTTTCCCGAAAAAAAAGAGAGAAATCAAAAGAAGCTTCTGCATCGATCAAGCTTCACGAAGACCTCGAGTACCATATTATTTATCCACTGTATAGACTTCACTGCATCGATGGAGTCTATCAAGAAACAAAAAAACATTTTAGTCGTGGACTTGCCCATTGTGACCTCATACCTTTTGCCCGAAAGCCCTTATCACTCAAAACATATGCCCATTTACTACGCCTTTCACCCACCTTTTCCATTTCCCTCTCATTTCCTAAATTACCTCGAGGACATCTTGGACTTGCTGACATTTGGTGATCATGTGAAAAATTTCCTTTAGGATAGTTAATCATGTAATGCCTTTACGGATCTTGTGTTCATCCCACCCCCTATGCCAGATGATCTACTACTGGTATGATCCTACCCAAATCAGGTGGCTCTATTACCCCCCTCTCATATTTTAACCATCTTTGTTTACATTTTGATTACCTTATATAGGACTTGGTCCTCACCACTTTCTTTGGGTTAAATTCCTCCCCTTTCATCATAATCACCTTTACCTGCATCTACATAGATAATCTACCCCCCACTATAACCTCAGGACCCATAAGTATACATGACCATGTCAAACCTACTGACTCATTTTCATCTTCTTCCCTAGCTCATGAGAACTACATTGACACGAGGTCCCTTTTCACACAAGGATCTGCTGTAAGTGGAAACACTCGAGGGCATGGGGCCCTTAGAGGTTAGCTCTGACCCACTCTCTACCACCTAGCAATTCCATCATGACCATGCCTAACTCACCTTTACCCCACACATTTCACTTAATTCCCCTTTTTAACGTAAAATTGGACATTAAGCACACATAGGGGCATAACAAGTTGTTTACCAACATACATTTTTATTTACTACCATTCCTCTCATCATCACTTTTATGTCATAGATTATAAAACATTTCACATATGACCCGTGAGTATCATTCATTCTGAACCATAATAGAATCATTCCTAAACCAACTTTGACTCAATTCATGCCTAAACCAACTTGGACTCATCCATGCCTAAACAATGAGCTTTGACTTGATCCATGCCTAAGCCTTAGTGGCCGTTTGAATCTCGATCCATACCTCAACCGATTTAACTCGCATATATTTATGTTGCCTAAGCAGAACTGACACTCGATCCATGCTAAGAAACCTGACCTTACTTGATCCATACACCTACCCATGCTTGGCTGACATTCCGCCATGCCTAACTCACCTAATCCTATTCATATCATAACAATAGTAAAATAACATACACATCAACACATAATCCTTGAACCTCCCACACATCTCATCTTAAAAATACGTGTATCGCATGATAATGTATGCTGCTCATCTACAAAAGTACCATGACCCATGTCTCTCATACCCATCATCTTGTTCGCGAGGAATTAATACAAAAATATCTTTGGCTCGCGAGTTGGTATCATCTACAAAATTATAAATACAAAATATTTTTTGATCGTAGACGGTATCATATATAATCCATATAATAAATGACTCGCGGCGAGAGGAAGTCCATGTAATCCCAAATCGTGATCTCCCCATCGATGTATTGCGGGAGTATGCTCCTAAATGATATGCTACTCTCCTCGTACCTGCCACCACACCTGTAATAGTGCTCAGCACACTGCCTCACCTCCCTATGTTGATGGCCCCTGCTGGGGGGCTAGCCTCTCTAGCATGGCGCTAGTGGCCTCACCACGATCCACATCCTGGCTACTTCGCTGACATGAATCTCTGTATCTCTGAGAATCTCGGACACGCTTTGTGAGTGTGGGCTACTCACAGTCCTCTCAGGAGGCTTAGCATACTCTGTACTCGAAGGCATAAGAGGCACGTCTAGTGATCAACTAACTAAATGTTCCTGATAATATCATGGCCTTTCCCGTAGGGCATCGGGTTGAATACTGTGCATGCTCCACTATACGTAGGGTGTGTGGGTCTCATCCACTGCCGTGGGGTTCTATGGCAGGGGACCCTATGACTCTCACATAACACTGAGGCCTATTGGTACTAGATCACAGTCATCCCTAGAATTTGTGTCTGATCTCGCATTTGGGCACGGCGGGGTAGGGTGAATGTATAAAGCTATCTGACTAGCCTGAACGAAGACCATTAACCTAAGCATTGGTTTTCTGACTCAGCCTTGCTGCTAGTACACAATTGTAGGGTGAACGACTCTCCATTCCACCTACCTCCTCTGTCCATCTCCATGTCCCCCTACCTACTACTACTTCATGCCTTTCTGACTCGATCTACGGCCCTTTGGGCTGTAAATGTGACACTTTGCTCTCAAGCATACAGTTGGCTACGTAAGCCTGAGTTTACATCACGAAGCTCTTTTCACAGCACGGTGGATTGATTGTTCGAAGCGTCTCAATCATATAAATGTGACTGGTGGCTAGTCATACGGCTGCCTTGCTTGGTGGTATGACTCTCGGTGATGCACCCATATCCCGTATAATCCACACACACATCTAAATCGGTGTATCTGCTTTGCATTCATTGGTCTGTGCCCATGGCTCATGGTGTCAGAGCATAGGTCTCTGTGCACGAAGAGCTCTGGTGATAATTGGAGATTCTTGGCATGTCTCTACTAACCGGGCTTGGGTGGCACTACAAGCTTGGCCAGCCCATCGCCACGACTCCCATTCTCCTCCTCTCATCCTGAATATAATGTTGCTGTGTAAAGCTCCCCAAACCATTGTTGCCATATGAGAAGCCCTACGTATAGTCCTCCAGGTAGTGTCCACCCCGCATACAATCCTGGTGACCTCGCATGCCTTAGTGCCGTGCTGCATATAGAGTAAGTCAGCACTTTGGGCTCTCCAGTAAATTGTGACCCACGTTTATACCAAACTCTCAAAAACTCTCATAGGGAATTGTCATTTCCAAAACGGGCTGGGGCATCCTCCCAGCTAACAACGCTACGTGGAAGATAAAAACAATCGCCTTACATATTTCGTAATTTTGTGTTGTGCTTTGACAGCGAATCTTGACCTCCCAGTTTCTGAGCCCATGCTCTCTACACCATCGCAATACACCTTTACCGATATGCAGGTATTACCTTAGATTAGATATTTTGTATCACCCATTGTCATGAAGGTCGGTGATCGAGAATTCATCCACCCTCTACAGTCATCCGATAGGTGAAGGCAGTGACACTTTATCATCAAGTTACCACTAACCTCATACCATCATCGGATGAGCGTCATATCATCGACTCCATAGGCTTTAGGCTAGCGGCCCATGTCGGGTACGTTAAATACCACAAATAGGTTCGCATTCTGTGGCTCCTTTGTCTCCACCTCGAGTGAGCAATAGTACTAGATAAACTTTAGGCCCATTTGTACAGAGCATGAGAGATCACGTGGAAAGTCCTCGTATCGGGTGTATAGCTATCGATCACTCACCGTTATCTATTATGCGAGAGAAAGGTTGGTTGCTTTGATTTCATCTTGTTAGAATTATTATGAACTAAGCCTAGCATTTTCACCAGTTATGGCGCTTTTCACCCCTGTACCCCACCTCTGTGACTTTGTCGTCACTCCTCTATTGTCATGCTCACCTATCTTGCTTTGATAAGGTCATGCATAAAATGTGGCTCGTTTTTCATTGCATCTTTAACCGAATAATTCCACAAAATTATTAGTATCACCTTGCATCGGTTACCTTATTATTACCCCACATCGATTAGCGCCACACCCTACGATCTACCACTGCCCACCTTTACCATGGTTACCACATAATTAACCGTCATCTGCCTGTCATCTGAAACCCAGGTGCCTGATCCATCTGTTACACAGCCAGTCCATTGCGAAACTTACAGTAGCCTGCCCAAGCCACCCTTGGCCCGAAAAATCCGTCTCCCTAAACCCCTTTTCACTCTCCCTGAAAGACCGGTCTCCACGTGTAACCGAGGTCTTACCCTTGTGGAAGTGGTCCCGCTTCATATCTCCGGTAGTAGTAGCAGTGTCATTTACCGACACGTAGGCCATTTCAAGTGGCGAGTCATTGAGATATTTCCACCCATCACATGACTTTAACTTTTCCAGTGCCTCTGATACATTACCACCCACCCAAATCACTCCTTACGGTCATGTCCCTCATTACCATTCTACATCCTACAGCTTCCCCATTCCCTCACTCTTTATCATTGTATACATTGCAAAAGTTCATATTTGATACTTTCTATGTTTCCATTTCCCAAGCAGTCGAATCATTTAGCGCGTGATCCCCTGTTCACATGTTGAGTGGTGCTTTTTGAACCTCCAGCAGTACACTCCTCCGACATCTTCATTTTCCAAGTCCTTTGATATGACCTATCACTGGCCCAACCAGTTGAAATCCTTTCGGTCAATGCTAGTCGTGGACCATAAACCTCACGGTGAACCACCATACAATCTCAGGCTTGGCCACCGACCAATCTACTTTTGTCCTAAAGACTCTCTGTCTTTCTTCTTCCTCTTTTCTCTCTTTTTGGTACAGATTTCTTCCTTTCCATTGAATTCTGAAATGAATTTCCTAAGCACGTGGATATTTTTACATTCAGGCTTTGGCCTACCCGACTCGAGCGCCGTGTTCCCCTAGATGAGGCCGGTCGATACCACTACCTATGCATTGTGATGGTTCCTCCACTGCATTCTCATTAGGTTGATGTATCTTGGCCAGAGCGATACCACCTCTTATCAATATCGTTGCCCTTCTTTTCCACCTAATTTTTCTACCTTCCTTTTACCACTTGCCTTCTTGACCACGGAGCACGGTTTACCTAGCGGCCTGCGCCTCACTTCTTCCAACTCACTACATGTTCCTCCTTTGTGAAGCATTCTTATTTTACCTTATCGATGTTTTTACCCATGTCGTGATCTGGGATATTTGCCACTGGACCATTCTTTAGTGACCTTTTACCTCATGTGTTCACTGCTGCACTACGGTAATTATGATTACATGTTGATTGACCAATGAACTTACCTAGCCTATTACCATAGTTGTTTATCTTGACCCTACCTTTATTTGAACGAGACCTACACTAAATGCATTCCTTCACCTAACCTATGTTGTGCAATTCTTGACTAAATATCCTATCCTTGGATTGGATGGTAACTTTGCACTTATTTGGATAAACCTATTGACCTTAATGGTATTATAGAGTTTCTTGCTCTTGAAACCCGATGGTATATTTGTATGTGTTATATGCAACCATGTGCATACATTTAAATTGTGCTAACTGCTGACCTTACCCATTTGCGTCACCAGTAGACCTTTTCACCAGGCCTTCCCCTGCTTTCATTTCCTTTTCCTCACATTTAGCCTTTTAGTCGAAACCACTCATCACTTGACTTTTACCTTGTCGGTTCTGGTTTGAGGATCACCTTGCCACCCTCACATGGAAGGCAGCAACATCTTATTTTTGTTATGCATCGGCTTACAGATACAAACTACTCTTAAACAAAAAGTGAGGAAAAATGTAGAAAAATTAGGTCAACCTCCCCCTTAGGTCATCCCTCGACATATAAGCCCCCTTTATTACATTACCTATGCGTGACCCCCTTCACCCACTAATATTAATTTAATTCAAATTAATGCATTATTCATCTATATATTATTATTTAAATATATTATTTAAGTATATCTACACAAATAGTTCATAGACACCTCACCGAAACTGACTCGACCTAAGACCTATTCTTGCGAGATTACCAGTAACTAAGCTAGACTTACCCAAACCCTAAAAATCGATGCCTACATTCCCTCTAACCACATTCTGCATGCTCACAAGAGGCTCGAGTCTAATCCATGGGATAACGACATGATATACGAGGAAATCAGGAGGATCTCCTAAGTTTAATAAACACAAAATCCTACCTTGACCAATGTCAGTTTCCCCTAACCATCGCCGGTTAAGTCGGACCATAAATCGATTACCCCTTTTAACCCAAAACAACCTTATTCTCAAGGTTGGAAGTTTGCAGATTGGAATTTGGAAGCAAGAACAAAATCTTAGAGATAATGCATCTTGAGAGCCAATTCCAACAAGAGTTGACATCAAGGAAGGAGATTGAGGATCTTCTCCCTGACACATCCATCCCAGCCACATTCTAATCTATCCAAGAAAAAGAGGAGTGTGCATGTAGCCCATACGTGAATATTTTCTTCAATTGGTGATCACTGCGGCCTTCAAACCCATCATCAACACCTCCAACCTTCACACATAGATCTTCAGAATGAAATCCAAGTAAGTGCATAACATCATACTTTCTTGATTCATTTTATCATTTCATCATCCATTGTTTATCTTGCTCCCTATTGACCATCTCCAACATTTTTCACCTCCATAGACCCATCAAAACCTCGCAAAAACCTATTCCAATCACCCAATACCTCATTCGACCAACCAAATCCTTTGTACAATCACAAAGGAGACCAAAAAGCCATTATGTGATGTTTCCAGATCTCACAATGAATCGGCGCCGGTTATATCTAACCGTGGTCGGTCACCCCGACCGACGCCGGTCTATGTGTTTTCCACACGGTACGCCTTAAAAGAGACCTACCCACCTCATTTTACCTCATCCTCACTCTCACTGTGACCTACCCGAGACCTTTATAAGACCTGCATAGAACCCATAACCAACCATTTGACCCATGGATTCTATTCTAGCTTAGCTTGTTAGATTAGATTTGTTTTCTTATTGTGTTTTAATTGAGATACCTAAATCATTTCAAAATAACAATAGGATTTACCTTTTTCAGCATTAATTTGTTTAAAATAGTGGATCTGAAAACCATCTAGGAAGTACCATGCTTCCCGGATCTAGCTTCACGCTAGCGCTTCACGCCCATATTGTTTAATTCTTTTTGGTGGTCTTGTTTTCATTATAGGTAGTTCCTCTAGCCAAAAGGAATCTCTCACGGTTAGCTATGGATTTGGGATTCATACGTGCATGACAACCCATCAAATGACATTTGAATAGGTATTCCTCCTATGCCCTGTTACCCTATATCTGTTTTGTCAACAATTCAAAGAAACAATCTAAGAGAAAAAGGTGAAGCAGGTTGGGTGATGAAATCCCAATCAATTTCACGGGTGGGAGTTTATTTGGATGTGTTTTTGATTTTGACATGATTTGTTCATGTGTGAGGGGAAAATAAGTGAGTGTAACAATTTTTTCCTCCTAATTAGACTACATGATCAATAAGAATGCAAATTGTTTATTTTAGAATCCCAAAATGAAATGTTGAGATTTGATGAGGACAAAAGACAAAAATTCAAGACATAAAATAAAAATAAGATTTTTAGGACTTACATGTGAAATGCTTATTTTTTCACTTTTTTAAAATTGTTTTAGCAATTTTTTTTTTTAACAAATCCAGAAGGTATTATTCTAGAGAAATAGAGCCTACAAATTGACCAGAAAGTAGAAATAGAGAGAAAAATACTAAAGGTTGTTAATGAAATGTTAATAAAAAAAACATGGGAATCCCTAGCAATTTAGGGAAATTGCAGGTGATTGAGCCAATCGCAAGTGATTAGCACTCAGTGAAAACAAGAGATCAAAATAATGATAAAATGATGGAATTAAATAGGGATTAGTGGTCCCACTGGGTGTGCTAGAATGTCTAGCATGGTTTTACCTTGGTTGTCTTGATGGATTCAAGAGGTAATGACCTGAGCTTGACCTTAGTATGGTGGGGTTTCTGGGGTACTCATGGATGTTGATTATGTTTTTTTGTGTACAATTTTAAAACAATGGATGAGAAGGCTTCATTATTTGCAAGAAAATTCCTATAACAAAACTATGAATCACATTAAGATAATATTACAACTTAAGAACATTCAAACTCTTATTAGTACTTAAGATCATGCTTATAAAAGTGATATAATAAAGTGTGATTATCACTTATTTAGTTAAGTACATATATGATCAACATGGACTCATGATTTACAACCACAAGTCAGATTCTTGATCTATATAGAGATTCTCATATGTGTTGGAGGATATGGAACCAACAATGTCCTCCTCTTCCTTGGCGAAGTCAGAATCGAGAACTTAAATGTAGTCTTTAGTAAAGAAGTCAGAATCTTCTTCCTGAGTGTCATACAGGTGGGTGAATGTGGAATCTGAACTAGAGATGCTAATGTGGTGACATAATTGGAATCAAAGGTAGTGTGGTAATTCTCCTCCGGATGTTCAAGGCTGGCCTCGTATTGCCGTTTGTATTGAACGAGATCCTACTGGAGCCTTAATGCTTCATCGTATGCCTCTCAAAAGGCATAAGAGGCTTCCCAAATACAATGTGTTAGTAAAAATAACTTCCAAGTGATTGAATAGAGATGCTTGAATCACACAAAGTTCAAGGTCATGAAGCAAGTTGTATTGCTCCTAATACAATGGATGGTGAAAAATAGGAAAAGAGTCAGCTACGAGAAATTTAGATCCTCCTAAAGCCATCTGAAGTCATCATGCTAGATAGAGGATCAATAGATAACAAGAAACAATCCATTTTAGTTAATTTTTTAGCTAAAAATAATGAAAAATAATTAAAAAGACAACAATATGGAGATTGGGGGAATCGTTATGCGGATTACTATGAAAAATGATATTTTTAAAAACAGAGTCTAAACTAATGAATTAGACATTATTTTGGGAAAAAATAAGACTATTAATCACATAAATGATATACAAACAAGAATACACCTGTTTAGTGCCTAAAAAAATAAAAATGAATGATTTACCTTACAGAGTGTGTTAGTGGATGCAAGAGCAGAGGAAGGTGGTTGGAGGACAAAAACGATCAATCTAATGATGAACTTGGTGCTCATGGGACAACTTGACATTGGGTAATGTCGTGATGGAGTACCTGGATGCTTGATGTATTGATATTGTGATAAATTAGACCTACAGAGCTTCAAAATTCATCCCCCAAATGAGGTCTACAAATCAATATATATATTACCGATGATTGGGAAAATCATTGGTGATTTCGGGGACATCTAGTTTGGTTAGAAAATCAAATAATTTCCTTTCATTTTCAGCTCAAAACGATGTATTTTGAAGTGATGAGGATGAGGATGGTTAAAAAATCACAAACTAAGTTTGTTAGGATGAGGAGACTCACTTTTTGGATGATTCGGCTAGTTAAAAGGCTAGTTAGTTAGGCAATAGGTTAGTGCTTTTTAGGAAGTAGTATTAGAAGTGCTTTGGGTGGTTAGTGAGGTGTCTAAGTTAACTCAACAAGGTGTGAGAGTGAGGTGTGATGGGATAACAAGTAATTTAATTATTTTAATTGAATAATCCTTTTAGATATGATGGGTCATAAATGAATTAATTAGTTTAAAAAGGGGGTAAGAGAGTGGGATGTCATAAATATGGTGTCTTTTGTCATGAGTGTGTTTGAGCTTGGGAGGTGTAGATTTTTGGTGTCTACAAAAGCATGAAAGAAGGTTACATCGTCATGAATTAAAAAAGTAAGTTGATACTCTCGGGGGAGTATTCTTTGTTGTAGTAGTTAGTCTCATTCATCATGTGCATCGTTAAGGTCTCATCAACTACATGTGTGTCATTATTCAAAAGGTATCTCAATATATGCATAAGTATGTGTCTTTAATAATGCTTCTAGAAGAAATTCATATATGTCATCATAAGTGTGAAGGTTCATAGGTTTCATGAAGTATGTTTCTAAGGTATGAGTGTGTGGTCATTATAATACTATGATATGCCTTCGGTTGTGCAATAACGTGTCAAAAGTTTAGAGTACATCGAAAAAGATTTTCATCACAATAAACCTATGAAATCATAGTTTTCAATGCTTATCTAGGTATGTCTCGGAAGAGTAAATCCTATTGCATGGTCTTGGATATCTCAACTCATTGGATGTGTCTTCATGAATACTATTTGGTTTGGTTGTCATCAAAATGGTTAAGTTCATGTTGAGAAGTCTATGGTCCGAGACTTTTTTGATAAAGTTGTTAAATAAAGTGAAAAGGAGATGGTTGAGTCATAGTTTACAGAGTACAAAGACAAAATGGTTTGCTACATATGGATATGAGATACTTAAAGGTCGAGAAACATCAAATGGCTTTAAAATGTTACAAGGTCTGTGAACTAGTACTTCAAATTATATGACAAAGTTCATCTAGATTGTGGATCCATAAGAGGGAGCTTGTGAACTCATACAAAACATAAAGCGTACAAAGAGTGTTCATAAAAGTTCTTGAAGATCTCTAAAGAAGGATGAGAGTTCATTTTAGTCGGTGTTAAGAATCCCATCAAAGTTGTGTTAAATATCCAAGAGTGTGGTAAGGCTTGATTATTGCTTTAAAGTTACAAGATTTGATAGAAATATTAGTTTTCTATGTAAGAGTCTCAAGGTAAAGTTATGATTCAAGGATTTTAAAGTGTATTTATAGGTGTCCACATGAGTTTATAAGCATGTTAGTTTCTTCTAGTTGGATAATTTTCAAAATGTGCACCTACAGTGTAGGGAATGTTTGAGGAAAATTAAGTTAATCTACAAGCAAAAGTTACAGGAGAACCTGTGGGTCACTAGGTGTAGATCAAAGTCTATACAAGGATTGAAATCTTTTGCCCAATGTTGTGTATTACTATGGTGTAAGTACATTGATCATGAAAGGAAAAAATAAATACATCCGGTCAATATAACTCCTTCAATAGCTTCTAAGTTTTTGATGGCAAAATTTGTGTCAAAGTCAAAAAGATCTAGATATGGA
The DNA here is from genome assembly GCA_018340775.1 of Taxus wallichiana var. yunnanensis. Taxonomy (NCBI): domain Eukaryota; kingdom Viridiplantae; phylum Streptophyta; class Pinopsida; order Cupressales; family Taxaceae; genus Taxus; species Taxus wallichiana. The sequence goes on from CM031243.1 coordinate 479,281,206, forward strand.
AAAGACACTTCTACGGGTCAAAGAAGATTGTTTCAAGCGATAAAAGGTTTAAAATGCATTATCGGTGAATGCACACATGATCTGAGGTATGAGATGCATATTTTTGTCTTAAGTGAAAGAGAGTTCTTAAAGGTACTCAATATTGTTCTCAAAGCTAGAAATTTCAAAGTCTTTTTAGATACAACTCAGTGTGATGTGCTACAAGTGGTTTAGTTGATGAAGGATTATAAGACTAGTAAGGTGAGAAGAGTTCAATGATTTATAGGTCAGAAAGATAATTTGGATGGAAGTTAGGTATAAACATTTGTTGAAGTACACTGTGACCTATTTTGAAGGATTGAATGATGCTTAGAAGTCGATTTTTCCTCAACGGTGTATTGAGATAGAACAAAGAAGACTTATACATAACATTGAAATTGATGCTAAAAATGACTATTTATTAAAGGTATAAAACAAGATGGTGTTCCCTAAGGAAATATTAGTTGACTCGGGAATGTTTGCGGGTGCAAAATGTTGATATTTCTTGTAAAAATAGATGACAAAGCTTGAAGAAATCCTTGTAACTCATGACAATCAAGAAGTTGTTTTCCTTAAAGTGTAAATTGATGGTCTACATATGTATCTCAATATATCAAAATACCGAGTATGATTTTGAGTTATGGGTTGATCTTAGGATGAGTTTCTACATGACTCTTATTGGACCTTTTCATGAGACATATGTGTTGTCATTGATGTCAAGATGAATCAATTGATGTCAAGTATTATTGATGGAAAAATGGGCAAATTAGTAAGGTGAGCATGCAAGAAAGATGAAGTTTGATTGGTAGTGTCAATCCACATAGGATTTGAGATGATCAAGGATAAGTTCTAAAGGACTTAGACAACATTTGGGAAAGATGCATATATAAGGTGTTAGTTGCCTAATTCTTGAAGAAGCCACCCAAGTATATAGAGAGCCGTGAAGTAAACAAACACAAGGAAGGAAACATAGATTAAAGGAAAGCTCCAAAATAAGCCATGGAAATCAAGTGAATTCCATAGAGTGAATAAGGTTTGAAGGTAAAGATGTGGGTATGAATATTTGGAGAATTCCACGTATAAAGGGAAAAGATGCAAAACCATGGATAAGCAAAAAAATTCTAAGTATAGAAGATTGTTGCAGACATAATGAAAGCCGTGAAGAACTAGAAAAGGAGAAAATATTTGGAAGGTAATAAACAAGGAAGAAGCCACGAGGAGTTGAAAAAGCCACACAATGTATATAAATGTTATGGAGAACTAAAAATCTACATAAAGAAGGAAAATTTGAAGAACAAAAAGGAGATGCCGCAATATGAAGGAAAAGATCAAAGATGCCAAAGGAAGCCATGAAACGATCAAAGTGAACTGGAGTGGATCAAGGAAAATTATTTAGAGTTCAAATTGAAAGAGTAAATGTTTGCATTCATATTTTGAAGGAGTTTTGATTGAAAAAAGCTGTAAGTACAACTGGAACTTCACATGGATCAATGAAACTCTCCGTTCCATCTACCAAAATTTAATGTATGTTGACCATGAGGAAATTTGGTTTAAAATCTCGATGGAGATTCCCAATTTCAAGGTGAATTAAAATAATGGAAATAAGATGGGTCACGGTTTAAATTTCATGATGAAAATTCTAAACAAACTTTTTGGAATTCGGCCATTAAATTGGTTTGTCAATGTGTGGAAGGAGGAATGAATCTAAACAATCAAAGAATAAAATCTTAACTCAGCTGAAACATTTAATGATCCATATTCACAGTGACAATAAAAATCGGGAAGAGTAGAAAATAAAAACTCTAAGAAATTTGATGTATTTATCATGAGAGGAAACTAAGGTATTAGATCCAAAGAGAGTGATATAGGAAAATAGAAGAAAATACAATGTAATCAAGCTAAGAAGAGCTACAATGGTGAAGAAGAGAGAAGGGTGAGATTGAGAAAATGAAGAAGAATATGATCAGATAAACAAATCATCACAACAACAGACTAAATGAGTAAGAGAGAGAGAAGAACGAATGAGTAGAAGAAAGTGACAAAGAAAGAACACAAATCAAGCTAAAAAAGAGATCATAACCTATTGTACAAAGAAATTTGTAACTAGATGATCAAATTGTGATTGTAAAATAAGTCTAAGTTGTAGCTTAGCAATTTAGGGAGTTGTAGCTTCCTTATAGGTGGGTCCCTAGAAAAAATATCTTGTGATGTGTAATATTAACTTGAGTCATTTTTGTGCATAATATCAACATAGGTGTAGGGGTTGGTGCTCCTTGTGGGATTGGTGTCTCACTAAAAAAATCTTGTAAGATGTGTTATATTCTTATGAGTCCTTGCTTTGTGTAATATAAGCAACAATTTTGGTGGGTTTTTCTCCCAAAAGGGTTTCCCATGGTAAATCTTTTTGTTCTATGTTTATGGATTGATGAATGTTTAAGTGAATATATGCTCGATAAATATACACCGATAAGGAATATATATTTGGAATCAAAGTGTAAAAATTTTAATCATCATTTGATTCACCTCCCCTCTCAGTGCTTATGATCTGCAATAATTGGTATCGAAGTGATGTACTTACAACATAATATTAACAACTTCAAGGAGATCCTCCTATCACAAGCATGGCAGAAAATTAGGCACAAGGTGGTTTTTCACTATCTAGATCACCTCTCTTCACGGGTATAAATTATGCATTCGGAGAATAAGAATGAAGACATATTTGATGTCACTTGGTTTTGATATTTGGGAATGCGTTGAGAAAGGATGCAATTATCCAACCAAACCAATTAATTTTTCCATGGACATGGCATAATATGAATGTAACTCAAGAGTGATGAATTCCATTCTATGTGGATTGACTAAGACAAAATTTGTGAAATTCATGCACCGCATAACAAAAAGGAGATATGGACCAAACTGTAGAATATCTAAGAAAGAGATGAAAAAGTAAAGATGGAAAAATTGCAGACCTACAGAGCCCAACTTGAGAATCTAAAAATGAAAGATTATGAGAGTATAGCGGCCTTCATGCAAAGAATATATGAAGTTATTAATATGATAAGATATCTAGGAGAGACACTAGAAGAGTCAGTGTTAGTTCAAAATATCTTGAGATCCTAAGCAACAAGTATGATGTGAAGGTTTTAGGCATAGAAAATCAAAAGACATGAAGAATCTCATGATGGATGAACTGAAAAACACTCTATCAAAGCATATGAAATGAGAACTATTGTAACCAAGACTACGAAGAAAGAAGTGGCTTTTAAAGTCGAGGAAATAAAACCAATACAAAAAACAACAACAAGAATCGGTCTCGGGAGACGGATTGGATGATGAGAATATTGAGGCCATGTTCATGAGAAGAGTGAAAAAGAGGATTTGGTAAGTACAAAGGAAAAATCCCATTCGGATGTTTTACATGTGGTCAAGTAAGACATTTTTCTAGCAGATGTCCAAACAAGAATAAGGACAACAAAGTCTCGAACATGAGGAACATAGTCATAAACATAGTAGAAGAGAAAATGAGTATAAAAAGAAAGATAATAAGAAGAAATTATTCAAGAATAAAAGAAACTTCTACTCCAAATAAGACTCAAGTGAATTAGAATTAAGCCACTCGAAAACTCAAAAATTGAAGATCAATCAGATTTTGCTTATGGGAAATGGATGTGGATGAAGAAAGTAGCTCTAAATGGAAGAACTTTGTTAAATATGAAGATTTTGATGAAGAAGAAGCTAAGGTAAATCTTGAAGTAGAGATGGTGATTGCAATTGAAGAAAAAAACTATGCATAAAAAATGAACGAAACTAAGATGCACATGAAAGGTTTATGAGGAACAAATCCTGCATATTTGAGAAGATAAAAGCATAGTATTAAGAAGACGATGCTATTGAGCTAAAGGAAATTAAAATTTAGATGGAGAAGATCTGTAAGTCCTAAAAATTGAAAGAGGATGAGTTCTCAAAGTTGAACACTATTGCTTGTTAGATTTGACTTTGAAAACAAACAACATTCAGGGGAAAACAATCCCTCCTCTTTATGGGAGAGGTTCCCTTATTTAACACACAAAAATAAGAAAATATACTTATTTACAAATGTACAAACTATCAATATTTTAATGAGGATTTTGATGCTTTAGATTTCTCCATCTCATAAAATTTTCAATACAAAAGAAAAAGAAGTAGAAGAATTAATATTTCGGACATATAGATTTGCAAAATGATATCTTACTTATGCATGCAAGAGTATCAAGATCAAAATTATATACATTTGAATACAGGACATATATGCAATAGAAAAAATTTCTAAACATAACATAACTTGAGGATATAAATTTTCCTATTTAGAGATATATATATATATATATATATATATATATATATATATATATATATAACCTCACATGAATTAGATAGAAGGTAGAAATAGATAGAACACAAGAAAATATAAAACTTCTTCTATATTGATTACCAATTCAGTGCTTCTACATCAAAGACATCAAAATCCAACAACCTCAAATGACAAGAGGATCCCCTTAAATAGATTCATGTGCAATTACAAAAGAGTCTTTTTATTTTCCCTTATTTTAATCAAAGGATTAATATCTAATTAAGCATTATAACATCAAATTGTCTTTTACTTCAATATTACATGACTAGAAAGGAAATAACCACCTTAACTAGATACATTGATTAAAAGAAAATATTAAGAACTGGGAGTTGGAACATTTGGAGGGGTGACTGTGACACTCTTCACCTTAAGCACTTGATTCTTGAATCTCTTCAACAACTCATCTATGTCCATGCCTCGAGGGATAGTGGTATTTGTAGTTGCATGAGTCCAGTTGCCTAGGCATTTCTCCATTTCCTTCCCAAATTTTGCATTTTCTAGAAACTCCTTATTGGCCTCAGTGATGGCTACTTGAAGTGTACATATTTCCCTCATTTTATCCTTGGACATAGTCTCTTTCTTAAAAAAATCTTTAACAAATGTTTTGAACTAGGACTTGATCTCTTGGACTGTGAATCTATCACTCGAATTTTCTTTGAGGAGTTTGCAGTGAATATCTTGAAAGGAAGATATAACACAAGATTTAAAAGCTTCACCTTTCTGTAACATATTCCTGAGTTCACCAATGGCTTCCTCAAGGACCTTTATCTTCCAATCAATGTTGAAGACCCACTATTTAGATAGATTAAAATTTGCCTCATCAAATACTTTATTTGCTAAAAGAACCTTCACATCTGTGTCACTCATTAGGATGAAGATCTTGAATGCATTAACTCCACAATTTAAATTCCCTCTCTAAACCACTGAATTTTTAGTAAACTTCCACTATATCACAGTGACTTTATCATATGACTTGTATGCTTCTTCGATGAAGTTTAATCCTATGAGTATCATATTCTAAACTAAGGATTCTATTTCCTTCCCATAAGTAGCATGCTTATGGATGTCTTTGATATCTTTAACTTCATCATTAGTTAGAATAATAGGTGGTGGAATTGAGGCTAGTGAAGTTGGATCAAGTGCACCGTGTCTTCGCTAATAGGGACCAGATAAAATTTGAAAGGATTGGTTCTTTTCCTCCATCCGATCTTGTGTTTTCTTTCCTTTCTCAACCCTTCAATTACCTTTGAAACTATCTCCTTCAAATTTTGCACTTCACTCTCGGGTGTAGATTCTCCTAGGGGAATTCTTGTCAATTTCAAATCACTTAAAAATAGATCTCTTTCATCCTTTTCAATCTTGGGTTTAGAAATCTCCATAAATTTCTAACCTTGAGAATCAAATACTAACCTAGATGTGATTTTATCCTTCTTTGTGGATGGGGGAGGAGTAGTACCTATAAGGTTTGCCACATCATCAAACTTTGGAGCAATAATATAATATTTAGATTTATTTTCTTGCTCTCTACCAATGGTTGTACCCAAGCAAAGGAAGAACTAGAAGTAGAGGGAGAAAGAGGCCTAAGTGCAAGTGTGCCCATTGCACTTAAAGTTTGTACAATAGATAATTCCAAAATAGATGTTTCAAATTTAGACGTAGGTGCTTCTTTTTCAGGATTTTCTTTGGTAGAGGTCCTAGGATAACCATTACTTTTTCCTATGAAGTCTAATCCTTTGCTGATCATATTCTTCCTCTTATTTCTCCTTACTACCTCCTTCAAGGTTACTTTCTTTATGTTCTCCTCTTTCTTTCTCATCACCATCATTATTACAGAGATCCATAACCGATTCAATTTTAGGTACTACTTCTAATTGTTTCAAAGAAGACCATTGTTCACTTTCTCCTTGAATTACATCCTCTACATTTTCATCTTTTTTAGCCTTCCCTTTTTCATATATACCAAATTTGAAGATTCAAGTGGAGAGGGGACCGATTTTGCATGTGCCTCGGGAGTTTCCACTAGAATCTCCTTCGAGGAGTGGAGGATTATTGAGAGGAAGACCTTGAATTACTTATTATGAAAATTTTAATTTTCCTATCAAACCAAAGTTTGGTCCTCACTAAGACATGTTTTATAAATTCTTTCAAGTCATCCATTTCCTTAATAAACCAATCAATGGTTTTAATAGGAGTATTCTTGATAGACCTTTCATATTCAAAGACTGTAGATCCTAATCATCATCTTGTAGTTCATATGGTACCTTATACACTTCAAGGTCCTTGATCTCTGAAGAGACAATATGCCATAATACCTTCTTCTAGCTTCATAATCATTAGAGCGATCAAATCAATAATATTCACTATCAAGGTGATGAAAACCCTTGATGTCAAAGTAGGTCCTTGGCTTGAAATAATGAAGTGTGAGGGGGACAATTATCTATAAACAATTTGGGCATCCAAAGTAGTCTTGCAGGTGTAGTTACCCCATGTGATTGGAAATTTAATGCCTACTGATCTTCTTGGATCTACAAGTTCTGTTATTCTTATCCAACTTCCTATAGACTTCAACTAGAGCCATTTTATCACTACAATACACGGGAGTTTTAGGGGTGTTCCTAAAAGACAATTAACCATATGTAATAAAATTTATGAATTAAATGAAATAGCTCCCATAAACATCAATCATTTTTTTGCCTCCTCACGAGAATATGCTAGATGTGTTTCCTTTAACAACCTAACAATATACGGGGTGAAGGCATCATTCACCCTTTTGAAATGATTATTACTAATCTTCAATGTTAATTGTGGGTAATACTCATATATAGGAGCATCCTTTTTGTATTCATAAGGAGAAATCCCCAACCACTCCATATATGCTACAATAGTGTACATCAAGTAAGAAGTCATATAGAAAGTTTTAGTACTTTAAACATTGGAAATATTTTCAGTGAGACTATCACAAATTATCTCTCCCCAATTTAGGCTCTATTTTCCTTCACATATGATGTTGATATAAGGGCACATCCAAAAGTGGAACTCATTAGTTAAGGGCAGCCCCATTATTCTAGCAAATAGGTAATGACATCTAACAAATCCTCCTTGAAATCAATTCTATACATGGTTTGGTAGTCTTGAGGCTCCTTTCTTTGGGTTTTTAAACCATGACTTGGCCACCCTACTCTTGTATTGTTCACTATCTTGATCAAACAAAAGTTGGGCCTGAGATTTGGTGTGAGCATTTAAAGCTTCCACCACTAGGATTTTGAGGGCAGCGGTGATAAAACTAGCATCCGACCGAGCAATCACCTATCCATGAGGATCAACTATATGTTTTGTGTCTCGATTGCAATAGGAGTCACATGCTAACATAGTGTCAAAGCACATTGAATAGAAATAGGAAAACCCCTCGCATGAGCTATCCCAATTTCTTTGATTAAGAGAGAAATAGGAGTAGGATTTCATGATTCAAGCCGTGCCAAAAATCATCAAGTTCAAGATGTTTGAGTCACTATCTCCTATCTCGAGTATTACTATTTCCAAAGAAGAGAGATGGTCATGCCCTTTATAATGGATCTTCATAGTAAGTGTGAATTTTGAGAAACTAGCCAGAGAGAAAAATATAGTCAATGAAAGGCTCGTGTGGCAAGGGAAAAAATATTCTACAATGAACTTCTCAATCTTCTAATTTTTATTTCAAACAAACGACCTTTGTTGGAACAAGATGCACCTGGAAATTTTGAAAAATACTAGAAAATGAGTGTTTCTCCATGGATACAAACAAAGTGGAAATGGTGAATGGAATGGAAAATGACAACTAATTGTGGAGAATTATGATAACAATAACCAATTGCCTAGGTATTTATATACACTCCATTTTGAATAGGTTGGTAGGGTGCATTAAATGTGAAAATTAATGTATTGTGGGGGATGGATAAAATTTAGCCATAAAACACTGACTTGAGATTATGGAATGTGGATATGGCAGAAAATTTGAGCACAACTAGCTTTGTATGAAACTAGGACATCTAGGATGCAGAAATCTGAAATCCCTGAAGTATAAAAGGGACTTAGTGAATTTTAGGGTTGCGTAAAATGTGGGGATATGGCGAACCAGGTGTACTAGAGCACAAGGGATAAAGGTTCATCACAAATAAAAATACCCTGATAGAAAGGGAAGGTAGTTCAATGTGAGGAAGGTAGGGAATCAACAAATTGAGAGCTTGATGGAACATGGGACATAAGGAACACCAAAACCGAAATATCCACAAAACAAAGGAAAAGTCCCCAAACTCAAAATTTTGAGAAATAACTAATTGTTGAAAACAACTCCTCTCTTAGACTTCACAAAGGCAAAAAAAGATCCTGTAAGAGCCAATTTACCAAAAATTTAAAGAGTAAGACAAAAAATACACATATTTTTGGGAAAGTGACAACAATTGGCTCTTTCTGGGGATGAATTGTCTTGACACAAGAAAGAGGTCAAGGTAGAAAAAGGGACCCTAGAATCTCTATTTTTAAGGCAAGTGAAAATCCAATAGATAATGGAGTCATGAACAAGGCAATACGTAAGAAAAAACACACAAACACACACACACACACACACGAGAGGAAAACAAAGAACCATAAAGAAAACCAAAAACAAGGACTATACAAGACTGTACAAAGGACTGCCTAGTCACCTAGGACTGAAAAAACTTCAAATACTACCCACTATATGGAAATGGAAGAGAGGTTCCATCCATATAGCTCAAATAGAAAGAATTTTCACTAGAAAAGTGTCTGATCTTGAAAGGACCAAGCCAGAGAGAATCGAACTTACCATGACTTCCTTGAGGTTCTCGCCTTTTGTCCCAAAGTAGGACAATTTCACCAACCTAAAATTCCTTTGGTCTAGATTTATTATCACAAAGTTGTTTCACTTTCTATTGATGTGAAGCAATTTTTTCGCCACTGTAACTGTCCTCATCCAACTTCTGCAGGTACATGATTATTTTCTCCAAGGCATTGGTGAAATTTGAATCCTCAATAGCTTTGATTAATTGTAAGGTTGGTAGTTCCAATTTCATTGGTAGTTGAGATTTTACTCCATACACCACCTAGAAATGATACATCCCAATTGATATTTTAGGTGAGATCTTATCTGCCCAAAGAGCATCATAGAGCTTTTTGTGCCAATTCCTTTGGGATTCATTCACCAGCTTTCAAATAATAGTCACCATATTTTTATTTTTGATTCTACTTGTCCATTTCCTTGAGGATAGTAGTTGGAGGAATGTGCAAGAGAAATCCCATATCCATAGAAAAAATCCATCAATTCATATGATGAGAAATTAGAGGCATTATCGGTGACAATTTTGTTTGGAACCCCAAATTTGATCAAGATATTTTCCTTTATAAAATTACATACTACTTCAGAAGTTATAATTTTAACTGGAATAGCTTCTAACCACTTCATGAAGTAGTCAGTAGTAGTCAAAACATGAGTATACCTAGCACTTGAGTTAGGATTGAGAGTTTCTACAAAATCTATCCCCACCGTTGAAAGGGTTTTACAATTACTACTAGCTTGAGTGGTAAGGTAAGGTATTCCCACAAAAGTTTGGAAAGCTTCACATTTACTTACCCACTTAGTTGCATCTTGGAATAATGTTGGCCATTAATAGCCTACATGAAGAATTTTATGAGTAGTCACTATAGATGAAAAATTTTCTTACTTGATCCCACGAGAAACATGTTGGTGCTTAGATTTGTCTCACCCCATTTGGGATTAAAATTCCTGTTGGCCCATTAATTTTAGCCCATATTGTGCACGAAAAGTATCCATTTTATGTTGTAATCTCCTTTCTTTGACGAGGATCATGTATGGAAAATTTTCATTTCCACGAGCTTAGGTGATCATGTCCTATTATTTCCATTTTCAGGATCTCGAAACATGTTGTACTTGTCATTTTTTCCCTAAATACTTGAATTGGATGTAGCTCGGAGGAATGTATTTGAGCCTTGTAACATTTCTAAATTCTCGTCCTTGGAGAAAATTTCATCTCAGGCTCAAATGGTCATTTTTACATTTTACGGTTTGATGGGCATTTCTCCGGTCAAATTTACATCCTTGCATCAATAGGAAATGTGGCCTCTTTTGGTTGGATGTGGCTCGGTAAGGTACTTCAAAAATTTCATGAATCACCTCAACTTAAAAAACCTGTCTACGTGGAAGAATGATGCTCATTTGAAGATTTTCTTTTTGGTTTGGCCTTGGAGTTGCGTTGGGAGGACACGTGGAGGTTTCCGCTACTTTTCCCGGACTTAGAAAAAATTTTTTTTTATGCTAGTACTATTTGGTGGAACGGACACATGTGGTGAGCCCGCGCTCATTCAGGGTCTCTGCTCTTGGGCACCATTTTGAAATTGTGCCATGAAGACACGTGGAGGCTTCACCTTGGGTCTTCCCATACTTAGTCTTTTTCAAAAGGTTTTGAGAGGCCTAGGACATGTGGAGGGACCACGCATGTTTGAGGACCGGCCCTTGAATTTTATTTTAAAGAAGCCAGGAGGACACTTGGAGGCCTCCGCTCACTTTGCATTTTCTTGGACTTTTCAATGGCCAAAGGAGATTGCCTCGGACCTTGACACATGGTGCCTTCCTTGAGAGCTTTAAGCCTTCAAAAAATTTTTTTGGGCAGGACACGTGGTGAGCCGCATGCTCATTCAAGGTCTCAACTTTTGGGGACCATCTCAAGATGTGCCATTGTGACGTGGCTAGTTTGAAAAGTCAAAAGGCGGGGAAGCGGACCATCGGGGGAAACTTGGATTTTTGCCTCTTCTAAAGGATTAAAATATCAAAATGGCCACAAGCCCGATAAGAGGAGGTCAAGGTTGGCTTTGAAAAGTCAAAGGGGTGGGGAAGCGGACCATCGGAGGCAACTTGGATTTTTGCCTCTTGTCATCAAAAGGATTAAAACATCAAAAATGGCCCATGAGGCCAACAAAGGATAAGTCAAAATTTGATGGGAAGGTCAATGGCGGAGGTGTGGACTTTCGGGGGAAATTTGGAAAATTTTCCTTTTGTGGAGAAAGGAGTTAAAAGTGTAAAATGAAGCGTGGTTCCACTGGGACCCACATCGAGAACTAAAAGTGGAAGGGCGGAGCTGCTGGGGAAAACTTGGAAAATTTTCCTTTTCCAAAAAAGAGGTGAAATAGTAGAATTTAGCCATGGTTCCTTTGGGACCCACCTTAGGACACGTGTCAGGCTCATTTCTCAAGGGGAGGAGGTGCGGAGAAAAATGTGAAAATTTTACATTTTTCCAAAAAGTTGTAAAAGGAAAAAAGGAACCCACAGGCCCATTTTAAAGTGGATCTCCCACGTGGATGGTCCAAATTCAAAATAGAAATCAATGGCAGTTGTGCATCTGTATCTGATTTTTTCACCATTTTTCTCCAAAGCTCTGGGGATGCGTATTCTTATGGTTTTTATCATTTCTTGGAGTCTCCTGCATGCCAAATGAAGAGGAACATTAATCTGGTATCTGGTTTGGTGGGAAGGTTTGTAAATGTCTCTCACCATTAAATATGCAATCTGACTATCGGATTGACCTGATTTTTCTTTCCTTGGCACGTGAAAGACTGTTGATATCTTGGTTTGGTGAGGAAAATCTGGGGATGTCTTTTACCATTAAGATGAGATCTGACCTTTGGGCTCGATCTGATCTTCCATTTTTTCTTCGGGCATGCAAAAGAACAGATTTGATAGATTAGGGGTGGAAGTGGTTGGTGAGTAGAGGAAAAGTGATCTACCAGAAGGAGTTGAATGCGGGAGATGTTGAAGAGATCTACCCCCTGAGCACTGACAAATTTTTATAGATGATGATTAGGAATCATGATCGGGATCATGGTGAAACTTTGGTACACTCAATGTTTGGATTTTTGTGGGGAAAACTCTGTTGTAAAATGTTATAAATTGCATGAATTTTTATCATGAAAATGGTTGGTTGGAGTGTTAGAGGTCGGGACTGATTTTCTAGAGAAAAAGCTTGATAGAACCCGTCTTTACGAGAAATCATCTGAAGAAAACTTGTTTATCTCCTTTGTGTTAAATTTGATCATGTCAAGGTGGTTGTGAGTGTACTGACCATTGAAAAGCTCGAGATTGTTCTAGAAACTTTCCCCTTTGATAAATTTAATCAAACTTGAGTTAATTATGTGTTATTTTTGGGAAAAATTTTGTGTTTCTTCATTTTTGAATGTCTGCAAGTAGTTTTTCTTGTTCTCGTTGCATTCTTACATTGAAATCTTTGTGAATCACACAAGATATTATCCTTGTGATAGTTTGGTGGCATTTTGCAATTTCATTTATCGAAGAAGAGCTTTCATTTGATAGTGAAATAAAAAAATTTAAAATCATTGTGACTCCTAGCATGACTATAAGATTGTTTGTTAGCCTTTGAGGGTATCTTAGGTGTGATGAAATAGAGGTTGATAATGTTTAGTTAAGTTTTCCAATTTGAGCCTTCATTTTGGATCCTTGAAGTTTGTGTGAAAAGTGTTGATTTGGGCCTCCATTGAAGCACATATTCTAGTTAAAGGAACATCCTAGCTATCTGAAGCATTCTTGTTGTTCAAGCTCTCCATTTTTGTAAAATTTCTCAAGAATCTGGTGAATCAAGTTCATTTCTGCCTCACCTCCCACAAAAATTCATTTAAAAACAACCAATCATACCCATACTACCCCTGTTTGTCATGTGTGTATACAAATGCATAATTTTTACTACAAAACATGAAAGAAACAATAGGTTTTCATTGTCTTTAGTGGCACTGAACCTTGCTTAGAAAATATCTCCATTATCTAGAGTAATGACTCGTGAGAGTTAGGTTTTTGTTGCATTGATCATATTTTCTTCAAGGTCTTCTTAATAATTTCACAAGGAAGGATATCTCCATCTCCTCCACAAAAACGGAGCTCTACAAAAGGGTCCTCTCACCTTGGTTGAAAGGCACAACCATAAAGTAGTGAGGATAGGTCAAATCCTCTTGAGGTCTACCCATTTCTCCACATGAGTGAAAAGAGCAAGTTGCATTTCATCCACAGCTACAAAATGACACACTACTGCTCATCTCTGATGCTTCTCTAAGACTTTGAAGGAGAAGCTTTGCCAAACCGATTTGATGATTTCTCAACTTTTGAGGAGAATCAATTTGGGTACCAACACGATTTGTTGATTTGCATTCATTTTGGGGGACATAGTATTGGTTATAGTTCATATTGAGGACCACAGTAAACACTTCTTATATGCTCTAAAGTGCTAATACATTTTTCAAACATCATGTGTTGTGTTTGGCTGTAAGAAGTATTCATTTCAAAGTTGCAAGTGTTGTGTGTAATTATTTTCAGTTTCTACACCTAGTGCACTAGCTTTCATTGATAAATCTGGGTAAAGAAAAGTTAGATCATCCCATTTCCAGTTTCTAGTATTGACAGACATTTGAGAGATATTTTATTTATTTTAGTGCATTTACACAACTAAGGTGGAAATCCTTAGTGGCGACTCCCTGTTGATCTGATTCTTGATGAGTACCAGTGTCTTAACCTCTGTCAAGTGAGATTTGTTACTAATCTTTGCAAAGATGGAAGGAAGAAGATCTTTCTTTGCTAGGGATCCTCTTTAGGACATTATTTCTAGAGCTAGGAAAAAAAAAAAGTCAGAAGGAAGAAAATCCTGGAGAGTTGTTGGAGATCAGCTAGACAAGAAAAGGGATCTCCATTGATGAAAGTGATGGCCTATCATTGAAGACTTCCATTCAAGTGCTTCTGAATTAGGTAGCCTCTTTGTGGAATTGAATTCTCCAATTGGAGAGGGGCCTTCATTTGATTTTGAAATTTTTTCTTCTCATTCTACCCCTGTCTTTTCAAAAGTTGATAGGGTTTTCAAGAAACAAGGCCTTTAGGGGATATCCATTTTGAAAGTTATACTCTGTGTTTCAAAGACCCTCTCCCCTTATCAATTTGTCTCTCCCCTCAAGGTCACCTCCTCAAAAAACAACATGGCCCCCCCCACCCAGACCTCCTTTTTGTTGTAAACACCTTTGGTCTATAAATTTTATAGGGATGGTTGGTTATCAAATGTAGTTCCCAGGATGTAAGAAATAGATTACCAAAGTTCCAAGGAAAAAACTATAAGCTGGTGATCAACATTTAAAATTTTTATCAATATGATGGAAGACTTTGAGATTGAACATGAAGATGTATATATCAAATTGTTTATCCATACTTTGGAAGAGGATGAGGAGTGGTATAAAGCTTTTGCTAGATAATTCCATTGATTCTTGGATACAGAGATGAACAATGCATTTAGATTGCAGTATGGTGATAGAACTGACCCTAGGTTTCTTCTATCAGAATTTGAAAACATCAAGAAGAATCCTAATGAGTCAGTACATGATTTCAACACAAGGTTTAACAAGACCTTGAGGAGATTTCTTGTTAGCTTAAGGCCATGTGATGAATCATGTTTGATCAAATATTTAGATGCATTTGATAAAAAAGGTTACTTACTACTTGAGGGACAAAAACCCTACTAATTTGAGGTAGGCCTTCACCATGGCTCTGCAAATTGAGAACAACATCAAGGCAATTGGAAAGCCTCCAAAAAGGGAGGGTGTAAAACTAATTAACCCAGAAAAGCCTCAAACAAGTAAGGTTGCTGATTTGGAGGAAGTTGTGAAAACTTTGGTAGGGGTTGTCAAAGAAATATCATACAAATTAGCCCGGGAGAAAAAGGGATTGGGAAGAGTTCACAAGGTCAGCACAAGCAACAAGGCCAAGACAGGTTTACAAATCATCATAGAAATGATCAGAGATCTGATGATAGAGGCAAGGGACCTATTGGATTTGGAAATAAATAGTCCCAGGCTAGGGAAAATAGAATGGTACTGATCCTTTGGCTTCCAGAGTTGTTGTTGTGGAGGAGACAAATGTCATTGATTGGTGTGATAGATGTTTCATGCCCCATGCTCCATGTGAGGAAGATCAGAAGAAGAAGAAGAAGAATGATGATGATAATGATGATGATGTTTGCATGATGGGTTGCTCCATGAGCTCACAACAAGGGAAACTTCAACTGAGGTAATAAGTGCTAGAACTGTTGCTGATTTTTGGGATTGCATCCACTGGGTACCTATTCTTCCTCCCTCTCATACTTTAGAAGTAGATATTGTACAAGATTTTGAATTTCCCAATAATGAATTTGAATATTTAAGAGCTTTAATGATAAAGAAGTATGATGGAGGAATCCCATCTGAGGAGGATAGGTAGTTGTTGATGAATGTTGTTTTCCCAAGAGAAGGAGTACAACACAAGAAGTAGGGTTGTCAAAGGATAGGGCCTCAGGCCAAGCCAAAAACTCCATTGCTTTCAAATATTCCTAAAGAGGCTCCTAAGAAAGATGCATCTGCCAAGGGCCTTGTTGTCCCAAACAAAAATCATACCCCTCCTCATGCCCAAAGCTATCAAAAATCTGTGCCATCTAATGAGTGTATCAACCTTCCTTCAATGTTGCCTTGCCAAAGTCTGTCCCTTATGATATTGCCCAAGTCTTGAGTCAGATCAAGATCTCAGTTCCAATTGTTGAGTTGCTTAGGATTCTTGAGCACAAAAAAAGGGCTTTTGAGTATTTGGGGCTGAAAGAGGAGAAGACTGCCCTAGGTAGAAATATAAACATTGTGGAGACTCCACCAGTCATTGAAGAGTTAGAGACACCACCAGTGTTGGAGGAACTAGGTGAACCACACGAGGTTTATTTGGGGACATCCTTGGTGGAATCTCGGCTAAATGTGGATCCATTCTTCACCACTCATTGATCATTAAAGACATATTTTTACATTGTATGTTTGACTCAGGGGCATCATGTAATGTTATGCCTCTAGAAGTCATGAATGAGATGGATATCAAAGTAACAACAACATATGGGAAGTGTACTACTATGGACTCTAGAGAAGTGCCAGTGGTGGGATGTGTGAAAGGTTTGGTGGTGCTGACTTGTAGCTTACCCAGGTAAAAACTTGATGCTTGATGTTGTTATTGTTGATTGCCCAGCCAAGTGGGGTATGTTGTTATCTAGAAAATGGGCTGCAAGTGTTGGTGGGAGTGTTCAAATGGACATGTCCTATGCTACCATCCCAATTGAGGGCAGCCTTGTCAGGTTGTATGGAGAAAAGAAGATGTTGCACCTTATTGAAGATCCCAACAATGCATCTTATGAAGTATTGTACACAAGTGTTGATGTTGATAACTTTGTAGGATTTTTGATGGAAAAGAGCACAAGATTGAAGAATGCAAGTGTCTTGAATAGGTAGGCTCTCCTTGGACTTTATTGTTTGATGGAGCTTGCTCCAAGTTTGGAAATGGTGTTGGTGTTGTTTGATCTCCAGGCTAGGAAGAGTTTGTCTTTTCCTTCAAACTCAACTTTGAGTGCACTAATAACATTTGAGTATGAGGCATTGTTGTTAGGTCTGAGGATTTGCTTGGAAATATGGTGTTAAAGACATCATTGTCAAAGGAGATTCAAAATTAATTGTAAAGCAAGTCAGAAAACTTTATGCCACAAAAAATCAGTGAATGAAACAATACAAGCATGTAGTTTGGGATCTCATTGAGATGTTTGATTCATTCAATATTGTGCATCATGATAGGAAGTTCAATGATTTGGCAGAAAAACTTGTAGTATTGGGATCTCGGTTTGATAATTGTGTAATGTATCCCCATATTGTGAATATGATGTTGAGGTGTTAACTAGGCCATCTATACCTGACAACATTAAACATTGGCAAGTTTTGATGATGATGCTCAGGTCAGAAGATTTTTGTAGAACAAAGGGGAGTTTTTTGATCAAAATATTGATTGGGAGCCAATGGTGTGTGCGTAGTAGAGGGTAAAGAAACCTTGTTTGGAAAAGGCATCATCAACTAAAGACTAATACCATTCCTAGAGGGTTGGTTGCTCTTGAATCCAACTTTGATAATGTTGATCACATTATTAATAGATGCATAGCAGCCTCAAGGGATATTGAGGAGCATGACCTTGGCACAAAGGAGAAACCAAGGAAGATTTGGTTGGGAAGCAATCTCAGCAAGGAGGAAAAAATAGTCTTATGTCCAATTGCTGAAAAAATATCAAGATTGCATGGCTTGGACTTATTATGAATTAAAGGCATATAGAGAGGATCTATTTCAACATGAGATTCCCTTGGAATCTAATGCAAAACCATTTAGGAAGAAACAGAGGCCAATCAATCCACTCCTATCTCTTAAAATGCAAGAAGAAGAAACTGAGGGATGGAGGGATTATTCAGCCTACAAGGTATTCTTCTTGGGTTGTAAACCTAGTACCAGTTAGAAAAAGAAGAATGGTGACATCAGGTTGTGTGTGGATTTTAGAAATCTAAACAGAGCATCAATGAAGGATAATTATCCTTTACCAAACATGGAAAACATGTTGTAGTTAGTGACTGGTTATGAGCTACTTTCTACCCTGGATGGTTTCTCTGGTTATAACCAAGTTGTGGTAAAGGAATCAGAAAGAATTAAAACAACCTTTACCACTCCTTGGGGAACATATGTATATGTCAGGATGCCCTTTGGACTGATGAATGTTGGAGAAACCTTTCAAAGAGAAATGGATGTTGCTTTTTCTAGTTACATCAATGATTTTATTGTTGTCTACCAAGATGATGTAACTGTGTTCTCTAGAAAGAGAGGTGATCATTTGTAGCACTTGGAGAAAATGTTGATAAGATGTAGAGAATATGGCATTTCACTCAATCCAAAGAAGTGCCATTTTGGAGTACAGAAGGAAAAATTGCTTGGTCACATTGTGTCACAAGAAGGGGTAATGATTGATCCAGAAAGGGTAGAGGCCATCAACAAGGTCCCAATTCAAGAACCAAGAAGGGGATTCAATCCTTCTTTGGGAAGATAAACTTTATCAGGAGATTCATATCAAACTTTGTTGAGTTGACCATTCCAATCACTGGCATGTTGAAGAAGGACCAGGCCATCAAATGGGAGGAGGATGCCATTCAAGCTTTCAATGGGATCAAGGAGGCATTAAAGCATGCCCCTATTTTAGCAGCTCCAGATTATAAGAAGCCTTTCCAACTATTTTCTTTTGCTTCAGAGAACACTATTGCATCTGTCTTGTTGTAGAAAGATGATGAAGGGGTTGAGAGGCCAATTGCCTTTTTAGTAAGGCATTGTAGGGGGCTGAGCTGAAATACACTATTATGGAGAAACAAGCATTTTCCTTGGTAAAAGAAACAAAGGTTTTTAGGCCTTACATTTTGAGCTCTAAAATTGTTTCTTATGTTCCCCACACTATGGTGAAAGACATCTTATCAGAGATGGAAGTCTCAAGAAAAAGATGTAGATGGGTGAACAAGTTGCAAGAATATGACATGGATATCAAACCATGAAGTTGGTGAGAGGTTTTGGCTTGGCTAAAGCTTATGGCTGAGAGAGAAACTTGCAAACTATTGAGGTAAATGATGAGAGGTAGAAGAAGGAAGGGTAGATGTTTTGAAAAATTGATGAGTTTGAGTGGTACAAAGATGTGATTTTTTATCTCAGACATTTATACTATTGCCCTGAGTATTTGAGTAAGAACTAGAAAAAGGCCCTTAAGTTGGCTTCCCGAAATATGTCATTATTGATTATGGGTTAGCTTGGAAGAACCCTGAGGGAGTTCTCTTAAGGTGCATTACTGAAGATGAAGCCCCCAAGATAATTGTTGATCTTCATGGAGGAGTTTGTGGGGGGAATTTTTTTGGAAGAGTCACAACACACAAGATCTTGAGGGTTGGTTATTGGTGGCCAACTCTCTTCAAGGATACAACTCTTTTGGTTAGAAGATGTGAGAGTTTCCAGTGCTTCTCTGGAAGACTGAAAGCTTCAGGCTCCCTTCCTTTGCAGCCTGTATCAATTGAAGCCCCATTCAAGAAATGGGGAATGGATTTCATTGGTGAGATTTTAGACCCTTCAAGTGTTGGCATAAGTGGATTCTTGTAGCCACTTGATTACTTCACCAAGTGGGTGGAGGCAATCCCCACCAAAAGAGAAACACACCAAATTGTCATGGACTTCATGTTGAACCATATCATCTGCAGGTTTGGGGTGCCAGTCAAAATTTTTTCTGACAATGCCATGAGCTTTAGAGCTAAACCCTTGGTGGAAATGCAAAGAATATGGGATCAATTTGACATATGCTTCTAATTACAATCCCCAAGGAAATGGACAAGTTGAGTCAGTAATAAAAATTTTTTGAAGATTATCAGAAGAACCTTGGAGCTGAACAAGAGAAAATGGGGTGAGCAGTTGAAGTTTGTTGTTTGGGTGACCATTGAATTATTATTAAAAAGCCCTTTGGAAAGAGTCCATTTGAGTTGGTGTATGGAACTCAGGCCTGCTGCCCCCTGCATATGCAATTATCCTCATATCAGTTCATTCAACAACTGGAAGATCAAGAAGTAAGTCCATATGATGCTGCATTAACCAGATTGTTGAACTTGATGAAGAAAGGAGGGCATCCCACCAAAGGCATGTAAAGTTTAGAGAAAAATTGAAGAAGTTATTTGACAAGAAGGTCACCCAAGAGCTTTCAATGTTGGAGATATCGTGTTGTTATGGGATAGCAGGCATGAAGATAAGGGAAAGCATGGAAAATTTGATGCATTATGGATGGGCCCTTACTCCATTGATATTAGAATTGGTGAACATACCTTCTTCTTGAAGGACTTGGATGGGGAATTTCTTGAATTTCTTGTTAATGGTAGGCATTTGAAACATTTCTTGGATTGATTCCCTAGAATCAAGGTGAGCATCATCTATATAGTGTATAGTTTGTTGGTTTTTTTTTTCTTTTTGTTTTTTTGTTTGTTCTGGCCCCTGGTGGCCTTGTTTTTGCTAGTTTTCTTGGTTCATTTTTGGGGGATGGTTCTGGTTTTTTATGCTCTACAAGCTGACTCCTTTGCCCAATGGATATTTTGGCACTTGGTCTACCTTTGTTCTTGTGGCACTCGCAGGGAGTGCCCATCCCGAGTCAGAGCTGATGTTGGTGCTCAAAATAGTCTCGCCCCATTTTCCATTAAAAATCTATCAATTTATGGTCTCTGTCACATTTTATCTTCCCGTATTGTGCCTGAAAAGTCTCCACCTTCCTTTTTTTTTCATAATCAGTCCTTTCTGGACCGAGGATCATGTATAGATCCAAAATTGTTTCCTTGTTTCTTTGTTCATCTGAAAAAGTCTGTATTTGGGTGTAAAAACTCTTGGGTTGTCCCATTCTTTCCATTTTTCATAGTTGGGATTTTTTTGTCCTTGTCATTTTTCCCTAAATACTTGAAGAAAAATGAATGGATGTAGCTCGGAGGAATGTATTTGAGCCTTGTAACATTTCTAAATTCTCGTCCTTGGAGAAAATTTCATCTCGGGCTCAAATGGTCATTTTCCACATTTTACGGTTTTGTGGGTGTGTTTTCTCGAGTCAAATTTACATCCTTGCATCAATAGGAAATGTGGCCTCTTTTTTGGTTGGACATGGGAAAAAGGTACTTCAAAATTTTTTTATGAATCACCTCAACTAAAAAAAATTATCTCGTGGAAGAGCGATGCTCATTTGAAATTTTCTTTTTGGTTTGGCCTTGGAGTTTGCACCGGGAGGACACGTGGAGGTTTTTGCTACTTTTCCTAGACTTAGACAAAAACTTTTTATGTAGCTAGTACTATTTTTGGTGGGATAGGGACACGTGGTGAGCCCATGCTCATTCAGGGTCTCCACTCTTGGGCACCATTTTGAAATTGTGCCATGAAGACACGTGGAGGCTTTTGGGTCTTCCCATACTTAGTCTTTTTTTCAAAAGGTTTTGAGAGGCCTAGGACATGTGGAGGGACCACGCATGTTTGAGGACTGGCCCTTGAATTTTATTTTAAAGAAGCACCAGGAGGACACTTGGAGGCCTCTCGCTCACTTTGCATTTTGCTTGGACTTTTCAATGGCCAAAGGAGATTGCCTCGGACCCTGACACATGGTGCCTTCCTTGAGCTTTGAGCTTTAAGCCTTGAAAACAATTTTTTTTTGGGCTAGGACATGTGGTGAGCCCGCGCTCATTCAAGGTCTCAACTTTTGGGGACCATCTCAAGATGTGCCATTGTGATGTGTGGTAGTTTGAAAAGTCAAAAAGGGGGAAGCGGACCATCTGGGGGAAACTTGGATTTTTTTCCTCTTAAGGATTAAAATATCAAAATGGCCCAAGCCCGATAAAAGGGAGGTCAAGGTTGGCTTTGAAAAGTCAAAGGGTGGGGAAGCGGACCATCGGAGGAAACTTGGATTTTTTCCTCTTGTCATCAAAAGGATTAAAACATCAAAATGGCCCATGAGGCCCGATAAAGGATAAGTCAAAATTTGATGGGAAGGTCAAACGGTGGAGGTGTGGACTTTTGGGGAAATTTGGAAAATTTTCCTTTTGTGGAGAAAGGAGTTAAAAGTGTAAAATGAAGTGTGGTTCCCATTGGGACCCACATTAGAAACTAAAAGTGGAAGGGTGGAGCTGTGGGGAAAACTTGGAAAAATTTTCCCTTTTCCAAAAAAAAGGAGGTGAAATAGCAGAATTTGGCCATGGTTCCTTTGGGACCCACCTTAGGACACGTGTCAGGCTCATTTCTCAAGGGTGGAGGTGTGGAGAAAAATGTGAAAATTTTACATTTTTCCAAAAAGTTGTAAAAGGAAAAAAGGAACCCGCAGGCCCATTTTAAATTGGATCTCCCGTGGATGGTCCAAATTCAAAATAGAAAATCGATGGAAATTGTGCATCATGTATCGATTTTCCACCATTTTCTCCAAAGCTCTGGGGATGTGTATTCTTATGGTTTTTATCATTTCTTGGAGTCTCTACATGCCAAATGAAGAGGAACATTAATCTGGTATCTTGGTTTGGGTGGGGAAAGGTTTGTAAAATCTCTCACCATTAAATATGCAATTTGACTTTGATTTGACCTGATTTTTTTCTTTCCTTTCCTTTGAAAGATTTGATATCTTGGTTTGGTGAGGAAAATCATGGGGACGTCTTTTACCATTAAGATGAGATCTCGACCTCTGGGCTCGATCGATCTTCCATTTTTTCTTCCTGGGCACATGCAAAGAACCAGATTTGAAAGATTAGGGGTGGAAGTGGTTGGTGAGTAGAGGGAAAAGTGATCTAGAAGAAGGAGTTGAATGTGGGAGATGTTTGAAGAGATCTACCCCCAGAGCACTTGACAATTTTTACGAGATTGATTTAGGAATCATGATCGAGATCATGGTGAAACACTTTGGTACACTCAATGTTTGGATTTTTGGGGAAAACTCTGTTGTAAAAAATGTTATAAATTGCATGATTTTTTTTATGAAAATGCAAATGGTTGGAGGTTGGAGTGTTAGAGGTCAGGACTGATTTTCTAAGAGAAAAGCTTGATAGAACCCATCTTTACGAGAAATCATCTGAAGAAACCTGTTTATCTCTTTTGTGTTAAATTTGATCATGTCGAGGTGGTTGTTGAGTGTACTGACCATTGAAAAGCTCTGAGATTGTTCTAGAAACTTTCCCCTGCTGATAAATTTAATCAAACTTGAGTTAATCTATGTTATTTTTGGGAAAATTTGTGTTTTCTTCATTTTGAATGTCTGCAAGTAGTTTTCTTGTTCCGTTGCAATCTTACATTGAAATCTTTGTGAATCACACAAGATCTTATCCTTGTGATAGTTTGGTGGCATTTGCAATTTCATTTATCAGAAGAGCTTTCATTTGATAGTGAAATAAACAAATTTAAAATCATTGTGACTCCTAGCATGACTATAAGATTGTTTGTTAGCCTTTGAGGGTATCTTAGGCATGATGAAATAGAGGTTGATAATGTTTAGTTAAGTTTTCCAATTTGAGCCTTCATTTTGGATCCTTGAAGTTTGTGTGAAAAGTGTTGATGGGCCTCCCAAGCACATATTCTTGTTAAAGGAACATCCTAGCTATCCTGAAGCATTATGTTGTTCAAGCTCTCCATTTTTGTAAAATTTCTCAAGAATCTGGTGAATCAAGTTCATTTCTACCTCACCTCCCACCAAAAATTCATTTAAAAACAACCAATCATACCCATACTACCCCTATTTGTCATGTGTGTATACAAATGCATAATTTTACTACCAAAACATGTAGAAACAATCGAGGTTTTCATTGTCTTTAGTGGCTGAACCTTGCTTAGAAAATATCTCCATTATCTAGAGTAACAACTCGTGAGAGTTAGGTTTTGTTTAGAAATGCTTAATACCAAAACAGGGGAAACTTTTTCGTGAATGAAATAGGAAGCTCACATCATGATTCTTCTATGTCTTGTTGTGTGAGAATCAAATAATCAGATGTATAAAGACAATTGTGATAATTAAGGATATAGAGGTATTCTTGACTTGGCATATCAATAGATTATGCAAAATCCTTTTCAAAATCTCGTGAATGAAAAGAACGGGTGATCTTCTGGAAATTGCTTTCTTAATATTTTCAAAGGATTCCTTCCCTTTTGATGTCTAGCAAAAGGACTATTTTCCTTTCATCATTTGATATATACTCATAGTCAATTCTACAAAATCAGGGATAAATATCCTTAGAAAATTTATTTTTCCAAAGAAAGAATGTACATCTTTTTTTCTTGTGGAGAGGGAATATTTTGAATATCCTAGAATCTTTATGGGTCTATCTTGGTTCCTTATTTGGAAACAATGTGTCCAAGTAACTTGCCCTCTATAACACCAAAAATAGACTTCTTTGGATTTAGGGATATCCCATGCTCCCTGCATTTCTAGAGAACAACTTCAAGATGTTGGAAATGATCCTCCCTCTTCTTGGAGAAAACAATCAAGTCATCAAGATATATTACAATGCACTTTCCCTTTAAATCACCAAAATCTAAGTCCATTTCCCTTTGAAAAGTGGCACCAACATTGATGAGACCAAAAGGCATTCTTCGATATGTAAAATTACCCCAAGGAGTTGTGAAGGTCATCTTGTGCTGATTTGGGATATCTACCTCAATCTCATTGTACCTTGAGAAACCATCCAACATAGATAACATCTCTGAGCTAGTGACATCTTGTAGGATTTTGATCCATCATGGGGAGTGGATAATTATATTTAAGGAAGCCTAGTTTAAATTTTGAAAATCCACACAAATTTGGATTTATTTTCTCTCCTTCCTAGAGGAACAATGTTAGCTATCTAGGTTGAATGATGAATAGGAAAATTATTCTTGCATTCAACAACTTCTGAATCTCTTGGTGAATTGTATCTACAATCTTGGGATTTTATTGTCTTTTCTTTTGCTGGAATGGCTTAATCCTTGGCTTTAGAGGAATGTAGTGTTGTATTTAATTTGGTTTGAAATATTTCAAATCATCATATGAATAAGCCAGCACATCAACATATCTTTTTAACAATTCAACCATTCTATTCCTTTCTTCCCGAGTGCAGCATTTTCCAATATTAACAAGCTTAGGATCTTCTTCACTCCCAATATTAATATTCTCATGTTTTGTTGATTGATGGACTCTATGTGATATTTTTGATTTGATATATCTATTATGTTTTCAAACAAATACTCAGTGGCTTACTATCCCCCTAGGTATCTTGTTACCTTTCAATATTATACAACAATACTTATCGATTCTTCTTCAAATCCTTCATCAAATGTAGAAGATGGTACTGAATCTTGGGAGAAGCTTCACTTCCTTCAAAGTACAATTGACTAAAATTGTCTTTAAGATCAAGAAAAGAGAGTAAGGTTTGATCATCATTGAATACCTGCTAATTGTTGACATTATCTCGACACACTTGGCATGCATAGCATCTCAATTGTAAACTTTTCTTGGGAAAATTAAGGATGAGGGATTAGTAAGGACCCTGATATAGCTGAGGCATTAGCCTTAATGTTCTTTTCTCTAGGTATAACTTCAATAGAAAAGGAATCCAATAATTTAATTAAATCCCATACAAGATTTCTATAATGCTTTATCCTTTTTTACCCCGAAAAACCCATATGACTTGGTTGTGATGAGTTCCACATCTCCTCATGCATAAAGTTTCTTAATTACCATTTCTCTTACCATTGCCAAACCCAAAAGAAGAGCTTCATATTCTATTGTATTATTTGTATTTTCAAACTGAAGCTTATAAGAGAAAGGATAAGATTTCTTTTCGGGAGAAAAAACCACACCTAATCTAGAACAGATGAAGGAAACTACCATCAAATTCAAGAATCCAAACACCATTAGGATCATCCATCACACCCTTAGGAGCCTTCATCTCATCTTCTGACATGATCATATAATTACCATGACCAATGTCTTCATAGAGAATTTATGCTTTAGGGTCATGGCCTTCTTCGCACAATATAATTCATTTTTCTTTAGTGTAATAACTTCTTCATTTTCCATTAACTAGGATGAGAGTATGTGACCAATCCATTTGAATTTCTCATCCCACTTCTTTATAGAAATTCCTACTCAACAACATACCATAGGATGGAGGAATGTTTTCTATAAAAATTGTAGCCTTGACTCTTTTCTCGGGAAAGTAGAAAAGATACTTGTGCATCCTTGATCCTCCCAACAAGTGGCACCTCTTTGATTTCCATAGAATAACATGAGCGAAATGTGTGTGTCAATGTGAGGTCTAGAGCATGAGTGACTTTGGTAGGCATCACATTGTCTTCTACTCCCATTCGTGACACTATTGTTAAGCCTATGTCCAGCTATAAGTAATGTGACATATAATGGATAAATATTTTCAATTATGGAAGGTGTTGTAGTCATCAAATTTTTCTAAGGCAAAGAGGTGGGAGCATACAACAAGCCTTTGGAAGTGGTAGATGATGATTCAGGTTTGGATTTGAAAAAATTGACTACCTAGGCAAATGCATCAGGGTGGTTTTGATAGAACTCAGCTTTGGAAATTTGAATCTTGGTTTTCTTGATATGATCAATTATGTCAAAATATCCCGAGGTTAATGTGGCATATACACTAGAAGAGATGGGGGATTTAGGCCTATCATTTTTGACACTTAATGTCTTGGACATAGGAGTTGAAGCTACATTGGCTTTAGTGTAGAAGAGGAAGCAGAGGGAGCATTAGTATTACTTACATTTTGAGAGGAACTGGTAGGGATGGGAGCTCCTCTTCTTACAATAACCAAAATAGTTACCGAAAATTCCTTGGAATTTTTTTGTGGGCTTTACTACTTCTTTCTTCTTGTTCATTTGATCTTGGGTCATGAGAACATATGATTCATTTTTCATGTTTGTTATTACCTCATCATAATCATCCTCATCATTATCAACTCCTTTAGTGGTGAGGAAATTAACTTGAGAATCATTTTCTTCCTCTTTCACTTCATCTATTTCATCCTTGGGATCCTTATATTCTTCATCTTCTAATTCATCTTCTGGTTTATGAACTTCACATGTTGTGTTGACTGGAACTTTGGGAGGTCTTCCTTCAATTTCTAGTTTAGGCTTGAGTATGAGGAAATCGATTTCGAGGCTGAATTTTTTTTCTCAAGATATCCTTGTAAGGAGTACTTTGAGCCAAATTTGTTTTTGATGGCTATGAGATAATTTACCAAATTTTTAACTAACCGATCAAAATTGGATCCCGAAGAAGAAGAAGCCTTAGCTTTAGGAGGCTCTTTTTTCAATTTCCTAGACATTATCATATCATCCTCAACACTTATGGCCAAGCGTTGATCAACATCCAAAGTAGCAAGATTATCCCTTCTCAATGCATAGCTTACTTCAGGTAATTGAGCATTTAGGAAGAAACATTTATGAATTTGATCCACATGACAAGTGGTTGATGGGATTTTATTGAATAATTTATTAATTTTTTTCACAAACTCTTGCATGGGCTCATATGGTTATTTATTTATTTGAGAAATTTGGGCAAGAAGAGCATGTACATCCTCAACAAGTTTGAATCAATTTTCAAATTGAGTTCTCATGGTAGTCCAGTTAGTGATAGTACTAGTAAGGAGATGATAGAACCAATTAACAACATTATCTTATTGTGTCCAAACAAAAATTCTAACAAAAATATCTTCATGCTCCACTCCGAGTAGTCCAAATGTAACAATAAAAACATTAATATGTTCATTTGGGTGCACCTTTCCATCACCTCTGAATTTTGGGAAATTCTTCCTATTTCCTTTGGGTAGATCATGCAATGGTTGAGGAAGAGCCAGAGGCCCAACCCATTGTCCCCAAGGCAGAGGTGCTTCCATTCTAGTAAAGACTTTTGTAAAGGCTAACTCCATCTAACACTAAAACATAGATGCTAGGGCTTGATTCAGATCTAAAAGTCAATGTTCTTTCGCAACCCTACCCTTAGTAGGAGGAGTGCTTATGGATCTTGTTCTTCTATTCCTTCTTTCTAGAGTCAGAACAAAGCCTTGTTGTTCAAGTAACTAAAAATATGGATCTTCAATACCCGCTCTCTTTGGCTTCGTGTGTATCTTCTATATGATAGTCTATTATTGTTGTTGGTCTAATTGAAGTTGTTTTGGTGGGATGCACAAAAAATTCCTCATAGTGGGCGCTAAAATTGTTGGTTGTTAGATTTGACTTTGAAAACAAGAAACAATTAGGGGACAACAGTACCTCCTCTTTATGGGAGAGGTTCCTTGAATGTATAAACTATCAATATTTAAATGAGGATTTTGATGCTTTAGATATTTCAATCTCATAAAATTTTAAATACGTAAAAAAGAATAAAAATATTTGATATTTTAGAAAATTAAGAAATCAACACTTTCGGACATATAGATTACATAATGATATCTTACTTATGCATGAAAGAATAACAAGATCATAATTATACACATCTCGAATACATGAAATATATGTAATAAAGACAAATTTCTAATCATAACATCAACTAGAGGACACAAATTTTCCTATTATATATATATACAACTTATATGAATATATATATATATATAAATATATATATATATATATTATTTGTATATATATATATAATTAAGAATCAAATACATCAGAAGAACATCAAGAAAAATTCAACGAACTAAAATGATTTCTACATAGGAGACATAAAAATTCAATGACCTTAAATAGCTCTCATGGGTGGTTACAAAAGATTCTTTTCAGTTTCCCTTCTTTTAATCAAATGATTAATATGTAATTATGAGGAACAAATCCACATCTTTGAGAAGAGACAAGAACAAAAAGAAGAAGACGAGGCTATTAAACTAAAGGAACTTGAAAGTCAGCTAGAAAAGATTTCTAAGTCCTACATATCAAAAGAGGATGAGTACTCAAAGATGAACATTGTTGATTATTATATTTGACTTTGAAAACAAAAATAGTCTGATTAGGGGACATTAATCCTTCCTCTTTATGTGAGAGGTTCCCTTATTTAACACACAACAAATAAGTAAATCTACTTATTTACAAATGTAAAAACTATTAATATTTGAATTAGGATTTTTATGCTTTAGATGTCTCCATATCATAAAATTTTCAATACGTAAGAAAAAGAAGCGAGAAGAATTAATATTTCAGTAAAATGAAGAAAGTAGCACTTTCTGAAATATAGTTTACATAATGATATCTTACTTATACATGCAAGAATAACAAGATAAAAAGTATACACATTTTAATACATGACATATATGCAATAGATTCAATTCTAGAGGACAAAAATTTTCCTATTAGATATATATAACTTCACAAAAATCGGATTAAAGGTAGACATAGATAGAACACAAGAAAAGATAGAACTTATTCTTGTATTGATTGTCGATTCAATATTTTTACATCAAAGACATCAAAATCCAACCCCCTCAAATGACAAGAGGAGCCCTTAAATAGCCTCATGGGTGGTTACAAAAGAGTCTTTTCAGTTTCCCTTCTTTTAATCAAAGGATTAATATCTAATTAAGCATTATAACATCAAATTGTCTTTTACTTCAATATTACATGACTAGAAAGGAAATAACCACCTTAACTAGATACATCGATTAAAAGAAAATATTAAGAACTGGGAGTTAGAACATTTGGAGGGGTGACTATGACACTCTTCACCTTGAGCACTTGATTCTTGAATCTCTTCAATGCCTCAGCTATGTCCATGCCTTGAGGGATAGTGGTATTTGCAGTCACATGAGTCTAGCTGCCTAGGAATTTCTCCATTTCCTTCCCAAATTCTGCATTTTCTAGAAACTCCTTATTGGCCTCAGTGATGGTTGCTTGAAGTGTACATATTTCCCTCATTTTATCCTTAGACATAGTCTCTTGCTTAAACAAATTTTCTTTAACAAATGTTTTGAACTGGGACTTGATCTCTTGGATTGTGAATGTCTTGAAAGGAAGATATAACACGCGATTTAAAATCTTCACCTTTCTACAACATATTCTTGAGTTCACCAATGGATTCCACAAATACCTTTATCTTCCAATCAATGTTCAAGACTTACTATTTAGACAAATTAAACTTTTACTCATCAAATAATTTATTTTCCAAATGAACCTTCACATTTGTGTCACTCATGAGCCGGAGATCTTGAATGCATTCACTTTACAATTTCAATTATCTCTAAACCACCGAGTGTTGAAAGTAAAATTCAGTTGTATCATAGTGAGGATCAAGTACCTTGTCTTCTACTAATAGGAACCAAATTAAATTTAAAATCATTTGGTTACGTTCCTCCAGCTTGATCATGTGTTTGCTTTCCTTTCTCAACCCCTTTCAATTACCTTTGACACCTGTCTCCTTTGAATTGCGACTTCACTCTCAGGTGTAGATTCTCTTAGGGAATTATTTTCAATTCCAAATCACTTACAAACAAATATCTTTCATTCTTGTCAATCTTAGGTTTAACAATCTCCATAAATTGTTGATCTTGAGAATCGAAACTAACCTAGATGTGATTTTATCCTTATTTATTGATGGAGGAGGAGTAGTACCTAAAATGGTTGCCAAAACATCAAACTTGGAGCAATAATATGAGATGTATCTCTTCTTTTATTTCTCTCTATCAATTGTTACACTCAAAACAAGGAATAACTAGAAGTAGAGGGAGTAAGAGGCCCAAGTTCAAGCATGCCTATTTCACTTAAATTTTGTATGGAGATAATTTCAAAACATATGTTTCAAATTTAGAGGTAGGTGCTTCCTTGTTAGGAGTTTATTTAGTAGAGGTTCTATGATAACCATTACTTCTTCCTCTAAAGTATGATCCTTTTGTTGATCATCTTCTTCCTTTTCTTTCTCCATACTACCTCCTTCAAGTTTTTTTTTTTATTATTGGCAAATAGTTTTTTGAAAGGGACTATACCCTTGAGAACAAAAGAGGGCCTAGAAGCCAGAATAGGAAAGAGAACCAGAACAAAAAGGATCAAAATCTAGATGGGACAATGAAGCCCAAAGTAGCCAAAGAGCAGCTACCACTACAAAATCAAAACAGAGTGAAAACTGCAGAAAAGCAAGCAAAACGACAGCAAAAAAACAACAATAATTACACAGAAGTGCAGCAAAAGCACCCCCAATTACTTCTTGGCGGCTTTTTCGATGCTGGATTTGATAGTCTGCCAAGATTTGAACATCCCCAAGGTCGTCATGTGGGCGAGTTAGTAACATCCAGCTGAGAAATGGTCCTTTTGCTTTCCTTATCAGTGCCCCAAAGGGTAGCCGGAACCCCGCTGAGATTGGAGACACTTCGGACATGCTGCTCAATGAACTCCTCAATAGCAGTAAAAATGGCCATGTTATAATCATGGCGAGTCTTGGCCTTCCCTAAACGGGAGTCTAAGGAGTTCAACTTCTTGTAAATATCTTCAAGCTGGCTATTATCCATAGCCACCTCCTCCTCCTTCTTCCTCTTACCTTTTTGTTTTTCCATGTTTTTAACCTCTTCCCTCAACAGCTTCATGTCAGCTTCTAAGGCCACCGGTCTTTTTTTTCCATATGTGCTTCACGAGAACTAACGCCTGCTAATATGAAGGATGTTATAAGGCGTTTCAATCTCTTGAGGACCCTTCCCCACGGTAGGGGTATCGAGGTTTAGTATTCTAGAGGACACAGTAATCGGTGCAGCTAAAGTGGAAGCAAAGGGTGGGGAAGAGGTGGGGGAATGGGAGATGGAGCCAGGAAGGCCGGGAGAGGGGTGACAGTAGCAGTGGTGGGGACAGAATGCGGAGAGATGGGGTGGCGAGGTGCGAGAAGCGGGTAGAGGGGGAACAAAGCTAGGGGAGGAAGGGAGGCCAGGAGACCAAAGAAGACATAATTTATGCAGCAAGAAAATTAGCCCCTGGTGTAAAGGAACTACATGAGCATGCTTTTGAAACTCCAAAATGGAGCACTCAAGAGAGCTAAGTAGATAATGGGGGAAACATACCATGTGATTCCTAGGAAGTGATTGAGGAAGACAAGATGTTTAGCAGGTACAGTGATGAACCTCCCTTCCAAAGAAATGAAATGCACCATCATGTGGGTAACCTCATCATAGGGCGAGGGGATCGAATTGACAAGCAGGCCCGCCGTGACAAAGATCAGCTTCTCAGTTCCTTCAACAAATCTCCTCTCCTCAGCTTCTCTGTCAACCCTTTTATTAAAAAAATGGTATCCGTCCATGCCAAGGCCAGTCACTTCAGCTATCAGCTCCTCATTGATCGCAATCTTCTGCCCCCCATACTCAACAGTGCGATCCTTCCAATCTTTTGCAAAACACACTGAAATACTTTGGTCATGGCCCTGAACCTTCTCCATAAAGTTGGTGATGCCTCCCTGGCTTAGAATATTCCAAAGCTCCACATTATCCCTCCAATCTGGATCCACATTGCTGGGCTCGATCTGGCAAGGAGGGCCCCCCATTGTCACCGTGCTTAACTACTTGCAAAAAATATTCGAAACCTTAAGAGCGCTAATACCAGTCCGCCTTTTGCTATTATTATTCGCGCAGTGAAAATGCTGATGAGAATAGCCATTTCTTTTCCCACAAATACCCGCATGACTGCTGATTTGAACCTGTGGAAGTTCGCATGTGGGAACTACGGCCCTTTTCCAGCCCGCTCCCTATCATCATTAACATTATTTCTGTCTTGGGGATCCGTAGAGTCTTGCAGCCAGATTGTATAGAGCACAATGCTGCCGCATGCGCGACTTTCCTTTCAATATAAATCCACTTGAACTTTCCATTATTCTTCATACAAACTTGATTGTTCGACAAGAATTGTATAAGATTAGTTTTAAAGTCAGCACGTGTGGGAGCTTTATTAATACTAATCCACTCCCAATGATCATATCCCAAATCTTGAATTTGCATGTTTATAGATATCCGCTTGAATGTTGCTTTGAAGCTATTTAGGAATGCTATTATTATCCCAAACAATGTGGTTAACATTAATGCCATAATTTTCCAATGCATCTGCCAGCTTGTTACCCTCCGGTAAGTATGTATGATCCGGATGTTAGTGAATGTTTGGCAGATACTTATGGACTCTGAGATAAAATCCTTGATGTTCCAACTTGGAGGTGAGCACTGATTAAGGTGATTAATGATATTCAGGGAGTCCCCTTCAAGAATGAGGTTTTGGATATTATGATTCTGGGCAATTCTCAGGCCCCATAAAGCAGATAATGCTTCGGCAAAATGATTGGTTTGAATTCCCATTTTTCCAGCATACGTAGCAATCAGATTACCTTTATGATCCCGGATCACTCCTCCCCCTGCCGCAGTCCCAGGGTTACCCTTAGAGGCCCCATCAAAGTTCAACTTATACCAGTTAAAATTAGGAGGATGCCATTTAATCAAAGATCTATCAATACTATTCTTTGGAATTAGTACGACTCTTGTGACTCAATCGCCGAGTTGGATAAGACATACTCTTCATTTTCTGGATAACTCTTATTCTTGGGGGGTTTAAATCTAGCTATATTCTCTTTGATATCATTAGAAATTTTACCAATACTGAGCTTATAGTTCTGATTCTTATTTCTAAAAATAATATCATTTCTATCTTTCCATATCCTCCAAATGATATGAGGGATAACCAGCTTCCAGATCCTTCTGACAACACAATGCCTATAGGGTGGGTTCCATTGAGTCCATAGCTGATTGAAATCCTTCGGCACCACCCATAGAGCTTCAAATTTAGAGAGGGAAAAACTCCATATTCTGGTAGCATAATCACAATGGATAAACAAATGACTGATATCCTCAGAGTCTTTTTTACAAAGATGACATCTATTAGGCATTATAAAACCTCTTCTCATCAGGTTGTCAGTGGTAAGAATCTTGCCTCTGATAGCCAGCCAAAGGAAGAAATTTATTTTAGGAGTTAATTCAGCCATCCAAATCCTATTCCAATTGAACTCAGATTGACTACTGTCGAAGAAAGTGTTATATCCAATTTTGACAGAATAGTCCCCATCAATGGAATTATGCCAGACCAGCTCATCCTTAGTATCCAGTTGACTTAAGGGAATAAGATCTAACTGAACTTGAAGGGAGGAAATAATTTGTACCAGATCATCTCGCTCCACTGATAGTTTTTTCCATTTCTTTCTATTGCCATTTCCCTCAATATAATCCTTGATTTTAATGCCATATTTGTTTACAAGACTGTCCTTAACAATCCCAAAACTATCCATAAGATTGCCATTAAACCAGTTATCCTCCCAGAAATTTATATCCCAACCATCACCCACTTTCCATTTACTGCCCTGCTTAATGAAATTTCTGCTCTTAACCAGATTGTTCCAAAAAATGGAACCATAGGGGAGGTGCTCATCTTGCAGGAAAGAATAGACAGTTTGTTGATTTAGGTATTTAGCTTTGATTAAATCAATCCAGGGTTGTTTCTCTGAAAGCATTCTCCAGCCCATTTTCGCAATGAGAGCCTCATTCATTTTCTCGATGTCTTTTATACCCAATCCTCCCATAGATTTCAGGTACAAACCTTATCCCAAGCAACTAAGTGAAATTTAAACTTCTCTTCCATGCCCTGCCATAAGAATTTTTTCTGAATCCTCTCAATCTTTTCTCTGAAGGAAGAGGGGATCTTGAAGAGTGACATGATATAAATGGGAAAATTTTGAAGAGTACTTTTAATGAGCAGGCACTTACCAGCACTAGACAAAATGGCTCCTTTCCAACCAGCCATTTTTTTTGAAATCTCTCCAATAGCTCATCCCACACCTTGCTAGAGACTTTTTTAGTGCTGAGAGGAAGGCCCAAGTAAGTGGCTGGAAGCGCACTTATTTTACAGACCAATTTTAGCAATTTTAAGTTGTCTTTCTTCAGGAGTGTTGAAGAAGAAAATGGAGCTTTTATCATAATTGATCTCTTGCCCAGAAGCAGATTCATAGAGCTACAAAATAGCCTTGGTAGCCTTAGCTTCAATGACTGAAGCCAAAAGAAGGAGGATAGTATCATCCGCAAATTGTTGATGGGAGATAGCTTGGCTGATGGAAGTGGGCTTTGAGCCTTTCAAAATACCGTCATTGACTGCTTTACCAATTGTTCTACTAAGGCTATCAGCCATAAGAATGAAGAGTAGGGGGGAGATGGGGTCCCCTTGCCTTAGCCCTCTGCTGCTAGTGAAAAAACCCACAGGCTCACCATTAACCACCACTAAAAATATGACCGTAGAGATACAAGCCTTAATAATTTTTCTAAATTTTTCTAGAAAACCAAATTTAGTTAAGACTTTGTCAAGAAAAACCCAAGAAACCTTGTCAAAGGCTTTATTCATATCAAGCTTAAGAGCCATATTTGATTTTTTATTATTCTCCATAGAATGAATGGTCTCATGAACCATAATCACTCCATCTTGAATAATCCTACCTTTGATGAACCCACTCTGCTGCCTAGAGATTAAATCATTCATAATGAGTTGGAGCCTTGTAGCAATTATTTTGGTGAAAATCCTGTAGATAGCGTTCACAAGGCTGATGGGCCTGAAGTCTTTGAAGTCTTTAGCATCCATTTTTTTGGGGCCAGCACAATGTGAGTGTTGTTCAACTCTTTCAAAATATTTCCAGTTCTGTAGAATTCATTCACCACTCTGAGAAGATCATCTGAACAAATTTCCCAAAATTTCTGAAAAAAATTAATGGAGAAACCATCCGGTCCTGGAGCCTTGTCACCTTCTAAAGTAAATACAGACCTTTTCGGCTCTTCAAGCATGACTGACTTTGGTGACATTTCTAAATCTCTGTTCCTCAATTTTGCCTTGGGGAATAGCCTCCAACATAAAATAAATAGCCTCAGCATTGATGATATTCCTCTCCTTAAGAAGCTTTTTATAGAAATCAAGTGCTTCTTCCTTGATGCTAATGGGATCTTTTATAGTATTTCCATTACTTTTAGCCACTTCCATGATCCTATTACAAGCTCTGTGCTTCAGCGTGGTCATATGAAAGAACTTTGTGTTCCTATCTCCCTCTTTAAGCCAGATAGCTCTAGATTTAAGTCTCCATAAAGATTCTTCTCTGCTGCAAACGGGGTTCATTTTAAGAGACCTCCTGAAATCGGAGGTGGAGAATACCTAGCGAATATCCCGGAGAATCGGTTTCACGGGAAGGCAAATTTTTGGGGGTTGTATATCAAAAATTTCACTGATTATCAAGCAACTGCTGACAGAAAGGCTGCAGATGTGCGATGGGAGATTTTGCAAGCGCGCGTCGAAAAATTGCGGTGGTGACGCGTCAATAGACCTTAGTAGTGACGCGCCTCAATAGGTCTATTGGCGTGCGTCACTAAGGTCTATTGATGCGGCGTCATCGTAATTTTTGGCGTGCGACAAAGGCAAAATCTTAAAATCGTGCGCGTCTGCACCTCGACCTCTGCTTTCTCATCAAAAAAATCTCCCATGTCGCGCATCAACAAACTCTTTTTCGTGTAAATGTCTGCTATGCGTCCAATATCTGTTGTAACTCCTTGTTGTGCGTCGAAAAATGCGTGTGACGTTGCGTGTCACTAAGGAGCCTATTGGACGCGTGTCAATAGGCCTTAGTGACGCGCGTCACTAAGGTCTGTTGACACGCGTCACTAAGGCCTGTTGACACTGCGTCACTAAGGCCACGCTGACGTGGCGCGACGTCGATAGGCCTTAGTAGCGCTGCGTCAACGGGCCTTAGTGGACGTCGTCACTAAGGCCTATTGACGTGCGTCCACGAGCTTAGTTAGTGACGCGTCAATAGACCTTAGTGACGCGTCACTAAGGTATTAACGCTTGCGACAGCCAAATATTTTGTCGCACGTCTGTAACCTCTGCCCTCTTCTTGCTCATCGAAAAAACTCCATGTCGCTCGTCAACAAAATCTTTGTCATGCGTCTACTATGCGTCAATATCTATAGTATCTCCTCACCTTCTGCGAAACCCTCCTTGTCGCGCATCAATAACTTACCCCCTTGTCGCACGTCTATAATACGGGATATATCATATTGTTGAAAAATGTGAAGTAGAAGTGTTCTACCTGGCGAATAATCTAGGATTATATAGGGGATATTTTTCAAGGGTAGGCGAAGCCGACCCCTAAAAAAATTAAAGTGTAATTTTTAGGCGAACAGTCAGTGCCCGTGCCAAAAAATTCACCTTTTCAAAATTTTCAAAAATGGAATATTCGCCATATTACGAATATTCGCCACTAAAATTATCCTGGTTGCAAATCGTATGCAACTCAGAAAGAATATTCTTTTCATTAGTTTGGTCTTCAACAGATCTCCCCATTGTATCCATTTTAATTTCCAAATCCTGGAGCTTTTGTTTTAACTTCTTTTTATTATCAAACACATTGCCAAAAACTCTTTTATTCCAGATTTTAACTTGCTTTTTAACATTCTTGAGCTTTTGAATCAATCTAAATTGTGCAGTGCCTTCACCATTCCATCCCCACCATTCTTTTATCTTGTCATAGATGTTGTCATGCTCCATCCACATCTTTTCAAATTTGAATGAGCTTCTAATGGGTTTAGTCCAATTGAGAAGATTTAAAGCAATCAGATTGTGATCCGATCCAACTCTGGGCAAGGAAGAGAGGTGAAAGTCTTGACTGAGAATCTAGCTCGCTGAAATCAGTGCCCTATCCAATCTCACCTAGATAAGATCTTTTCCCAACCTTCTATTATTCCAAGTGTATTTATTCCCATGGAGATCCACATCTAAAAGATTATGTTCAGCAATAAAATCAGCAAAATCCTCCATACCTGTAGAAAAGTTGGAGATTCCTCCATACTTTTCACCTGGGTTAAGAGGGGAGTTAAAATCACCCATTATAAGCCAGTTAGCTGTACTATACTGGTTTCTAAAGGTTTTAAGATCAGCCCAAAGTTTTCTTCTCCCACTCACTGTATTAGGGGCATATATGTTAGAAAGTATCCATTCACCATTATTCTCAATAGCCAGAAATTTGATTGCAAGATGATTAGTGCTAGCATTAAGAACCGTACCAGTACAATGCCTTTTATCCCAAAGAGTAGCCAGTCCTCCAGAGGCCCCCTGAGAGTCTACAGCCACCATTTCAGAATTTTCCCAAAAACTTTTTTTATTAGTTTCAAGGATCTTAGCTTTCATCTTAGTTTCCTGCAAAATCAAAATACTAGGACTACTAGAATCCCATAACTCCTTGATGATTCTCTGCTTGGAGTTTCCATTTAGACCTCGGATGTTCCAAGAAATAATCTTCATTTGGAATGATTGGGAGTTGGGATTTCCTGATGGTTCAATTGATTTGAATGCCATCTGCAATGTCTCTCTCAGTTCTCTTAGATCTAAGAGCCTTTTTTGAGGGCCTTCCTCTTTTAGAACTACCTCCAAAGTCTACTAGTCTTCTTGTAGAAGATCTAGTAGTTCTGGATGTTGAGGCATCCCAGTTGTCCTTTTTCTTTTTCTTATCACTGTAAAGTGATTCTAGGATCATTTCAAATCCTTTCATTCTCTTTTTCTTTTTGAAATGACCTTTGTGAATCCAGAATTTAGATCCTCATCCACTTTGACAGGCGTAACTTCTCCCTCTTCACGCTCCTTCTGATTCTTGTCAATTGAGTGTGGATCAACTATTCTGATGCTATAGCAAGTAGGTGAAACCTGCTGACTATTCTTTAGAGCAAGGAGGTATATCTGTAGATAATTTACCATCTCCCCTAGGAGTGTTATTCTCTGATTTTCTTTGAAATCCATACTACCCTTGTCTGATATTTCCTCAATGCTGCCCAGAGGTTTAACTATCTCAGTTTCCTTTTTGTTCTGATATTGATCATTTGGGACTATATTAATCTTCACAGATCCTTCTTGCTCATTCACCACCATGGACACCTTTATAGGATTTTCCAAGTCCTCTTTGCTAGGTGCAGCAAGCAAAGCTGCTGCTGGGGTTTTAGGACGCCAGACCAAATGCTTCCTTATTTGAGTTCTAAAACCCCTTTTTTTCCTTTTCTATTGTAGTCCAACTCCGTCTGACTAGGGGCTTTGTCATCAGTGTGAAGAGCCCTGCATTCCTTATTCAAGACAGAGCCATCCACAGGTTGTTCAGCTTCCACTGTCACCTTCTTGGGAAAGTTTTGGTGGAGTGTCCTATGCGATGACAATGCTTACATCTCAAATGAAAAGTTTCAAACTCAATATTTTGAGTCCACACCCCATACCTAGATTTCAAAATGATGTATTCCGGTAATTCCTGCTCCATTTCAGAAGAAATGTAGAATCGAGCAAAAGCAAGTCTGGATCTGTTTCTCGTGGGCCCATCCAGCCCGATAGGAGCACCTAAGGACTTAGCAATGTTAAGTAGAATTTCATCATCCCAAAAATGCAATGGTAGCCCAGGGAGCCTACACCAGATTGGAATGGTGTTTATATTTTCAGTGTTAGGGTCAAATCCAGGATACCATTTTTTCAAAAAGAGGCCCATATTACCCAGCCACCATGGTCCTCCCAGAAGCACCGATTCCAAATCAGCTTGCTGATTAAATTTTTCCAGAAAAAAACCCCGTGGCATGATGGTAATACTCAGATCCCCCTTAGGTTTCCACTTTCTCAGAGCCCATTTTCTAATAAAATCAATATTAGGTCTAGAGCCAAGAAACTTACCAACAAGGGAGAGATTCACTTTGCTCAAAGCCCTATCAACACAGCCATCTGGGACCAATAGGTAGGTGGCACCTTCACTATCCTTTTCCCACTTGAACTGACCTTTTTGAGGAGAATGCGGACCCACTTTGATGTTAGGGCTTTGGAGAATCTTATTCCAAGCCAGAGGTGTGGATCCCAACATTTCCACCTTTTCATTTTGCAGATTTACAACCGTCCGATTTTGGTCAGAGATCAGCCTTTCCTCAGCAAATTTAGGCTTAGTGCGCAGACATTCTGTAACCAGAACTACAGAAACTACGCTGACAGTACCTCCATCACTTTCCCCATCGCTCGTGACCTCCATTGCTCGCTCGCTTGATTTTCATAGATTTTAGCTATTCTTCAATTCTCTTCAAGGTTACTTAT
This sequence comes from Taxus wallichiana var. yunnanensis, assembly GCA_018340775.1. Lineage (NCBI taxonomy): Eukaryota > Viridiplantae > Streptophyta > Pinopsida > Cupressales > Taxaceae > Taxus > Taxus wallichiana. The sequence goes on from CM031243.1 coordinate 479,321,183, forward strand.
TCATGTTCTCCTATTTCTTTCTCATCACCATCACTATTACAAAGATCTATAACCGGTTCAATTTCGGGTACTACTTCCGGTTGTTTCAAAGAAGACAATTGTTCACTTTCTCCTTGAATTACCTCCTCTACCTTTTCATCTTTTTATCCTTCCCTTTCTTCATATATACCAAATTTGAAGATTCAAGTGGAGAGGGTACCGATTGTGGACCTACCTTAGGGGTTGCCATGGGAATATCCTTCTGAGGAATGGAGGATTCTTGAGAGGAAGAACTTGACTTACTTACTCTGAACGTTTTAATTTTCCTATCAAACCAAAGTTTGGTCCTCACGAAGACGAGTTTTATAAGTTCTTTCTATTCATACCTTTCTTTAATAAATAAATCAATGGTTTCAATAGGAGTATGCCTGATAGAAATTTCATATTCAAGATATTATAGATCTTGATCATCATCTTGTAGTTCATATGGTACCTTGTATACTTTAAAGTCCTTGATTTGTTAAAGAGACAATCTGCCATAATACCTTCTTCTGGATTCATAATCATTAGAATGAAGCCCAATAATCTTCACTATTAATAAGATGATGAAAACCCATTCTAAAATTATTAGCAATAAAACCCTTGATGTCAAAGTAAGTCCTTGGCTTGAAATAATGAAGTGTAAGGGGGGAAATTGTCCTGTCAACATTTTGGGCATCCAAAGCAGTCCTGCAGTGTAGTTACCCAATGTGATTGGAAATTGAATGCCTACAATCTTCTTGTCTCTAAAAGTTCTGTGAATCTTATCCAACTGCCTATAGACTTCAACTAGAGCCATTTTATCACTATAATACATTGGGAGTTTCAGGGGTGTTCCCTCAAATCCAACTAACTCGTATGTAAGAAAACTTTCGAATTGAATGAAATAGCTCCCATAGACATCAATCAATTATTTGGCCTCCTCTAAGAATCTTTGAGTTGTGTTTCCCTCTAACAACCTGATAATATACATGGTGAAGGAATCATTCACCCTTATGAAATGATGATTACTAATCTTCAATGTTAGCTATGTGCAATACTCATATATAGGAGCATAGTTTTTGTCTTAATTTTAATTTCAAACAAACCACAACCTCTGTTGGAACAAGATGCACCTAGAAATTTTGAAAAATACTAGAAAATTTATTGCCACAGCTATAAACAGTGGAGAGGGTGAATGAAATGGAAAACAAAAACTAATTATGAGAAGAATGGTAAAAACAACCAATTTCCCTATGTATTTATATGCACTCCATTTTTAATAGGTCGGTAGGGTGCATTAAATGTGAAAATTAATGTATTGTGGGGGATAAATAAAGTTTAGCCATAAAACTCTAGATTGAGACTATGGAATGCAAATATAGAAGAAAATTTGAGCACAACTACCACATATGGCGTTGGGACACACTGGGACGTAGAAAGCTAAAATACCCATAGTATGAAAGGGACTTAGTGAATTTGAGGGTTGCAACAAATGTGAGGATGCGGGGAACTAAATGCACTTTGGAGCACAAGGGATGAAGGTTCATCATAAATCTGAAAATACCTGCAACACAAAGGTAAGGTTGTTCAATATGTGGGGAAGGTGGGGAATCGGCGAATTAAGAGCCCAATGGAACATGGGACATAAGGAACACCAAAACCTGAAATATCTACAAAACAAAGGAAAATTCCCCAAACTAAATTTTTTTAGAAATAACTAATTGTTGAAAACAACTCCTCTCCCATACTTCACAAAGGAAAACAAAGATTCTATAAGAGACAATTTACCAAAATTTTTGAAGAGTAAGACAAAAAATTACATATTTTTTGGGAAAGTGATAACAAACACAAAATTGGAGAAGTTGAAATTTGAGATGGACCAACTATTCTACAAACTAGATATGTATGAAAATCTAGAAAAGAGTTGTATTGTGTTAATTGATATACTCGGTGGTTAATGAGATACAACTAACAAGTATGGAATTAGATTCAAGGGAGAAAATAAGGAGAAAGAGTCAACAAAGAATGAAGAAAATAAGTCTATGGCTACACCAATTACTTCCTCTACTACAAATAAAGGTTTCCACAAACCCACAAGAAGAAGAAACATTGTTCCTAGGATCACCTATGCAATGAGGTACACACATTCCTTTTATGGGTATTGTTTTTCTTGTAATCAGTTTGGACATAAAGCCACAAAGTGTAGAAAGAACTCTAGAGGCTATAAAAGAAATTTTGGCCCATCTTACACCAATTCAAACTTTAATGTTGTTTAGTATACCTATCACATGAAAATAAATAATTTTCCATTAATGAAACAAGATCCTCCTAAACAAAAAAGTGGATATATGTAAAGAAAGATGAGAATAAGAGAAAAATGTTGCTCAAGTAGTACAGACCGTGTTCCATGTACAGAATGAGGATAAAATTTGGTATTTAGACAATGGATGCTCTAGTCACATGACAGGTGATAAAAGTAAATTTATTTCTTTGTCAAATAATGCATCAGGTGTTGTGAGATTTGGTGACAACAAATTTGTAGATATATTCAATAAAGGAACAATGAATTTGGATGATGGAAATACTATCACAAAAAAATTACTATATGTTGAAGGACTCAAACATAATCTGATAAGTGTAAGTCAAATGTGCAAGAGAGGATACAGTGTGATATTCCATGACAAGGGCTGTGATATCATAAATGTAAATATAGGTAAAAGAGTTGCAGAGGCTAAAAGGACAAAGAACAATATGTATGTTCTTAATGAAATAAACAATGAGAAATGCTTCACAAGTAAAGTTGACCACAATTGGTTATGGCACAAAAGGCTTGGACACATGAGCTTTGAAAATTTGGTTAAACTAAGTGCTAAGGGGTGTGTGAGACACATGCCAAAGATTATCAAACCCGTGGATACACTATGCAAGGCATGTTTACATGGAAAAAAACTAGGAGGTCATTCAAGTCAAAGGAGTATTCCACAACAAGACCACTGGAATTGATTCATATAGACATGTGCGACCCCACCAGAAATGAAGGTATAAATGGTGAGTCATACTTTATGATTCTAATAAATGATTATACTATAATGAAATGTGTAGGTAGTGTGATTGAATCAAAAGTCAGAATCCTTAAATAGAATCAAGAAGTTCAAGGCAGGCCGTGGTGGACAATGAGAAGAACAAAAAATCAAGTGCCTAAGATTAACAGAGGTGGGGAATTATATTCAAATGAGTTCGATGAATTCTATGAAGAAAATGGAATTAGGAGACAATTCTTAGCCATGAGGACACCTCAAAAAAATGGGGTTGTTGAAAGGAAAAACATAATTGTTTAGGAGATGGAAAGAACCATGCTAAATGAATCCAAACTCTTAGACAGGTATTGGAGTGAAGCAGTTTATACCGTGGTCTACCTTTTGAATAGAGCTCAACTAAGAATCAATAGTGACAAGACTCCCTATGAACTATGGAAGAAGAGACCAACAAATGTGAAACATATCAGAGTGTTTGGAAGAAAATGCTACATCAAAAGGGATGAATAAAACTTAGGTAATTTTAAATCCGGGAGTGATGAAGGAATATTTCTTGGATACTTAGTGGTTAGCATGTCCTACAAGTGCTACAACAAGTGGTTGTAAATTATAGTGGAAAGAACTAATGTGAATGTAACATCCTCATTTTAGTACATTAGAACAAGAAATTTTTTTATTTTTATTTTTTTGTGTTTTCTAGTTCTAAATACATAATTTAGAACTCACAGATCATAACAATCATTCTTATAACAGATAACCATATGCAGCTGTAATGACTCGGTGTACCACCGATCTATTCATTCCATGACTCGGTGAACTACCGATCTATTCATGTGTATCATAGAGTTGGCATTTTCATCTGAACACTTCACTCTTGTGGTTCTCTTCCCTAATCCGGGATTTCAGAATGCTCTGTCCAAGGAACCTATCTGAATAATTATTACCATTATTCATCGGCATCATCCCTTAGACTAGGTGACTTAGGACAATGTAATCAGCCGCTTGCGATACTTTGGCCAAATATTTGAAACATACTAATCATGTCTTATATTCCTTGACAACATACTCGTCAATCTAGAATACATCCTTCACCCCACTCCGATGTTATATATATCATATTATACTGACTTCTGTCAGTCCCCTTGTCCCTAGTTTTCACTCCAGAATGGGTTAATATCATACACATGTTATAAGGATGCCCTTGGAGACTAGGGTAAGCTGACATACAAGATCAACCACCGTTAACCCCATGTGTCAAGGTACCCTGAGTCCCAAAGGGCTGCCTCATAACATGTCTATGGTCCTAACCAATCCCTAAAGGAAAATCTAAATCAAGTTTAGGTGTAAATCTTAACGATCAATGCAAAATGGTGTTGCCAAATGTCACTGCATTGTTGTATCCTTGAGAAGATCCTAATCTTCTCAAAGGTACAACCCCTATGGTTGACATGTGTCAACATCCTATGATACAACCTCGGAAAGATGTACTTACCCCTAAGAATTCAATTAAGTTGAGTTAAAATTGGATTATAGGCCCTCCTAACTAGGTAGCCTTTCCCCAACCCTGGGTCCCACACTTTAGAGTTACTTAAGCAATTAGGTTTAATTTCACGGAGAAAGGTTTTTAATAAGATTGAGATCTCGTCAAGGTGCCAATAGGTTCCTAATAACCTTATTTCCTCATAATAGGGCAATAGCCCTAAGTTCTCCCATAAGGAAGATAACTAAACCCATAAGGGTTCATATCAACCCCAAAGACTGAAATATATTAGACTTATGCTCTAAGACATGATTATTTAAAGCCATCAATTACATTTCTTTGACTTAGAACATTATTAGGGAGTAGTAGAATACTCATTCAGTTATAGCTACTTATTAGGGCATAGTTCAACCCCAACTTCCCTAAAAGCAGTGAACTAATTTCCAAATTAGCCATATTCATAATATATAAGAATTACTAGTCAAACATGAAGTATTCAGTCACATAATTTTACAAGGCTTACTTAGGGAATCCATCTAGATCCCATGGCATATAATAATAAGAATGCACTCTCATTCATTCAGATGTGAGAAGATCAATTCAACAAATAAGAACACAACCATGTAGGTAACATTTCTCCATTTCATTTAATCTCAACCTATATAATTACAACTTATGCATTACGGCATAGTTTAATACAATAATCATCAACAAAAGAGTAACCTTCTTCTTATAGTATAATTAGAGATCCTATCGTAATTCATCATAAAAATTAGATTAAACAATCTGAGCATCATAGTGCATGCCTTTACCACTTATGATGACCATCGCAAAATTGCTAAGCACGGGTCGATTCGTGAACTAAGCATGATAAGCACTAATTCTTAAAACAATTGCATTCCACCAATTGTTTCCATTAAACAACTGTTTAAATGAAATCATTTCATCAAATCCATAAACATGAATCATGCTAATTATCTTTCTACCATTCTAATATGACTTTATAACATAACTCATATTATAGCTACCATTTCAACTTAAATCTTTTCGGATGATTCATCTTATATTAGAGAATAAGAAGAAACAAAATGAATCTTAAATACCTAGCCATCCGAAAACCAAGAGCAGTATCAATCCTAATATAATTACTCCATTCAAGGAATGAAATCTTATCAAGGCATGTAACCAACAGATTTGCATATAAACAATTCAAGCAAAGATAGATTATAGCCTCAAGCAAGTTCAACTGATGAATTTCCTCTATAATTTTTGTATCATTTCATAAACATTGATAAGTATACCAACTTTTACTACAATACTACTTTTTACAAGTAGATAACTGAATTACTCAAACAGAGTAATAATATAGCTAAAGATAAGGAAAGGAGACTTGTTAAGATTCAATGCTTACCACTCTCTCCACGTAAATTTAACAATCTATTCATCTCATGCCCATGCTGAAGAGTTCTTATAGAAAATTCTAAAGAAGGAACACTCATAACTTCAGTAAAGAGAGAGAGAAAAAAGAGAGTACCTTTGTACTTCAAAAATTATAAATACTATCTTCCTTTACCTAGACTAAGGAGCGAGAGAAATTCGATCGTTATCCTACCCGAAATCAGTCTCGTACAACTTCCATGAAGTAATATACATATACTCTAATCCTATCAGGAGAAAGGAGGGCAAGTAAAGAAATACGTACGTTTAGACTCTGGATCAGATCAAATAGAATCACCTTCAGTTTGCCAATAGATCATTGCGATCTACAACTATACATTTAACAAATGCCAACAATGTCTCCTTTACATAAAATGTAAAGAAAATGATCTAATCTCAGACCACCATTCTGTTCAAAAGCAATAGTCTACATTTCTTCCTTTCTCGTACCATTAGGTCTAAGAGTTAAATAATCTTCCCTTATCTATTTATTATTAGTAGATCAAACTACATTATTTCTACCATCGCATAGATAAGTCGTTAAATCATTTCAAGGTATTAAACTAGAAATGCCTCATACAGAGTCAATAGTAGGATTCCAAATGCAGATTCATCAAGCCTCAAAATCCAAACTACCTATACCATAGTAATTATCCATGCTTTAACTCGTATGGAACATAAAAATCAATCAGAGGTGTATGGATCATTTCAACCCAAATCCCTACTACAGACAGGAAAAGCATTTGTTGAACTTAAATAAACTTGATGACGTTGAAGTCGTTGTTTTACTTATATAAAAGAATTCCCGACATTGTAAAAGGTGGCGTTAACAGTGGAGTTCGCAGTCATTTCAGGGTATACACAGCCATAACTCAACCACACTTATTACCTAACTCTTACTATGGCGGGTCCTGGATTAACCTGTGAAATTTCCAGGAGATACAGAGATTATCCAAATAGATTTTCTCTTCTTTTGTTCATGTAAAATTTACAAAAACAACAGTTTAATCAAACACTTTTATACTCACAAAACTCTGTATACTTAGGAAAATTCATACTTCTTTGAAATAAAGAAACAAACTTAGAATTCAAACATATTTCCAACTCATGTGACTAAACCAGTCGAGCTTATAGAAGGAACTAACAGTTTCACCACAAATCCAACTATATATTTTCCTGAAGCTGTCAAGTAATAGTAGAGCTCATACAACTAAGCAACAATCAAATAAACCAACCAAATTTGACACAACAGTTCATTCCGTGGTATCTTCAAACATGAAATCATCAAGTACGACGTCCGTCATGGTGCCAGTTTGGAAATTCAATACCTCAGTCAGACAAAGAGACATAAAACACTTCTACAGAAGTCGAACCCATATTGTATTCACAGCAAGGAGAGAAGATAAAAGAAGTAGATTTCATCAGGGTCTACGTATAACCAGGATTCCCAAATCAACAAGAAAAGAAGAAAACCAATACATTGCTACCAGCTAGGCCAACTATACAAAAATCATCTGAACAGAGTTGTTCTAATGAAAGCATTTAAAGGAAAGCAAGATTTTTAAAAGTTAGGGCCTATCATGCCTAGATAGTGTCGCAAAATTCGAAGAAGACCTTTGAATGTGCTCGCACCTTCTCTTCTTCTTCCACGAAAGATTAAACAACAAAATATTGTTACCTCCATGCCTTATATATTTCCCCGATAGAGAAGTAAGCTAGAAACTCTCAAAGTTGCCATGCAACACAGAGTAGACAGCTGGTTTGAAGAACCAGTGCTCATACAGATTGAAAAACATAATTGTTTAGGAGATGGAAAGAACCATGCTAAATGAATCCAAACTCTTAGACAAGTATTGGAGTGAAGCAATTTATATCGTGGTCTACCTTTTGAACATAGCTCAACTAAGAATCAATGAACAAGAATCCCTATGAACTATGGAAGAAAAGACCTACAAATGTGAAACATATCGAGTGTTTGGAAGAAAATGCTACATCAAAAGGGATGAATAAAACTTAGGTAATTTTAAATCCAAGAGTGACGAAGGAATATTTCTTGGATACTCGGTGGTTAGCGTGGCCTACGGGTGCTACAACAAGTGGTTGTAAATTATAGTGGAAAGAACTAATGTGAAGGTAGATGAGGTACAACATGGAAAAACCAAACTCAACATCTTGGTAGAAATGAAGAACAAGAGGATGATGAGGACTTGAACAATCCACGTGGAGAAGTAGAAGAAGAAGAAGAAATAATACCAGACACTAAGGCACCCTCTAGAAAATTCAAGAAGGATCATCTTGTAAATTAGATAATTGCAAACAAGGATGGAGGCATCCTAATAAGATGAAGACTCGAGAGTAGTAGAATCATGATGATATAGCTCTCTTGTCCATGATAGAACCCAAAAATGTTGCAGAAGAAAGAAAATATCAACATTGGGTAGATTTCATGAATGAAGAATTATATCAAATCGAAAAGAATGAGACATGGGAACTAGTACCCAAGCTAGGGGACAAGAATGTGATTGGAACCAAGTGGGTCTTTAGGATTAAGTTGAATGATAAGGAGAAGTTACGTGCATAAGGCTAGACTAGTATGCAAGGGATACACACAAATGGAAGGGACTGATTTTTATGAGACATTTGCACCAGTTTATTACATGGAATATAATAATATAAGAGTGTTCTAGATGGATGTGAAATTATACTTTCTAAATAGTTTCCTAAATGAAGAGGTATGCATTAAACAACTTTGATGGATTCACACGATGAAGATAAAGATTATGTGTGAAAGTTAAAGAAAGATTTTTATGGATTAAAACAAGCCCTAGAGCTTGGTACATGTAGATTGGACTCATACATCATTGAGAAAGGATTCGAGAAAATGTGTTGTAGAAAACAATCTCTACATCAAGGAAGAATGAGACCACTTGCTAATTTTCATTGTGTATGTATATGATATCACATTTGGTAGAGACCATGATAAGATGACATATGAGTTTTATGACTTGATGAAAGAAGAATTTGAGATGTCAATGTTGGGAGATATTTTTTTTTGAGAATATAGATAAATCAATTAGATTAAGGTATATTCATCTCACAAAGCAAGTATATCAAAGAGATGATGAAAAGATTTAAGATGGAAGACTGCAAACCTATTGGGACACCAATGGAAGTTGGATGTAAGATGATCAGAGATGATGATTCACCAAAGGTAGACAAAACATTGTACATATCCATGATTGGTAGTCTACTTTACTCTACAACATCAAGACTAGACATCATGCAGGCAGTAGGAATGGTTGGAATATTTCAAGAAGATCCAAGGGAAACACACCTCAAGGTGGTAAAGAGAATTTTGAGATATCTCATGGGCACAATTGAATATGGACTATGGTACCCAAAAATTAATTAATTCAACATAAAAGCATACAGATAGAGATTGGGGGAAATGTTGATGACAGGGAAGAGCACAAGTAGGAGCATTATCTTGGTTGAGTAAGAAAAAATCATCGGTTTATCTCTCAACATGTGAAGTAGAGTATATAGCTGCTGCAATGTGTTGTACTCAAGTTCTATGGATGAAGCAAACATTGGAGGATTATAAGGTAAAATCTGAAAATCCAATTCCTCTATTGTGTGATAGCACAAGTGCAATAAGTGTCTCAAAGAACCAAATATTCCACTCAAAGACAAATCACATACTAATAAGATATATTTTATTGAGGGAATAAGTAAATGAACAGAAAATCAGTCTGGAATATGTGGCCACAAAGAAGGAAATTACATATATCATGACTAAGTTGTTACGAATAGCAAAATTTGAGCACTTGAGGAATGAATTCAGGGTCATTCTTGATCCCAAAATATGAAATACGGGAGAATTCTCATGATTTATTAGCTCCTAATCAGTGCTAAATATGAGGGGGAGCTAATCTCCTTGCTCACTACAAAAATTGGTATCATTTGCTTAGGGGGAACATTGTCGTGGTCAGAATAGATTAAGTGGAATGAAAGAATAAACTTAGGGGAGTTCGGTAATTAAGAACATGAAAATATTTCTTACTTGAACAAGGAATAATTGGCCCTTTTTATTGTTTTGAGAGAGGGAGTAACTAAGATAAGAAATAAAACTACCACAATATAAGGGGGAGAGTAACTCAAATCAATGCAACCAGTGCGTTACCCAAAGAGGAAGAGTAATGTCAAAGGGAGGTCCATGTAAAGAGAAGATGGAACCAAAAACAAGTATGAAATTTTTCCATCAAAGTATGTAGGTTTCTGAGGTAATGTAGAATTGGTATTTGTTTTGGTATTATGTTTCCATCAATGACAAAGGGGGATATTGTTGGACCTTTTTCATGAGAGATATTTGTTGTCATTGATGTCAAGTTGAATCAGTTGATGTCAAGTATTATCGATGGAAAAATGGGTGAATTGGTAAGGTAAGAATTCAAGCAAGATGAAGGTTGATTAGTAGTGTAAACCCATAGAGGATTTTAGATAGTCAAGGATAATTCCTAAAGGACTTAGACAACATTTGGGCAAGCTACATATATAAGTTGTTAGCTTCCTAAGTCTTGAAGAATCTGCCAAAGTATATAGAAATCCGTGAAGTAAAGAAGCTCAAGGAAGGGACTGTAGATTAAATAAAATCTCTAGAAGAATCCAAAAGGTAAGTGAGTGTTGTAGAGTGAAGAAGGTCAAAAGAAAATGCCATGGGTATGAAGATTTGGAGAAAGCCACGTATAAAGGGAAAAGATGAAAAGTAATGGATAATTAGAAACATTTCTAAACATATAAGATTGTCACAGACAGAAGGAAAACCACAAATAACTAGAAAAGGAGAAAAGCCACGTAAGGTATTAAATAAGGAAGAAGCCACGGGGATTTGAAAAAATTACAAAATACATACAGAGGCCGTGGAGAACTAAAAATTCACATAAAGAAGGGAAAATCTGAAGAACAAAAGGAGAAGCTGTAATATAAAGGAAAATATCAAAGACACCAAATGAATCGTGAAGCGATCAAAGTGAATTGGAGTGGATCAAAGACAATTAATTAGAGTTCAAATTGAAAGAGTAAATGTTTGCATTCAGATTTTGAAGGAGTTTGAATTGACAAATAATTGCAACTACAAGTACAACTGGAACTTCTCATAGATCAATGAAATTCTCTTCCAACCACCAACATTTAATGGATGTTGACCATGAGGAAATTTAGTCATAAGCTTGATATAGATTCCCGGTTTCAAGGAGAATTAAAATAATGCAAAGAAGATGGGTTTTCATTGTAATTTCACGATGCAAATTCTAAACAATGCAAGTTTTTATTTTGGAAGTCAACCATTAAATTGATTTGTCGGATGTGTGAAAGGAGGAATGAAGTTGAACAAGAAAAGAATAAAATATGAACTCATCTGGAAACATTTAATGATCCATATTCACAGGCAACAGATCAAGAAGAGTACACGATGTAAATTTTAAAGCAAGAATTTGAGTCATTTGTACAATAAAAGAAAAACTCTAAGAAATTCAATGTGTTTCTCATGAGAGAAAACTAAAGTATTAGAGCCAATAGAGTGATAGAGGAAAATAGAAGAAAATACGATGCAATCAAGCTAAGAAGAGCTACAATGATGAAGAAGAGATAAGGATGAGATTGATAAAATTAAGAAGAACATGATCAAATAAAAAAATCATCACAAGAATGATTAAATGAGCAAGAAGAGAGAGCATAATTAATGAGAAAAAGAAAGTGACGGAAAAATAACACAGATTGAGCTAGAAAAGATATTATAACCTATTGTATAAAGCAATCTATAACTAGATGATCAAACTATGATTGTAAAATAAGTCTAATTTGTAGCTTAGAAATTTAGGGAGTTGTAGCTTCCTTGTAGGTGGGTGCCTACAAAAGAAATCTCTTGTGATGCGTAATATTCACTTGATTCCTTTGTTGTTCGTAATATCAACATAGGTATAGGGGTTGGTGCTCCTTGTGGGATTAGTGTCTCACTAAAAAAATTGGTAAGATGGGTTATATTATTATGAGTCCTTGATTTGTGTAATATAAGCAACGATTTTGGTGGTTTTTTCTCCCGAAAGGGTTTCCCATGGTAAATATTTGTGTTCTTTGTTTATGTGTTGATAAATATTTAATTGAATATATGCTAGTAAGAAATATACACTAATAAGGAATATATATCTAGAGTCAAAGTGTAAAATTTGTAATCAGCATTGATTCACCCTCCCCCTCTCATTTCTTGTGATTTGTACCAACTCTAAGTTGATGAGAACAAAAAGAAGAAAATAAAGGTCTCAAATGAAGTAAAAATCTAGAGAAGATGTTTTATATGCAAGGGGAGCAATATTTTTTTCTCGGAGATCATATGCAAGGTGAATAGAGAAAGGTACGGGTTTAAAGAAGTGAATAAAGGTAGGGGAGCTCATTTCTAAGCCTAATCAAGTAAGACATAGACCTTGTAGCTAGGTATGGTTGTTTAACAACAAATCTTGCAAGGTAATATTATAATGAAACAAAGTGAGCTATTTGCATACAAAGATGGTATAAACGACCGAGAAATTCCTTCGTGGCTTTTACAAATTGACTAAACACCTTTTGGAAAGAAAAACAAGGTATGATGACTAGATTTTTGTACTTTTAGTTAGAATTGGTTGCAATAAGTCCAAGTGGAGATACAAGGAGTAATGAAATGTTGTTTATGAGCCTTTAAAATATGCAAAAGTTAGCCCATTTTGAATCGAAGTTTGTGTTCAGGGGACCGTGGTTCCAAACGTTGGTTGGATGAAGATGAAATAAAAACTTGATTAATCTTGCATAATATAGACCCAGAAAGAGATGAAAATGGTGGATGAAGGAAAATAACGTATCGGTTGAGGGGGGCCTTGTTGAGGTTCATTTCAGGTTGAGATAATCTTCTCATGTTGTTGTTGGAGTTAAAGATAAGAGATTTCAGTCCCATGGGGAGCTACTTAAGCAAGTAAGTCAATTTTTTTATCATTGTTTCTAGTCTTTTGTTTTCATTTCTCATATCTAGGAGTCAATATAGCCTTTTTCATAGATGTAAAAGGGGGATAGAATCTTAGAAATATGGAGTTGAGCTCATGTAGGTGTGTTTGTCATATGGTTTCCATCAATTTTTCTGAATGATGGTTGCCATCAATGACAAAGGGGGTGATTTTTGGCCATTGTGGGTATGTGATGTCATTGATGTCAACCCCCATTGATGGAAAAGGGATTCATGATGTTTTATGTGTCTCTATGAGATATTATTCAATGGTCAAACATGAAGGTTAATTGGTAGTGTTAGTTTGGTGCTCTTCTTGGGTGTCATGGTGCATGGTTGAATATGCCTAGTCATGTTTTGAGTCTTCCCAAGATTTTTAGAGTGTGTCATAAGGTCATACATGGTCCATATTATGTATCGTGAGCATACATGATTCTACATTGAGTCATCATGGTCATATCATGGTTGAGTTAGGTCTTTCCTGTGCCTTTTTCTAGCCTTGGAACATCAAGAATAAGGTAGAGAGGTGAGATTTTGGCCTAATCAGTCCTGTTGGAGCATTATAGTAGAATGTGTTTAGTGTACCTAAGGTGTATGATGAGTTTCAGGTCATTATTCGGTTGTTTGATTTTTCTTTGAGATCTTTGGAAAGCTACATGTGAGAAATATATAGTTTAACACAGGTAAATGAGATTGGATGGATAGTTTGAGATACATTTGGAATATGTAGTGAATTTGATAAGTTATAACATGTTTTCATAGTTATGTATGCTAAGTTTTAGGCTAGTATGCTGAATAGTTTTGAAGATATGCAAGTTTTGGTGAAACCGGGTAAGTAATAACGTGTTTTTAGAGCAAATGTCGACCTTCGATGCTCGCTATGAATTGTATTATTTACATGGGGACCTAAGATATTATTCATATATTATAAGGTTAATTATGAATCTTTCACAAAAATAATGAGGTGTTTTTATCGTCACATTTCTATGAACAATTGTTAAGAAGCTAAGTTGGTTTGAAACCCTAACTAAACCCTAGTTATGAGAAGTTTCTGAGAAAAGTGAGTATAGTAGCCGGTTTTAATTGATATTGAAAATTTATGATTGAATATTGTATAAGACTCTTCCATATTTCTAGAAAGGTATGTTTGAGCCTATGACCATATGTGGACCCCTCCAGAAAAGGCTTGTTTCTGAAGAGTTTCATTTGAGGAGAAAGTTACAAATGAGGTATGGAATGAATTGCCATTGTGGAATCCATGTGATTAGTTATTGATGTTTGTGGAGGTTTTAGGAAATGTTCATTCAGTTTCATAATGTTTTGAAATCCAAACATGTTGATCGGTCAAAGGGTAGCTTTGGGATCTCAAATAACAAGGTTTAGTGTTTTGGCCATAACTTGAGCTAAAGGAAAATTAAGGTGATTAAAGTTTTTTGGAAATTATATTAATATATATGTCTAGTGATATATGGATTATTTCTTGATGATGTGATTTGGCAAGGTTTCTAGGGAAATCTTTCAAGTAAGAAGGTTTTCGGCAATTCAGGACAACATATATTTTGATGCAAGTTTGAGTTTGTTTGAAGCAAGAAATGTATTGGGTGATATTCCTATCACTTGGAAAGATAAGAGGGATGGATTTGGAATATAATGAATCCACTTTAAGGTCTTTAATGCATTTATATTTGATTTTATGATCTAATCTTTGGAAAACTTGTTTTTGGCAAGTTGATTTGGTGAAGGAAAATATTGTTGTGGTTTGAAGAGAAATATGTTTCATGACTTATAACATTCTTATAAGTTTTAAAGGTTAAACCATTTTTTTAGTGGTCACATGACATGATTTTGTGCATTTTAAGTTAATTGGTGATCAAATTAAGTTTCCGTGGTGTTGAAGGGTGCATGAAACAAGCGTTTTGAGATTTGTAAAGGACATTGGGGCCATTAAATGAAATAATATGATTGGATCACAAAAATTGAAAAAATGATTGATGTTTAAATTATTTATTACTCATGTTTTATGAATATGGGAGCTTTAATAATCATGGTTTTGGAATGAGGATAATTTTTGCATCCCAATGCATGTGTTTTGGTGATTTTTGGTGCATGAAAGGTGTGTTTTTGCTAGGTTGACCCACATGGGTCAATTGTAGCTGTTATGAAAACTTTATAGTATGTTTTTAGTGATTTATTTGTAAAACCAAATGTGTATTACTGACCTCCTTTGGGTTTTAAATATGTTTTGCATATAAAAGTGATGTTTTAGCTCATTTTGAGAGTTAGTCTTGCATGGGGGTGTAAAGAAACCTAGAGAAGAGTTGATTTGAGATATGATGAAAGATTTTGAGATATGATTTGATGAATGAAAGTTTGAATAATTATTTATAGCATGTGCATAAGATATTAGAGGAAAGACAAGTTGAGAAAGGGGAATAAAGAGTAAGGTTGAAGACCTAAGGTTTGTGAGTTGATTAAGTAATCTCCATCAATTGTGGCAGAAGAATTATCAAAGATAAAACATCTTTGGGTGGATGATTTGGTGCTTGGTCATCCTAGGAGGTTGTATCCTCCTTGTGGAGTGGGTGCTCCTTGTAGGGTTGGTGTTCCTTGTGAAGTTGGTGCTTCACTAAATTACTTTGATGTGTGTAATATCAGAAAACTTTTAGTGGTTTTCTTCCCCATGAGGGTTTCCCACTTACATATGGTTTTCTTGTGTTGTGTACATTGTTTAATTCTCTTGTGATTTGATGTTACATATCTTAATAAGCACACATTATTAATGAATGATGTATGGACAATAGAATTCATGAATGTCTGGTTTTATTAATGAAGTAAAAATTTTTTTTTGTAGGACTGATTCAACCCCTCCCTCAGTCAATTGTGTTTACAAAATGTGTAAGGAAAGTATGTAAAAATGTTTAAAGTGTGAAAAAGGAACGTGTGCAAATGATCCGTGATGATGAAAGAGTGTAAATAAGGATCCTATAGATGATGTCGTTGCATGAGGTTTTGAGTGATCTCATGCCATTGAAATGGAAGAAGTGTAGGGAGAATAGTCTAGTGTCATTCTCCAACCTTTAACTACTTCTGTTGTGTAGAACACCACTGCAGATGGCATGTATAAACACATATGCTAAGGATTCTCTTCCCTATAACAGCCAATGTGTATGGAGTTCGTGGGTTGTCTGAACTACCAATCAATGTGTAATTTCCTCCTGGTCTCAGGTATCTAAGAAAGGCCATTGTGTTTCCCTCTAGTTTTAGGCATATGGGATAGGACGTTGTGCTAAGCACTTAATTCTAATTTTGAGCTTGATGTGAAATTGAAAATTGTGTTGTAAGATTGTGCTATGTATAATGCCATATGGGGTGACTTATTCACTCAAATGATGACCCCCTCATTTGGGGTGCATGTGACATCGCTGAAGGAGTATGTGGCCCAAATGAGGACCGACTGATTGTTGTGTTGAATACTTTCCTATAGGGGAAGGGAATGTGCTTGGTAGAAACTAAGGCACACACAAAAAATTGGCTAGGAAAACAAGTGTTAGTACAAGAAAAAAACACATGTAAAAGACAAAATGTAAGCTAAATAGACAATGTGTAATATAAGAAGCAAGAAGAAGAAAATGTAGACCCTAAAAAGTGGGTAGAAAACATGGGACATCACTTGTGATGTCACAAGATAATCAAGGAAATAACGGATGTAGGAAATAAGAGAACAAGCAAGACATAAGGTAAAGCCCATAAATAATTATAAGAAAAAGCAAATAAAGAATAAGCAATGTAACAAACAACCATGGAAGAAAATAGTCCTGTAAAATAAATATTACACATGAAGCACCCATTAGCACATTAGAAAGATACAAATTATGTTAAAGCATGAATAATATGATAATGTAGAGTGCTAAGTATGAAATGAAACAATAAAATTTGTAATGTTTGAAAGTGGATGCCCCTAGGAGACTTTGTGGGACTAGTAATAGGTATTGCGCCAAGCATCCGTGTTGTGTGTATGGATCTATAGAATCTATGATCATAACTAGAAAGGAAATTGAATGCACATGTGTGTATGATAAAGATAATGATATATAATAAATCTATGTAGCATGTGTAGTAAAGTGAACATGTACAAGTAAATGTAAGAAAGGTAAATGTAGTATGTAGTATGTTATGGATGAGATGGGGCGGATTACAAAGTGAATGGTAGGATCAACATGCCCTCAATGGATGTGTATGTATGTAATGAGGTTAATTTATTTATGCCCCCTTAGTAGTAAATAATGAACTATAAATAAGAGTGCATCATTGGGAAATGGTTGAAGCGATGCGTTGTATGTAGAAAGGGTTGATGAATAGTGTGTGGTGTGTTGATTATAAAATGATGATGTATAGATGATATTGAATGTGACATAATTATGAGTGTTGTAGAATGAGGTGAGAGAATGTGTGATGATTTATCCTAAAACATATATCACTAGATGGGTGAGTAAGATGCTAGTAAGTGTGATGATGTATCTGTTATCCCAAATTCGCCCCGAAAATTTGGTCAAGACAACTCCTACACATAAGGAAATTATGAAGGAAATGACTTAGACCCATGAGATCACATTCCAGGATGACAAACAGGTTACAAGTGGGCTCAAAAATGAAGGAGCAGTGTCATGGAGAAGCCAGAGCAAGAAGGAAAAGAAGCGGTGAAGTTTCAAGGTCTTGGGCTCAAAACCATTCAGGAAAGAATCCAGAATCAACTAAGTATGGAAGAGCTAGTAGAGAGAGCCACGTGTCCTAATGACACTCCTCTAAAGTTGAATCCAAAAAAGGGGAAGCCCAAATGAGTGTCGAGGCTATTGCATGGCCTTAGTAGGTGAAAATGGAGAAAAGTCTTCTAAGCCATTAACGCAGTAATAAAATCTTTCAACTACCGAGATTGATTCGATTCAAGCCGGTAGGGAACCAGAAGTGATATATTGTGGGTGGATTTACAGAAGGCATTTATATTCAATGGTTGAACTTTAAAAGTGAGATTTCGATGCATATCTCATGGTGGTTAGAGCAGATTCGACTTTTCCCTCTCTCTCTCTCTCTCTCTTATTCTTCTATATATTATAACACTTCTCATTTGAGAAGGAGAGACATTCTGGGCATAGAGAAACTCTATCAAATTTGTTTCTCGATGCCATTTTTGAGCATCAAACCTTCTCCCATGCCTAACAAATGTATTTGTGCCTCTATTCCAGAAATGTAATGGTCTGTACACCTTCTAGAGTAATAAAAACATGTTTTTATGGTGTTCTTTAACCCTTTGCATCATTTTGTTGTTTCTTCGTGCCTCTCCCTTTCAGTCTTGGTTTTTCTGTGCATGTATTTCACATTTGTAGGTGCAAGATGTTGTGTTTCATGGAGTTTAATGGATGATTTGCAGATATGGGCTATGTCACTTCTATCTAACCTCCCTCATCTCCATTTTTCTATTTCTTTCTCCCTCAATAGAATATCTCGCTTCCCTTTCACGGTGTATCACTACTTTAGTGTAGGCTCTATTTTTCCCTCTTTCTCTCTCCTTGGTTCCTTGGAATGGTTAGATTAGGTTACATTTAGTTTTCTTGCACTAGAGTAGCTCATGGTAGGTAGTTTAGGAAGAGGAACCAACCTTCTCTAGAGGATCATTCCCATTTGCAAGTCCCACAACTTAAGGAATGATCCAATGTTATGCAAATCACACCAAGTGACCCTACCTTAGAAAAGTATATTTTTAGAACTCATTTGGGGGTGATGTGATTTAACGTTAATAGTTTTGGCATGTCCCAGTGGGATAGGTTTGAAGCACCTTACCACTTCACTTCATCAGGCTCGATGTGATCTTGGTGAATATTTCAGCCTTTGGAGGTATTTTTAAGAAAATTTGGCAACTCCATCTGGTTAACAACCCATCCTCTGAGTTACAAACCTTCTTCCCATCCATTTCCACCCATTATTTCTTCCATATCCTTCATCTTCTTCAATCCCATGAAGTTGTGCAATCATGACTTCTTTCCCACCATGGAATTCTCATTTGCAGCAATAGAACTATTTCCCTCCATCCCCACAGTTTCAAAATCCTCCTCCAAATCAGTTTTATAAGCCCCATTATCTTAAAAATGCATACAACCCCTTTTTCTAACCAAAATGTTTATGAAGAACAGGTTTATGCAGATGATGGTGGAAACTCCTTGGCTGAAGCTGATTTTGAGAGGCAGATGCAAAATATTGAGATGGACATGATGTAGCTTAGAGTCAAGTGCTCCATAATGGTAGCTGAAGTTGGCTACAAGGCCCCTTGTCCATGGGTCAACCCTATACCAGGATGGTTTAGTGCCCAACACAAGTTACACCTCATCACTGAGATGTTGCCCCAGATTACAAAGTGGGCGGAAGGAATGGAGGCTCAAAAATCTAGCGCACCTTCCATCCCTTCAAGGTCCATCATCCAATTATCTTCCATGTACCATAAATGAACCGAGACCTCCCACCCAACGTCATCATGTTTGCGGGACATTTGAATAATGGCGTGACTCATAAGATTGGGAAGAGGAAATCAATTCTAGAGAAAACTGTTAGCTCCGGATGGTGCAATTTTGGAGGAGAATCATAAAGGACACAAGTGCAGAGAAAGCCAAGAAGAACCTTTACATCCCACTTCATCCCCTTCAAACTCTAATGTCGAAGAAGAGTTTGAGCTTTCAAACTTCATGTTTGAAGATGAGGGGAACCATGGTGAGAAAATTGCAGATTCAAAGGACACCATGGAGGAGGTCGAACACATGCAACAGGAGCCCGAGGAGGTAGATTATTTGTCTGACTTGGAGGATTGTCTTGATGGAGAGGATCCCGAGGAGATCACATCATTTTCTCCTCCATCATCCACCTTCTAAGAACATGATTCTACTACCACGGAGGAGAACATCTAAGGACAATAACCTGCATCTCACAACGGCCCTCAAGAACCAAGGTTGGAGGATCTTAATCTTCCATGTTCTTCTCAGGAGGAGGAAGGAAATAGTGAAGACCCCATCTCTTCCATACCATCCAATCAAGAAGGTCTACAAGAAGAATCCATTTTTGTATTTGATTTTAGAGAAATGGGCACATCCAAAGGATCAGACCATGCCCAATCAGGTACTTGGCTTCATTGGAGCCAAAGGAGAAACCAAAACCAATCATGCCTACTTTAGGGCATGAGGATGAGCATCAAAGTACCAAGGGTCACCATCAATACCTCCAAGAGTCCAATGCAAGTCAGCTTGAGGAGGTATTTTCCATTAATGATGATACCTTGATGATTTGGGTGGAGGACAACTTATTGTTAGTTTTTCACTCATACTGGCAAAGCAATATTTAGTGTCAAATAATTTACATGGCTGCCTCTCTCGAGAAAAGGAAGCTACTTCTCCTTGCTTGATGTAGGCTTTATTTAGCATTCTTCTCTCTAGTTAATTTAGGAGTAGGAATAGATTTACTTTCAAGTAAAAGAAGTGCTTATGCACACTCTGCATGTCTCATTTGAGGCATATATGATTTTGTCTTTGTATATAAGTTTTGTCCGCTTTTTTTTCTTTAAGGGTGCATAAGGCCAAGATCTTCAATATTCATGGAAAGAAGACTCATAGTGGTCTATAATAGTTGCTAGCTCCAAAAGGGAAAAAATCCAGAGAAAATTAAGCCATTTCAAAATAGTCCATTTCAGGGATAGGTGAAAGCCCAGGGTCAATACAATTTTCTACTCTCAAAAACTCCATTTTAATATTTTCTTATGAAAATTGAGAGTGTCGATGTGCGGGCGGATTCAGAGTTAGGTAGAGGTCAGAAAAGTGTAGAGAGTTAGGGAGTCCATTTTATAAGAAGGATCAGTGTCAGGCCATCATTCTTGACTCCATGCCCAATGGATGCTTCAAGGCCATTGGTCTCTTCATCTAGTAGGTAGATGTCCCGTGAGTCGCCAAATTGTTATCCCAAATTCACCCCCATAAAATTTGGTCAAGACAACTCCTGCACATAAGGAAATTATGAAGGAAATGACTCAAACCCATGAGCTCACATTCCAGGATGACAAATAGGTTACAGGTGGGCTTGAAAATGAAGGAGTAGTGTCACAGAGAAGCCAAGAGCAAGAAGGAAAAGAAGTGGTGAAGTTTCAAGGTCTTCGGGCTCAAAACCATTCAGGAAAGAATCCATAATCGACTAAGTATGGAAGAGCGAGTAGAGAGAGCCACATGTCCTAACGACACTCCTCCAAAGGTGAATCCAATATGGAAAAAAAAAAAGGGGAAGCCCAAATGAGCGTCAAAGGCTGTGCATGGCTTAGTAGGTAAAAATGGAAAAAATCTTCTAAGCCATTAAACAGAATCTAATCTCTTCAACTAACATATATTATTCGATTCAATCTCACTGGGGAACCAAAAGTGACATATTGTGGGTGGATTTGCAAAAGGCATTGATATTCAATGGTTGAACTTTCAAAGTAGGATTCGATGCGTATCTCATGGTGGTTGGAGTAGGATTCGAATTTTCCCTCTTCTCTCTCTCTTATTCTTCTATATATTGTAACACTTCTTGTTTGAGAAGGAGAGACATTCTGGGCATAGAGAAACTCTGTCAAATTTATTTCTCGATGACATTTTTGAGCATTGAACCTTCTCCCTCACGGAAAATGTATTTGTGCCTATATTTCAGAAATTTAATGGTCTGTACACCTTCTAGAGCAATAAAAAATGTGTTTTTTTGGTGTTCTTCAACCCTTTGCATCGTTTTGTTGTTTCTCTATGCCTCTCCCTTTCAGTCTTGGTTTTCTGTGCATGTATTTCACATTTCGGAGTTCAAGATGTTGTGTTTCATGGAGTTTAATGGATGATTTGTAGATCTAGACCATGTCACTTTTGTTTGACCTCCCTCATCTCTATTTTTCTATTTCTTTCTCCCTCAACAGAATATCTCACTTCCCTTGCTGATGTATCACCACTTTAGTGTAGGATTTATTTTTTCCCTCTTTCTCTCTCCTTAGTTCCTTAGAATGTTTAGATTAGGTTAGATTTAGTTTTCCTGCACTAGAGTAGCTCATGGCAGGTAGTTTAGGAAGAGGAACCAACCTTCTTTGGATGATCATTCCCATTTGCAAGTCCCACAACTTGGGGAATGATCTAATGTTATGCAAATCACACCAAATGACCCTGTATTAGAAAAACAGATTTTTAGAACTCATTTGGGGGTGCTATGATTTCACGTTAATAAGTAATATAAGGTGTATATCACAAAATAGATGGATGAGATGATGTAGCACAAAGTGTATATCACTAGATGTATGTATAGGATGATATAAAGTGTGATGATGTAGCGCAAAGCATATATCACAAAATTTAATGATGGAATGATAAATAGGGGTGATGATTTAGCATAAAGTGTATATCATGATATGTGTGGATAAGGTGATCACTAAAAATTTCACATAGTGTGATAAAAAGAGTGATTGATTAATTGTGTGAGTGTGATGAGGTCCATTTAATATGGATACCCTTAGGAGTTGAGTATGTATTGTGGTACTAGAGTGTGTCATCGGGTAGTGAGTGTAACATGTATAAGTAGATTAATAGAATGCATAATATGTGTAGGTGTGGTGAAGAATATTTCATTGATGTGTGACATGTGAAACATTTAATGTAAAATTTATAGTGTCTAATGCAATACGTGTAGATTATATAAGCGTGAATGAAGTAAAATGAACAAGAATGTAGTGTGGAGAATGGGTACTATGTATAGGTGTATAATGCACAAAGTGTGAATGATGTAGAATAAATGGAAGATGAGTATGATGTATATGTATAAAATTTCATAATGCATGAACATGTGTAATGTGTAATGTCTATTGTGTAGTGTGTGAGGTTCATTTATATAGGATTCCCTCAACAGTTAAGTGTGAACTGAAGCACAAGAGTGTGTCATCGGGAAATGATGTTATAAGTGTGTATCGAGAATGTTTGTGGTGCATGTGATAGGTTATATGCGAGGTGATGAGAAAATAAGATGCTTTTTGATGTTAGGGGGAGAGATAAGTGTGATGCCCTCCAATTATGTGGTGATGTGTGTGTTTACATAATGTCATCTAAGATATCATCATTTCCATAGTCAAAACCAATAGGTGTTGGATTAGAAAGATGGTAAGAAATAGTGTCAGTTAGTCACATAAAGTAAAATATAAACGTAATTTGTACATGTCCATAACTAAATCCTCATCATTTAATGGTAGTAGTGGAAAATCGTGTGTATACCGGTGAGTGAGATTATGTGTATAGCCAAGAACGTAACTATTGCAAATGAACACATGACCAAAGGGCATAAAGAATGATATATTGGTATGATCAAGGTCTAACGTGTCCCCGATGTAATCAATCCAATATTTTCCTAATGTAAGTGGGTAGAGAGAGGATCTCACACAATAAATTCTATGAGATGAAAAACACGCAGACCATAGGTAGTAGTGATATCGATAAAGACTTGATATAGATGAGGATCATGAGGTGGTAGATAGAGATCCTCGAAAGTGAATCCTAGCTGATTCAAGTCCTTATGCATACATATAGTGTCATCATAAGTAGGATCAAGTGGAATATTCTCCCAATAGGAATCATTCATGAAAAATGTGCATGTAAATAGAGGGCGTGCTAAGGAATATTACCTACATGAAAGTATAGGGGATGGATCGACATCCATGGAATGGAAAATCCCCCGATAAAGAATCACAATAGTATTAGTAACAAGTGGAGGGGATTGTGTAGATGAGATAGTATCTATCATGAAAATAACACCTTCAAGTGGTGGCAAATGATCTAGAGTATCCATGGGTTGGGGTTCATTAGTAGTATCAGTTCTTGGAGTAGGAAGTGTAGTATTAGGATCATGGTCACAATATTTGTATGGATGACGGTCACGAAAAATAATATACTCAATACCCTCATGTAGGAACTTAATTCAATAATGTATAGTAGAGGGAACTGCTTGCATGGCATGAATCCATGGCCTACCAAGAAAACAATTGTATGAAATAGGGAATTCGATGACAAAGAAAATTGTGTTAAGTGTTTTTTGTCCAATCGTAATATATAGATAAATGTGACCTAAACATGGATGAACAAAGCCATCATAGGTATGAAGAGAAGTACATGAGGGAATAACATTAGCATCCAAAATACCAATATTTTCAAGGAATGGTGTAGGACAAAGATTGAGTTTAGATCCATTTATCAATTAAAGTGCACTTGACACCCACATTGTAAATGCAAATCATGATGTGCAATGTTGGGTCATTGTCAAAAATAGTAAGATAAACATGAGGATTAGATGGGAAAGAAATATGCTGAGAGAAGGCATCTAAAAATGTTTTATACACTAAATCTAGATGCATATTAGCAGAAATACGAGTAGTAGTTAAGATATTTCAGGCTCTTTCTCTTAATTCAGGGTTGATAAGAAAGAAGTCATTAATTGAGATACTCATGATGATAAGACCCTAGAAAGATGAGCAATACATATCATAAAAGTGTGTAGATGGAGTTTGGTTTCACCAAAATGATTAAGATAAATATGAAATATAATGCCTAATCTAAAATATATGGCATTAATAAATGAATAAAAATGAAATATAGAAAATATACCCAAGAAACTAAGAAATAAATAATGAAACTCTAATGTGCAAAGAAAGGATAAGAAGCCTTAGTTGATTTCCAGTGAGATCTAAATCTCTAACCGATGAACAGAAGGAAGAAGCGTCACACAAAATCCCTAGAAAATGTAGATATGGAGAGATAGGCCGAATCAGGGTGCCTGGAGAGGTACAGGGGTTCCCAAAGGTGCCCTAGACTTGTTTCTAGGTGTATGGGTCTAGGAAAATGCTCATAAAACCTCCTTCGAGGTGCCATAAGGTGTTCACCTATAGTCAACTTTTAACACTCGAGGTCACACCAAGTTCTCTCCGAGGTCACTAGAAATCTACAATAAATAATGAACCTATAAAACCCTAAAATAGATATCAAATACTAAAAAAGAAAGATGAAAAATGAGTGGTCGGGACTGTCCTCGGCTTCCAAAATGGTGATCTTACAACCGAGTATTGCACTACATATTAGACCCAATGTAGTTTTGTGTGTGTGTGTGGAATTATACCTAGGTTTCTCTTGTGTGTGATGCACTTAGAATAATAAGCAAGTATATAGATGTAGAATGTAGTAAATGTGTGTATGTAATAGAATGAACTTCCCTCCTATGAAGTTTGATGCAAAAAAATCCCTTGCGTCCCTTGTGGTAGAGCTAGATGGATGTAATGGAGATCTTAAATGAATTTATGGATGTAACCTTAGGTGATGATAGATAGTGCTTAGTACTTGGTCCTTTATTATGATCACATAATTTTATATTGATAAAATTCCCTTGCTTGAATTTCATAACCAACCCCAAAAAGGTGGACTACCAAAAATATAAGATGCTCAAATAGTTAGAAAGGACCCAAAAAGTGTAAGTAAAGTAAAAAGAGGACAGGGGTGCCCAGAGGGGATGAGGGCACTTGTCACTAGCATCTTGGTGGGTGCATGTGTCCAGATGAAAAATGCCCAAGAGTAAAAATGTAAACTAAGCAAGTGAGGGTGAAATACTAAAAGTAGCAATAGAAATCAAAGAAAGGTGGCCAAAGACATGGGTCGATTAGTACTTTTCTTAATTAGGAATTATATGAATAGTAGTATGTAATCGGGACTATATAATTACCCAAAGTGCATGATTGTGTGTCTACACATCCATCTAACTACATCATATGAAAATAAAACATCTCATCATCATATGTGGTGTCAAATGTCCATACTATATACATAAAGGCATGTCAATATCACAACATAATGCACACAAAATAAAGTGGCCATGTACATTATATATCTCAAAATGTCATATACATATTGGTATGCCATCATGGGCATCGATCTACAAAATCGTACCTTCATCACGAGGCATATAATTTTTTTAAGGTGTCTCATCAAAAATTAGTCATCCTTGACTCTCTCCCATGCCAAAACTTCCTATTCTATCTATAGGATGAGGAATTTCAAGTGATCTCATTGATATTGATTTCTTGTGTGAACCGGTGGACCGAATTCCCGATCTTTGACTAAACATTGGAGCTATTTGACCCTCAAGGATAATGGCCTTATATAAATATCATGTAATAACCTTCTTCTCTAGATAAAACAAAAATATTTGTAAGCACATCACTAATACTACTTGTTGCTAGCACATAGTATATGGAATCTTGGTCCACCATAACCTAACATAACTACATAATAATATGATCTCTCTCGGTAGTCCTTTTCTATAATTTTTATCTCAAGCTATCCCTCTCAATCACCCTTTGGTATAACTATCTCTGGAGGGTCCGAACGATGATGAATGCAATATCACTCTATAATATGGAAGTATCCCTCTTATCATGTAATGTGGAAACGAATGGCTCAATTGATGGTCCTTGGGCTAATACATGTATCTGTGGATACATTTTTATACTCTTTACTACACACTTTGTCCTCTTACCTGATCCACTTCCACCTCCATCTACTCCTCTCGCATGTAGCTCCAACACCTAGACTAGGTGTTCTAGGTGGCGATAGTGTCATCTGTAAAGGTACTTGTAATTATACCTAAATTTGTATGATCGAAACCTACACCGGTATATGCGATGGAACCTTTTGTGGTATCTGGAATGGTAAGCGTGATACATGACCCCGTGTTGCATGAGCTACATGAAGTTGTGTTGCCTACACCTAGGGTACCTATACCACTTGTACCTATGGCCATGATATAACCTATATCTATGACCCATGTGCCACCCGAACCTATGGACCCCGAGTAGCCTATCTCTATGCCTAAGCCTCAACCTTACAAAGTCTACCCCTAGCTCACATATGCATCTATGGACACTTGTAGAATAGTGATCCACCTAGGCATGATCATTTCATACCATGTAACATACTTTAGAGTAGTGCTTGGATACAAAACTTAAACATTGACTCCAAAGAATCTCACCTTGAAGCTCCCCTAATCTGTCACATGAATTCTAATGTCTCATGCGCTACTCATGAATACCATTGATTACTCGAGTATATCCCGTATGATTCTACATTGTATTTGAGACCGATATACACTATAAATCTCCATGATATGATTTCATATGCCAATAATAAAATGGTCCACCTCTCGATGCACATATCTCTATACCATCGTAGCCTAATGATATAATCGTATGGTCTCCATGTAACCATACACAACTATAAATCATCAAAACCCTACCAATAGAAAATAATATCCCCATATGGCCTCTTTGTCCCTGCATCTACTATATCCCATTTGAAGGATGAGGTCTCATCTCGGATTTCTCACTCACGTAATACCCACCGACCATTCAATCACTATATAGTCCCATGCCCAAATCTAAAGCAAAGTGTATCTAGGCTTAAACTCCTCAAGCTTCGTACACTATCGTGTACATGTATTTGTATAAATGCACTAAGATGTATTGTTCCCATGTAAATATACAACCCTCCATCGCTTGTTTCACTACACCTATCAACCCCAACCAAAATGAGTCTGGTATTATCGGCAAAAAATAACCATTGATAAGAGCCATCAAATATATAGGTAGTCAGGATACCATTCTATCATCCATGCATTCATACAAGTGCACTACCATCCCCTCTCTAGGTATATCCTCCAAACAAAATAAATCCCATGTGTCCAAGAATCCATGTGACATTATTTTCAAACTGTAATAGTCTACCTTGTATCATCTCATGCAAGATATAATGCACATCCTCAAGGCCACCATCATCTCCTTGGTCAAGAACCTGAATGTATGAATCTTGTTGTACCATCTCTCGACTAGCACCATCAATTAAAAATTATCCAATATGATGTGTGTGTAGTCATGTGAAGTATATGAAAGCCCCATCACCTCTAATAGTGCAACCAAATGTCACTTCTGACTACATGTGAATCTCCTCTCAAACATCCACAACCATCCATGATGGTCCCACACATCTAATGATAATGGTCTCTCTTGTAAATCATTCAAAAACACTATTAAATTATCTTTTTCTATTATAATCTCCAAAACTACCTCTAAAATTAAATTGATGATGCTAGTACTCCCTTTGCTATATTAACGTACCCTTTGATACACTAACACACCCTTCACTATGCTAGTGCATACACTTGTATGCTAGCACGTATACATAAAATATAGTGCACACACATCAATTCTTATGCTCTCACTATTACGCTAGCATGTGTAATACACTAATTCATTCTCCTAACATGTTTGTTCCCTTAGTTGAATGATAGTGCATGTAGTTACATGCTAGCACATTCCTCAAGCTTCGCATTTAGTGCACCCAAGTGCATGCGCTAGAGTTGAAAACCAATTTTATCCTACATCTATTTAGTAATAAATGTATTTAAAACTATAAGTTTTTTTATCTACTCATCATGATGAAACCCTCATTCGGCCTCTTCTTGAACTCATGAACACATTTTGTGTGATATTTGCGTCTGATTGCCGAGCCATCTCTATAAAATGTTAGAGCTCAAATATAACTCAAATAGAAAAAATAATCTATAAGAAAAAAATAGGTAGCGATATTTGTTAACCCTTCCACCCTTCTATTTGTACCCTCACAATCCTAATTTTTCCTTTTTGACCTCTATGCTCAAGTAAACACTAAATTTCCTCACTTTTCCTCTAGATGATTTTTCAAAGCTTTTAATCACTCCTTTCACACGATTGTACGATGTTCCATTGTGATTCTCACCGCTTACAAGTGTTTTTTGTCAACTAATTCGACTCGGTAGGGAAAACCAATGCTTCACTAGGGCAAATCAAGTGTGCTCCCTACCATGCAGATCCCCTTTTCTTAAAATATTCAAAATTTCAAACATTTCAAAAATATTAAAAATTCAAACATCCCGAAAATCAAAAGAAAATCATATTTATCAAAAATCATCAAAAATTACAAATAATAAAAAATCCTAAAAAATTACAAATTTTCAAAAAATCTAACAAAACAACATAGTAAGTGAAATCAAACAATTCACTCCTAGCTTTATGTTTGTTCCAAACTATCTTACAACTATCAAAATTACTTATTTCGCTTGCACATATCCTCACTTAGGGAATTTTGTCTCTCATTCTCTCTAATGCATTTTCGACATCCATGCTTGGGGAACGACCCTTTTCAATTTGAGATCACACTTTAATGGGATACGATAAGAGTGTCACGAGGAGTTGTTACTTTTCACTTTGGTTTGATCTAATCCCTCTACATATATATTATTTCTTAGGGGAATTCAAATATACTTGCTTAAAACTACATAACATATTAGGGGAAAAGTTAATTGTATTTATTTCAAAGTTGTGTTGCATTGTTGTTATTATTCTAGACCAATTAAAAGTATCTTGTTATCTCGTTGGCTCATTAATAACCATGATGCATACTTTTATGGTGTATATTGGGTTTTTTTTGTAGATACGCAATCACGTACTTTGGGTAATTATCTAGTCCTGGTTGCATACTAGTATTCATATGATACCCATGTAGGAAACATATGAATTAACCCATGTCTTTGACCACATTTCGTTGCAACTTTAAGTCTTGCATCTTTACTTGCCTATTTTGTCTTTTCATACTTCAATTTTACCCTTTATGGACTTAGGTGCCTAGATAGGATGCTAGCGTTAGGTGCCCTCATTCCCTCTAGGAACCTAGTCCTCTTTGTACTTTACTCACACTTTTTGGGTCCTTTCTATCCGTTTGAGAATCTTATCTTTTTCGTAATAGGCCTTTTGGGGTTAATTATGAAATTCAAGAAAAGGAATCATATAAATATAAAGTTGTGATCATAATAAGGGACCAAACACTAAGCAAACTATCTATCACCACATAATATTGCATCCATTAAGGCATCTAAGAGATCCATTACATACATCTAGCTCCATCAAAAGGGATGGTTTTCTACATCACACTTCATAGGAGGGAAGTTAATCTATTCTATGCATACATTATTTACATTTTACATCTAGTTACTTGCTCGTTATCCAAGTGCGACACACATAAGAGAAGCATAGGGCACAATTCTACACACACACAAAACTACATTGGGTCCGAGATGTAGTGCAACACTTAGTTGTAATTTTATCATTGTGGTTAATGAGGACAATTTGACCCCTCATTTTTCATTTTTCTTTTTAGGATTTAATGTATATTCTTTATTGTAGGTTTCAACGACCCCAATGATCTTTGTGTGACCTTGAAGTGATCAAAGGAAACTATATGTGAGTATCTTGTAACACTTTGAAGGAGGTTTTCTAAGCATTTCTCTAGACCCAAGAACCCATAAATAGGTCTAGGTGCCCACAGTGCCCCTATCCTGTCTGTGCACCCCACCTAACCTGTTCCTCTAGTTCTACATTTTCTAGGGATTTTGTGTGACATTTCTTCTTTCCTTTTTAGCCGGTCGGAGCTTCGATCTAGTCTCAACTCCACCGCAAATCAGCTAAGACTCTTTTTACCCTATTTACACTTAGGGTTTAATTAGTTATCATTTATTTTCTTGAGCGTTTATTTTCAGTACTTCATTTTTATTTATTTATTGTTGTTATAACATTTAGATTAGGCTCATATATTTCATATTTATCTTAATCATTTTAGTTAACCCCACTCAACCTACATGCTATTAGGAACTTTATTGCTTTATCATCATGAGTATCTCAATTAATGAATTTTTTCTTTCCAATCCCAAATCAATACATAAAGTCCAACATCTCCTCACTACTACTCACATTCTTGTTGATATGCATCCAAACTCGTATCAATCATTTTTGATGCATTTTCTCAACATATTACTTTCGCCCAATCCTAATGTTTATCTTTCTATTTGACAATGACCCACCCTTTCATATCATGATTCACATCTACAACATGCACATAAAGCATACTTTAATTGATAATGGATCGAACTTAATTTTTTTCCTATGTCATTCCTTGAAAATATTTTTCTTCCTATTGGAAATGTTAGTCCATCATGTCTTTCTCTTTGTGCATATGATGGTTATGTTCATCCATGTGTAGGTCACATTACTTTGTGTATCATTCTAGAGCCAAAACCCTTAACACAAGATTATTTGTCATTGACTTTCTAGTTTCATATAATTGTTTACTTGGTAGGCCATGGCTCTACACCATGTAAGTTGTTCCCTCTATAGTACATCATTATGTCAAATTCATACATGAAGGCATCAAGTATACCATTCCTTATGATAGTCATTCATTCAAATATTGTGACCATGATCCCAACACAACACTCCCTACTCTAAGGTCGATACTATGATGAGCTGCAACCCATAAACAAAATTACACATTTACCACCACTTAAAGGTGTCATTTGCATGTTAGATTCGTTCTAAACTACATCTATGCCTCCCTCTAATTCTAATACTACTATGATTCTCTATTGAGGGCATGTCCCTATGTTGGACATCACTCCTGGTCCTCCACCGTCTCATGTACCACCTCCATCAGTATGAACTCCCTTCACATGTACACTTTTCATGAATAATTATTTTTGGAAAAAATTCCATTTGAACCTAATTGTGATGTCACTATATGTTCACATGATGGTCTAAACATTCGGCTAGGATTTTCTTTCGAGGACCTCTTTCCCCAACTCATGCTCCTCATCTTTATTATGGATTCATCATCATTACTATTGGTTATGGTCTGTGTTGTCTCCATCTCACAATCTATCTTTCATGGATTCCTCACTCAGGGTAGTCTTGGTCCGCCTACATAGGGGAGAACATTATACCTTGATCATATTGATATCTCATTTCCTATTCCATTTGATCATGTATTCATTTGCAACAATTATTTTCTTGGCTATACACAAAATCTCACTCACTGGTATGCACATGGATGCCCATTACCTCCTTTCACTGATGATGAATATGTTATGGGCATGTACAACCTATGCCTCAATGGCTCTTTACATGATCAACCCGACACTATTTCTTACTAGGTCTCTGATGCTACCCCATTTGGATTTGACCATGATATCGATGACATCCTAGATGACATTACATGATTGTGCTCTTCATCCTACACACACTTGGTGGGAATCGTGCACTTATTACTCCCCCTAACATCAACAAGTGTATTATCTCACCACATCACATTTAGTCTCTTACATAAAAACATACATCTTGATACACACATGTACCATTATTACCCGATGAGACACTCTTGTGCTTCGATTCTAACTATTGAGGGAATCCCGCACACATGAACCTCACACACTGCATGATAGACAATACACATTACACATCTTTACACATCATACACTTTTCTACATATATAATCTTCCTCTATTCTGCATCATCCACACTTTGTTCTTTATAAACCTATAAATCATACACATTATACACACTACATTATTCTACATTTTACATTATTCACATCTTTGACATCACACACACTTTGCACTTCCACACTTATATAATCTACACATCCCGCACACTAAACATTCCACATTACACATTACATGATTTGTACATTACATTCCAATGACATATTCTTCACCACACCTCTTGCATTTATTATGCATCTTTCTCACCTACTTATAGATGCCGCACTCACTACCCGATGATGAAATCTAGTCCAATGGTTCATACTCGACTGCTAAGGGTATAAATAAAAATTGAACCTCACCTCATCACACTTACATCATTCTACACTTTGATCTTCACAATCAATCAATCAATCCTTTTATCATACTATGTGACATTCTTAGCCATCACCTTATTCACCGCATATTGTGATATAAGCTTTATGCTAAATCATCACTCCTTTCTCCCTTCCCTATTCATTCATATCATGATTTATGCTTTGTGCTACATCATCATATTTTCTACCATCATCACATTTATATATTTCGTGATATACACCTCATGCTACATCATCACTCTTACTAACATCTTATTCGATCGTCTAGTGATATATGCTTTAGGATAAATCATCACACATTCTATTACCTCATTCTAAAACACTCATATTTATGTTGCATTTCATATAATTCATACTTCATAATTTTATAATCAACACTTTGTGATCTAGTCATCAACCCTTTCTAACACACGACTACACCTCACTCAAACCATTCCCCGATGACGCACTCTCATTCACGGTTAATTTTTTATTATTGGGGGGAATAAATAAATGAACTTCATTACATACAAACACATTCACGTTGGGGGCATCTTTCCCTATCATTAACTATGCATTCCATTCAATCTCATCCAAAACATATCACATATCTTGGTTGCATTTACTCTTTCTTATATTTACTTGCTACATGTTCAAGACTAAATCTAAGCTAAGCAAACAATTTTAAGTGGAAATGCAAGAAAAAGACAATGTAGACCAAAAAGGTGGGTTGAAAACATGGGAAATCACTCACAATGTTGAAATATAATCAAGATCATAGCTGCCACAAGAAATCAAAGAGCAAGCAAGACATAGGGAAAATCCCGCAAACAATGACAAGCAAAGGTGAATAGTGTATCGACAATCATGGAACTAAGTATACATGTATAAAAAAATGTTGCACATAAAGAACCCATTAGCATGTTAGGAAGATAAAAATTATTTCAAAGCGTGTATAATTAGAGAAAGTAATGTGCTATGAAACAAAATGAAACAATATCACTTATAGTATACGTAAGTGGATGCCCTCAGGATCTATTGTGGGACTTGTAATAGGTACTGCACAAAGCATTCATGATACATGTAATTTATTTGTATAATATGTGATCAAAAGTAGAAAGGAAAGTGAAGGTACACGTGTGTATGATAAAGATAATAACATACAAGAAATATATCAAACATATGTAATAAGACAATGAGGCTAGGTGCAGGAATGAGTATATGTGTGTTCTAAAACACCAAAAGGTTTCGGATGGTCAAGATAAACGTCACAAAATAAGGCGAGGTTAGGTCGGTGGGATAAACAATAAAAGTCACATTATCACACGGTAGAGTGAGTAAGTAATTTTTATTGTCATATATGTGAGGTCAAAGTTAGAAAAGGTATATAGGTAAGGTCATGGGTAAGGCCTAGGTGAAGGAAAACATGCACCTAAGTATCCGTAGGGATTTGATGAGGTGGTGAGGATTTTATGTAACATTATCATTTTAATACTTTAGAAACAAGAAAAAAATGATACGAATGTACTCTATTCTAAATAATCATAATTTAGAACACACATTCCATGCTAATCAATCTCATAATGTATAACCATATCCAAATTGTAATGACTCGTAAAACACGATCTCTCATTTCATGACTCAAGATTATACCGATCTCTCATGTTAACTCATTGAATCATATAATAGGTATATTTTTTCTCATACCCTTTTTCGGGTATTAAGTGTTCTACTTAAGAGGCCTATCTGAATATTTGTTACCAATATTCATCTAAAATCTTGCTTCTTAAACTAGGTGACATAGGACAATGTAACCAACAACTTGTGATACTTTGGCAAAATATTTCCAACATACTGTTCATATTACTATTCCTAGATGGAATACTCATCAAACAAAATATGTCCTTCACCCCACTTCATATGTTATCTAGAATGGTATTTACTGACTCATGTTAGTCCACTTGTTCCAGGTTTTACCTTAACCAAGGGTAAGAACATCATTTAGTGTAGAGGACTACTCGCAAGGACTAAGGATACATAGGAATACTCGATTGACCTAAGTCAATCACATGTGTCTAATTATCCTAAGTTGTCAAGATGTCCCCGACACTAAATCATGCTTCTAACCTAACCTAGGGTATAACTAAGGACAAGTTTGAGTTATGTAAATCTAAGTGATTTAACCATGAAGGGTGTTGCAACATGTCAATTGCAACACAATATCCTCAAAGACCCAAGTCTTCACGAAGGTACTATATCTTATAGTTGGCATGCGCCAACATCCGTATGAGTCATACCATCTAGATGTACATATCCCTAAAGAAGTTAATTACTTAATTATCTTCTATAATTAAGGTCTAATTACATCAACTCTTTGAATCCCTAGTTTCACTAACCCCTAAGTTTTTAAACTATCATTAAGTTGTAAATGCTTTACGTAAACATCATGATTGCCCCTTTTTCATTAACTTCCTACTTTAGGATTCAGGTTTAATAAAACAGAAACAATAATAAAATAATATGGTTCACTCAATTAACTCATCCATTCTTAGCTTGTTTAAGTTTTGAAGTAGATCTCTTTATATTAGACTTCATTAAGATGAAGTCTACTTGTTAAATGTTCTTGATTGTATTTCAATCGTCTTATATCCTTAAAGGTATTGGTCAAGAGGTAGTTCATTTTCCTCTTCCTTTTAAGAATTAGGGTTCATTCAACCCCTTACATTATTCAAGATATCATAATGAATTTGTACTAACACCATTTTATCAACCCATATTGATTTAGTTAAATGATCAGCCATGAATGCCAACCTATCAAGTTGCATTTTAATAAACGGGTAGTGTATCTAATCCCTTACCACCTAATTCATTTTAAGTCAACTAAAAGGACTCCATACAGATATGAATATGAGAGAATACATATAATCCTACAATTTCCTTCACACAAGTTACAAAAATAATGGCACATCAAGTACCAATAAACCTGCAATCTTTTCCATTCATCTAAGTGAAATTCATACTTTACAAGTCCAAACATTTAGGACATCTTTAATATCAAATAACATCAATAATATCAATTAAGAAATACAACTTTTCCTCTTACAAATTCATTTACATAATGAATCATATTTTCTCATAAAATTTCTATTCTTTAGATAAACAAAAGTACCATCATAAAAGAACTTGTCTCCTTTTATCATTTACGAAGTCCATCTCGTAAAAATTTCTAGCACAGTCGGTTCATTTAACTTAGCATGATAAACACAAAGAATTAAAACTATGTACTTTCAACTAAC
Organism: Taxus wallichiana var. yunnanensis; assembly: GCA_018340775.1. Classification (NCBI taxonomy): domain Eukaryota; kingdom Viridiplantae; phylum Streptophyta; class Pinopsida; order Cupressales; family Taxaceae; genus Taxus; species Taxus wallichiana. The sequence goes on from CM031243.1 coordinate 479,357,278, forward strand.
TATGTCATAAAAATAATTCTCGCTTTTAAGAAACAAGTAAAGCATTACAAAAAGATACATCATAAAGAAATAACGGTCATGAAAGGAAAACAAAGTGTTAAGTAGAGATCATGATGTAATTAAAACAAAGTTCACCAATGATTTCCTAAAGATTTATATCGATAAGTAATATTCCATCCGAATTACTTACCACATTCCTACTATAGATATTTATAGCTCATTTCTTGATTCATTCAATCTAAATCAAAGAAAGTTACTAACTCTAATAATTCACAAAAATAGAGTTATTTTAAGGAAGCAATGATCTACAATACTCAAGATTAACTTACTCCATCATAGAATATCTAAGGCCAAGCTCATTCAATCTTTATGATAGAATTTATGAACCATCATCATCTTAAAGTAAGATTTTCCTATTTTAAGATACTACATCCAAATTCAAAGCCAAAATCTAGCCTCGAGTTTTAGGTTAGTATCTACAGTTTGATAGAGCTCAAATTCCATTTACATGCACATGGAATTTATCACACATTACCACAATTAAATCCCTAACAAAATAATAGTCAAGGAGAAGAAGTAAAGGTCTATCCTCCAAATACCCACTCTGCAATCCATCAAAGTAATACAACCGATCAGGTTAGCTCCTTACACAGGAGTAATACAAATGAGGAGAAGATGAAAAGAGGGAGAAAGAGAACAACCTATATATTCCTTCGAGTTCGAAGAGAACAATATTGAATACCTTAACCTAGAATAGAGAGAAGGATGTCAACACAAAAGGATGAGATAAGATCTCATTATTCCATCCTAAAAAGAGGAATACAAATCGGGAATAAAAGAACAGAGGTAGATCTCGATTAAGAAATCATTCTACTCTAACAAACATAGAAAACATAGAACTATTTGCATCGAATTGAGATATACAATCGCAACATCCAAGTCGAATCGAAGATAAATTTCTCTCAACGTACAAACAAGAACAAATACGGTAGTAAAAATTATACGACTAAAAGAGTTGTTCAAATGAATTTAGTTAGCAACAATACTTGAAGCAACAAACAACAACTGAACATTCAAACTCATCCCAACGTTAATAGCATCAATCTATACATTTCTTTAATTTTCCCTTCAAGAGAGAGATAGAGTACCATTAAATAATGTAATCTTATGTGACCACAATTTCTTTTTGAGTGTCATCGCAAATAAAGCTTACCCATCCTTTGATGGTAAATGAAGAAAATGAAAACAAGATTTATAGTCAAGCCAACCCATATTCCCAACTTCACAAGAATCAAAGGAACAGTCTACAGGGTAAGAAAGGAAAGAACCCAACCCCGATTCAACCACAAGGAAGAACAAAAAGTGACATGACCCCAAGTCAGATGCTCGAATTTGAGCTCAAAAGGAGAAGAGTAAAACTGAAAATAATCCAACTCATTTCCTTAAGATAGTCAAGACTACACTAATCCATGACTCAACTTGAATATCCCATTCCTTCAAAGAACATCTATATATATCAAATTTAAATGGCGGATCTAGTAAATATAACAAGATGAAACGACAAGATAATATCTCAGAGTAGCACAAAATATTGTTTTAGAAAAGATGCATAGACATTCAATAATCCTTTCAAAATCATGACCACATGCTAACTTTCAGCCCTACTATCAGACAGATTGCAACAAGGAGGTTCATTCAGACCCAGAATCAGGTAATTCTTTAACAAATCTGCTCACGACTTACAGGTGCAAGCAACAAAATTGATGTCATAAAATTTCAAGCAGAAGCTAGTATGAATTAATCAAATTTCAAACAAGGGAGAACCAAAACCTAAAACATACTTCTTCCATAGCAGTCCAATAGAGTTCTCAGAATCAAAATGTCTCATCTCAACAACAGTATAACATGTTACAATTATTTTCCAGCCAAAAATGACTCCCTAAACATTGAGTCAGACTATCTAATTTAGCATAGTTCAAACAGATGTAAAAATATTTGAAATCATCTCGAGCTCAATAGAAGATAGCCCATTTCAAACTTTCACCCAATAAAAGAAACAAACCAGCTCCTATCTTTAACAAACAAAAGTGAACCCTTCTATACCATTTTTTTCATAGTCAACAGAAGATCACAAGATTTGACAACATTCAGTCCAAACAATGGTTAAAGCCTAATTTGTTCACTTTTCCAACAAAGAAACAAACCTAGTTCAAATTCTCATCATACAACGAATTCAAGTAGAAAATACAGGGAAAATACAAGCTCGAATGCAAGATAAACATATCATAGAACCCGTTGTTCTCCAATATCGAATTGTTTTAATGAAAACACTTAGTAAAAAGCGTAACAACTTAATGGGTAGATCCTATCATACATGATAGAGCTTCTTATTGATTTACATAATATTTCTATCCGAGCCTTTGTTGATCAAAAACACTTGACAAAACTCACACAAGAAGTCCGCATGGGAAAATAGGCCAGGTTTAAGGGCGTGAATGGATAGAGAATGCATGCTCGAGAGTAGAAGTTAAGCATTCAAGACTCATCCGATTTTGAGCATGAAGACCTATTTTTAGAAGATGGCATGCAGAACACACCAACGAGGTAGAGACATGCGCACCATGCATTGTCTATCTTTGGAGGATCAGATCGAAGCATTTTACATGGAGATGAGATAAGAATAGGATTGTCACTTCAGTTAACTGTAAGAGGTCTATAGATAACACACTTGCATGTGTGGCTATGCTTGTAAACAATGCATGGCTATTAGTAGCATGTGGCCTAGTTTTGGAATAGATAAGTGGTGAAGGTAAAGTACCCACCTATATATATATGATGTGAATCACATCGTAGTAGATATAAATAGAGATGAGATGATATGTAGGTATATGCAGAGTGTAAGAGGTAAGCATAAAGAGATATGTGCATATGACTAGATTACTGTATCAGATCCATGTGCACATCGATATACAATGCCATTATTGTAAGGATATTCTATGTTTATTAATAGATGGAAGTTATTGGCTGAATCTAAGTGACATTCTTGTGTGTAATTGAGTAGTACATGTTCTTGATTCAATCATGATTATTTTTTAATATTGTTCTTTCATAGATCTGAATATGGCATGCATTTTAGAATGATGGATTAGTTATGGATCTATATGTTTCTTCCTTAATCACACTAACATCCTACTATAGCAACCCTAAAGAGGGACTTGGTACCTTTGCATGCTTCGGGTGAGCGCTCAGTCTAGGATGAGTGATGTGCCAATGCGTCTAGGGTATTATCTGGTAAATTCTAGGCTACATCATTGGTTCCATTCTTTGGGACCTCTTTTTCAGTTTTTTTCAGGATGGTTCGCAATGAAGACGTACCGGTTAACTCTAGCAAGTATTGAGGAGTGGATACATAATCTGGAGAAAGAATATGCACAATGGTTCAGCATTGGATTTGACTTTAACGCATGCACTTGGGTAGAAACAGAACTGTATGATAGTTTATATGAGATATTTTTTACTATCTTTCTAGTAGAATTATACGAGTGGTTGATTGCTTATGCATCTAAGTGGAATTGGAGGTATCACACACTTTTTTGGACACATGAAGAATTTTAGGCCCTTTATGATGCTGATCTGATTTGGACTTGCATTGTGGATACGTGGTTTCATGGTGTTCTAAATAGTTATATTCTGGAATATTCAATTTCGACGTATTCTTTCCCAGAGGTAGCTGAATTCCATTTTTGTGGTATCCTAGAGGAGCATATCTGCAAGGTATTCCACTGGTGATCAAGATCTTGATGGTAACTTTGAACCTAGAGAGTAAACCGATGGCTAACTAAACTTCACCACGTGTGAGGGTAGGAATAGGTTTGGTGAAAGATGGCATACCTAGCGACAAAAAGGTAGAGAGAGGAAAGGTGGCTTAAGTATAATGAGGCACATGAGAGGGAGATAGAGAAGCAATGTATTATTGTAGAAAGTATGGTGTTGAGGAGAGAGATGGCTCATCAAGGATTTTAAGATCACGTAGAAGACGTGGAGTCAGAGCATTAAGAACTCCCCCATCTTGGAAAGCATGACAGAGATCCCCCTTAGCTTCACATAGAAGTGCACTAGCAAAGACTACCTAGGCCATGGGTGCGCATCTTAATCCACCTGGTGACCTAGCCCTTGCACTTGGTTTTCTAGTATCTAGTATGACAAGTAACTAGCAAGCTAACTTGGGAAGTAGGAGAGTAGGAGTAAGTCAGGGAGCAAGTACATCAATGGCAGGACAAACGGATTTAATGTTATTTGGAGGAACATTTTTAGGTGCATCATCTACATAGAACGTGAGTGCGTAGAATGTTGGATTCACCTCTGGAAGTGGAACTACCTCAAAATTGTAGGGGTTCAAAGATAGTACTACTGCCTAAAGCATAGGGAGTACATCTACATGTCCTTTTCTAGCTACAGGTGGAGAATCGGGAGGTATAGGTGGTTCTAGTTTTGTGGATCGGTGGTTTTGTAGGTAGAGGAAACATAGGAGGTTCTGGATCAGTGGTGAAGGCCCGTAGAACAAAATATATATATATATATATATATATATATGGAGATATCTCTTCGTCTTTTAGAGTATATAAGCATAGAGGATGTTGTTAAGCATGTGCACATGTGTGAAGTATTGTGGCACGTGAAAGGGATCACGGCTTCGAGCGCAAGGCAAGTCAATTTGCTACTATATTATAGGGACGTGCACACAAGTGGTATAGGAATTTTGACTCGATCAAACTTGCATGGACTATGCAAAATATGAAGGATGCTTTCTTAAAAGAGTTCCATATCCCCGAGTTTGAGCATAAGAGTTTAAGTGTGCTCAAGGATATTAAGTAAGGCACTATTGAGAGTGTACATGAGTATGATGCCCATTTTAAGACACTTCTATCTAATATTTCAGTATGATATTCATGCTAGCCAAACATGCAAAATGGTTTATTAGAGGATTGATCCACGAAGCATTGGAGGCAGCCATACGTGCTAAGGAAATTGGGAGCATTAACACTGGTGTTAGTCCATTCTTAGAGGCACAAATTTCAGCCATGGAAAAGTAGCTACAAATTTTATCGGTAAATTCATCTCATGAAACACGCTCAAGGATCTAGTGTATAGATTGTGAATTGGAAGGTCACACCAAGGATAGTTTCCCCTCATAGATCTATATGTTCCTTTGTTACAAATGGGTGCAATAAGGAAGAATGTATCCTGCTTTTGTAAGATTTGTAGGTCCACAACCCATGATAATGAGGATTGTTGATTGATTGGTCAAATCCATGATGTTATAGACATTGGGGTACGATAGACAAGTGTAACAGATAACTCTAAGAACAAGAATGAGCACCAGGATCGGGATCATAATCAACCACTCTATGGTAGGAATGAGGGTCGTTTTGAAGGAAGGCATGGAAGAGGACGTGTATATCAAGGTGGCTATGGAGGATGAGGTCATGGTGGAGGAAGAAGTGAGTTTCCTTCAAGAACGTGTTATACATGTAGATCCCCCGATCATTATAGGCACAAATGTCCCTGAATCGTTACATGTTCTTTCTACGGAAATAATCATAGCTATGAGGAGTGCCCAAACTTATATGAGCATCTCTAGTAAATAACATAAGTAGGAAAACAAAGGCGCAGGGATGGTTAGGATCTAGTGCGCGGAGGAAATAAATGGATGCCCAAGATAGCTCTAGAACCCGAGGCCTTAATCTGTGAACATTACCACACGTGCAAGAGAGGCATCGTACTGAAGCCTACAATCATTAAGGAGGAGGTTTTACATACAAGGTACCCAAATCCTGCTCATCGGAAGGAAGTTTATCGAGATACCATGGAAGTGCTAAGGAATCTTTAGGGTGAGATAGTAATTAAAGGAGCATAAGAAAGCATCGAGACAATCCAAACTAATATCGATGATCCGAGAGAAGTGTGTAAAATGTTATGCTAGGAGAACATGATTCCACTATTAGGAAGTTGGTTAAAAGGAACACTCCACGTGCAAGTATTGAGACTAGAAGGCATATCCCGCATGTGAATCTTCCCGATGATAGGATTGACTATGACAAGGATATTAATATGAATGTTGTTGTAGATGGATGGTTGTTGAGAAATATTTTGATTGATATAGGTGTGGAAGTCAATGTGCTTACTTTAGATGCATGGGTACAAATGGGAGACCTCCATTACAGCCTATCATCTAATGTGTTATTTATGGTAAATAGGACTAAGGCCACTCCCATAGGAGTTTTGAAGGATGCATCGATAACCATACAAGGGCCAAATTTCTGGGGATTTTGAGGTATTAGCACTTGCAAAAGCACACAATTTTCTAGTCTTGCTTAGACGCCCTTGGTGTTATGCGAATAATGTTGATTTGAAATTCAATGAGGGTATATCAGCTTTGAGAACAAAGAGGAAAGGGTTGTGATACCTTTGAAAGATGGGAAGTCTACACCGTATTTTAAGCCTCTAAGTGAGGAGGACTTAAACAGAATCGTGTACGCACTATTTAGGACCCAGAGGTCAATGAGCCATCAAATGAAGGCATCCTATAGTGGGAGGATTATCGCTCTATTAGTGATATTACGAGTACTACTTGTGACAATTAGGCTTATGGTACATATGAGCTAGTGTGGCACTCGATAAAAAGTGCGGTTGTGTTATCCCGTAAAATTGGCAAGGGAAATTTTATGGGTAACCATACCAAAATTTTTTCGGTCCTCGTCGGGGACCCTCTACGTTCAAGCGTTGCAAAACCCTTTCCCAGGAAATCTGGTTTTCCGAACTTAGCCATTTTTGGTCTTTTTTTTGGGTTGGGCGCACCTTTTGTCCATGCAACACAAGGTAAATCTGCACCCCCTTTTCATTTCCTTTAGCACACCTAATGTGTCAACACACATTTTGGTGCACCTCACCATGTTGTGCCTTTCTTGCATGCGCCAAGGCGCATGTGCCTTCGTGTCAATAATATTTTTGTTGCGCCGCATTTTGGTGCACAAGGGCACACATATTTCCATATTGACATCACTTTTGGTGTGCTAAAGGCACACATAACAACGTGTTAAACACATTTTAGTGCGCCACAGGTGCAAGTTTTGTAATGTCGATAGTGTTTTGATGCGCCACTTCAAAAATTGGTTGGCACATTTATTACGCCTTTTCCTATATATAGGCGCATCCACCCTGTCATTATCATCAGTTAGAAAACACGTGATTGTTTTTTTTTTCTTCGCACTATCGGCAAGACTTGTCATCCTCGTGTCGCGTTCGTGGACCCCGCTTCGCTTCTCACGTTATATTCCAGGGTAGGTGGTCTTTTCCCCCCGTATTTTTTTGGTTGTTGTTTGTTTATGGGTAGGTTCGCATAGATTTGTCAAAATCCCCTTCTTTCTACCCCGGGCTATCTTTCTCCCATGCTCTCCCTCCTCTTTCCAGATATCTTTGGTAAAGAGAGCCTTGCCTCAAAGCACTTGGGTCTTTTTTTGTACCCCCTTCTCTATCCATGAACCCTGCGTAAGAGGCTTAACACCCATTCAAACCCTAGAGAGAAAGAAGAGGCTTAAAAATTGATAAACTACATTTTTACCCTTCGCGCAATCGCATGCTTCTGCAACATGAGTGCATCACAAAAGTGCACATCCGCCATGCTTGCACTACCCATAAAAACACTTGCACCCTCAACAGTGCACTTTCTCGCAAAATTTTGTGCCATCAGTAACACCCACTAACACCTGCGGCCTGCTTTGCAGTATAAAGCACCAAGCGCACATGTAACATTGCAAAAATTGTGCCATCCCATGCGCGCAAGTTCCCCTACATCCATGCAACACCATTACCATGCTTGTGCAAAGTATAAACTCGGTATAAAATGCATATAAATGGCGCGGCGCATCCCTTCTATTGCAAAAAAAAAACATCATGTCATGCGCCTCCCATTTGCACCTAATTTTTCCTAAGAAAACCATTTGGGCTTCCCGTGCCCACTACTTTCATAAATGGATGCTTCAGATACCTGCAAACAATGAACAAGAATATCTAACACTTCCTGAGTAATTAGATCATAAGCAACACTATATCCGAGCATGACTCCAAAGAACTTACCACAACGGGAGGTTCTACATGAACTCCTACATAGTTTATGCTGTGGCCAGGAAAGAGATTATCCAAAGATTGATACGGTGCGGGGTTTCACCCCAAGTAAAAATATATGAATACTATCAGAGCTGAAGCTGGAGAACAGTATTTCTTAGTTTACGAAGATTAACGATGCCTTCTTCTACGGCATCATCTACTTTTGAGGCCAAACATGACTCACGGTCATACGACCAAGAGCATTGTTGCAGCAATAGAGAAATGGGGGGCCTTGTTCACTCAATTCCCCACCTTCACTTATCTAAGGGCAGCCAACTTCTTGGGGGAACCAACCAAATTGCCAAGATATGCCGGCCCCAAGCTGATCCTATTGGAGCTATCAAGACAGCTCATAACCTATCACGAGAAGTGCTTGAAGAGAAAGAAGGGTGGAACTCCTTTCCCCCTCACAGTGGGTAGGTACACTTGTCTTTCTCACCACAAAGCATGGGAGATGTTTGCAGAGCTGGAGCTACTAAATCTAAAGCACAACTTCCTAGCAAGGCCCACTTTCGACCCAAGGAATTGCCTGCCCAGGGCCAAACTCGATCCAATCCACATTCCATAGATCGAGGATATTTATATCGACCTGTATCATGAGGTCGAGCTCAGAAGGAAAGACCATTCCCGCTTGGCCTTGGCTGAAATCATCCAGTATGGCATAGCCATCATCCCAAAAGGTTATCAAACTGCTGATCAAGAAGTTGATTAGGTATATCTTGACACGGTGGGGATGACTGGCCATTCGCTGTAATTGACAGAACTAAAGCACCTCAGACGATAGAAGAAAGGGTCAAAGAAACTCTACGGAGAACAGAGCACTGGTGCAGGATGAATGGTCTCATCTACCTCGGAGTTGATTTCACCACATCTCCATTGGGCAACACACCTTCCAGACCAAAACATCTGCCAAAGAGCAAAGGTAAAGACAAGGAGGGCGAGTCAAGCTCTGCCCAAGAAGAGACTCCTGAGAGTCCCCCTTCCGCCGCACAAGAACAAGTTATAACTCTGGCTTCTCTAGAGAAAGAAGTGGCCGAGGATGTTCCGATGGGCACATCCACTCAGGATGTTGCCACTACTACAACTATTGAGGTCCCTTCTATCTCTTCTCCCTCTCCTCCTTCCCCTCCTCGAGTGACCCAAGTGACCATTCCTTTGGTCGTGTCCTCTCCCCCATCTTCTGTTGTTCCCCCTTCCTCATCGTCCATCTTCTCTTCTCTCGCGGAGCTGTCCCCCACCATTTCTTCCCTCATCTCTCAGCTCCCTTCCATTCCCATGTCTACCTCCCCTGTAGTATCTCTTCCTCCCGTGAGCACTTCCTCGGCCTCCCTCTCAATGCCGCCTCCAAGTGTCTCCATGCATTTTCCTTCTACTACTGCAGCTGCTCCCTTTTCTATTTCCGGCCCCTCTCCCATAAGTCCAGCATGGATCTCTCAGCACCTGAGCCAACAAAAGAGGAAAGTTCCCATCACACCGATGGACTTCTCCATCATCCCATCAAAGGGGGCCAAGAAGCAAAAGCCTATAACCCACTTCTCTCAGAGTGCGTTAGGAGAGAGAGTAATGGAGATAGCTTACCCCAATCCTTTAAAGGATAAAAAGGATCTGTCTTCAACAGATTATACAGTGACCCAAGTCACAATGGGGACATCTTCAGAAAGCCTTCAAGGAGAGGCCCTATCTGTAGTTGACGCCCTTTGCAAGAAGCTCCAGGAAGCAAAGGAAGAAAAGAGGTTGTTAAAGGAGCAAAATAAACATCTTCTCCACATGCCTTGTAGAAAATGGGCAGTGCACCTCCTATAACTACCACCGAAACTCCTGAGCCTCTGAGCCAGGACAAGATTAATGAATACACCAAAATCGGTGAGTAGGGTATGGCAGTTTCCGCCTGGAGGAGCCAAATCCTCAAAGAAAGTGAGGGAGTGATCGCCAAGTTCACCGGATTATATCAGAATATCAATCGGGTGAACAAAGAGCTCCAGGTGATAGCAGGACCCATCTCCGAAGAGCTGGACCATGCCAGGATGTAGCATGAGACCTTTCAGAAAATGCTCGACTATTCAGTCGAAGATCTAGTCAAGTTGGCGTCTTTGGGCACCCAGAGCCCTCAACAAAATCCTTTCTACTCTGGATTATCGGGTCGATCAGCTGGAGTTCATCCTAGAGAAGATTGACAAGATCAAGGAGGAAGCCCTAGATGCAATGCATCAAATGGAGCAAATTGTCCTGAGAATGTCTCGGGCTTGCTCACTCCTTCTTTCACCTTAAGAAAGGTGGATGAAACTATTCAGATCTTCAAGGAGATCATTTCACAAGGGCTAGGACCAGAAGTCACTTTCGACGCCGAATCCATCAACAACCTGTTGGCCTGTCGTGACTTCATTGGGTACCTGATAGACGTGGAAAATGAATATTCCAAACTCCTGAAAAGCTCACAGATGAGCGGGAGACTTGCGAGGCTATCAGTGATCGACACAAGGATCCTTCCCAGGATCAACTTCAACCCATGATCACCAAGTTCATGGAATACCGTGCCCAGTTCCACATCTCGTCACCTGAGCAGCAGCAAAAGCAGGATACCCCCTTTCAGCCGCGGGACGACGATGAATAGTTTCATTTCCTTGACTTTCTCCTTGTAATTATCTAAAGTATGTTGACACAAATGATGACATCATCCATGTTGCACCATGGGATGATGTCATCCACAAAGTTGTCAAAAGTCAACAAATGACTTTGAGATATTTTGTAAGATATTTTTGTAATTAAGTGGTTGGTTCGTTTTTGCCTTCTCTTCTTCTCTTCTTCTATAAATACTTGAATACTTGTTGTATTCAAGGGTGGATATTTTTCAGATGAGAAATAGAAGTAGGAAGAAAAGATTTTGAACTTTTTGTAACAGAAATGAATATTAATACAATATTTAGACTTTGTGTTGAATACATGTGTTTTACATCAGACCTTTCTTATGTTAGATCTGTGTGATTGTTTTGTTGAATCTACTTCTACTTTGTTGTCATTTATTCATCAAGTATTGCTTTATTCATCTATACAAAGTAGGTTGACTCTATATACTACCAACCCAAATCATAGACCTTGACCTTCTCGCTTTGGAATTCATTTCTTTTCTCCCTTCAGATCTTTCCTATCTCCCCACCCCGTTTCTTTCCTTTCTTTTACAGTTGGAAATACCTCTACTGGGATGAGATCCCAACCCCTGAAGGTAGAATATTGTGAGACTTGCACAAGATTCCTGCTGGTAGAATAACAATAAACAGTTTCACTTTGTTGACTCAAAGAGGGGCTATGCCCTGCACACTGTTGGCTCGTTTATCCATAGATCTGTCCACGTGATGATTTTCAAACCAACAGTTTTTGGTGACTCTCTGGGGATCGAACAGATCTATCAGATCTATGATGGTGGTGTGTTTAAAAAATCAGTGAAAATTAGAAAAATCATTACCTGTTTGCAAATCTGAACTTTTTGCTTAAAATCCAATTTTTTTGCAAAATACTCCAAATTGAAAATTTTCTTCTGAGATCCATAGATCTGGCCTAGTTGGAGATCTTTAGTTCACTGAGTTTTTATAAAAATCTGTATTTTTCCGTAGATCTGAGTTTTTGACAGTTTACCAAAATTTTCAAACTCTTTGAAAAGTCAACTCTGGATCTAAAAATCAGCTTACTAAGTTTTACCATCATTTTATCCTTGTTAATCAAACAAATAAACACAATCGGTTTTCAAGAGGAGGATAAAATTTAAATATTCAGAAAAGTACATGCTGCTTGATTTTGTCAGAATAATCAGAAAATCAGCAGGTACAGCCAAAAAGAGTTCTTAAATCCACTCCAAAAATTACAGATCTGGAAGGTACACTGGCAGGTGAACCATTTACTCAGTAGCAGGAGAGCTCGCGGAGAAGTTGATCTTACCTTGACCTGCTTCAAAGGCACAACTTCAGTGTAACACCGGCTCGCTTCTCGTCACTGAGTTCAGCTGACCGGTCATCCAGGAGTGTCTCACCTCCACGAAGGAAGCATCTCTCATCAGGAACATCTACATCACTTTGTAGTGCCTTGCTGCTCAGCGGAACTGTGCTTCCAGCCCGCGTTCTTTTTCCGGCCGTCCAAATGGCAGTACCATGGGGAAATGCTATGGGCCCCCTGGCTTTGCCACATCCTGTTCACGCGCTCCCACATGGAAACCGAAAGAATTTTCCCAAATTTGATGGGAGCGGAAACCAAAGCATGGATTCACACATATCTGCATTCATCATGTCATGCAGTATCCTAGATGTGACCCATGAAGATGTGTCGGTTCACCTTTTTCTGGAAACTTTGCAAGGGCCCGCAGCAGAATGGTTTCAGCATTTGCCAGCCGGATCTATTACTAGTTGGGCCACCTTGCGGGCTGCTTTTGAAGACAGGTATAAGCCTTCCGAAGACACGTTCGCGTTACTGTCAAAGATCACTCACCTAAAGAAGGAGGTCAATGAAACTATGTGTGACTTCATCACCGTTTCAATTCACTGATCAACCGTGTTCCACCTACCATGCTTCCAACACCGGAAAATCAGAAGTGTTTCTTTGTAAACGCTATGAGCTCGAAAGTAAGTTTCTTACTCCTACAAGAACAAGTAGCTACCTTGATTCTCACCCAGGCTGCTGCCATCCGAATCGAAGATAACTTGCTAATATCTAGTGAATTAAAAAGGGAATCATCCAAGCTTAAAGCTTCGAGCCCTTCTCCCACTACTTCATCTGATCCGCATTTCAAAAGATGGCAAATGACTTGCTCGCATTAAAGAAGTAGTTAGCCCAAGCTTCCCCCAGTTCCTCGTACCGGGATATTCCACGAAGAACTTTCACTCCCAACAGCGTCCCGCATAGGCCGCATTTTCCTACAACTGCTCCACGGTTGGCGCTTGAGGCTCCTCCGGTCAATGCTTTAGCTGAAATCAAAGAAGAAGAGAAAAATTATGAAGAACCTTCATCTCAAGGTGAAGATGATCAAGATGTCGGTGAACCGACTGGCGACTCTACTATCGGGTATATGGAATTTGATGAGGAAGAATCTGACGAAGAAGAGGGTACCCAAGGATATGCAAGCGGACAATCATATGTTGTTTTTACCCGCTCGCAAGGAAAAGAAGTAGAGGTCATTGCCAATGTGCGTAGAAAGAGAAGGCTACATCATCCACGCCCCAACTATTGCTAAAAGAGGTAATCCTCTTCCTGCTCAACCCCCTGTTAAGTCTTTTACAAAGAAATATTTTCCTCCCATCTCTCCTCCAAATCAGCCTTCTTCTATTTCCATGAAGGCCAGTAACCTTACCCTACCATCGTGAAATGAAGGACTCATTCCTCCATCAACGCAGCCCTTGGCCGCATTTGACATAATTGACCACGCTAAAAAGACCAAGATCCAAATGTCTAAAGCTGAGTACCTTCAATCAAACCCTGAACAACTTGTAAGGTTGACTGAATACATCCAAAGTCAAGTTGTCATAACTAATCAGGTTTCCCCAAAAGGAATCCTTTCCACCCCTCCTTCATCCGCATAAATGTTTCCTCGACTTCCACATCAGGCAAGATAGAACCTTTCTACCTCTCCCTCCTAATCAATGGCCACAAACTAAGCAACTGCATAATTGATTCTGGAGCTTCCGATAATGTCATGCCGGCAAAAGTCACCCATGCTCTGGGCCTCACCCTTACCAAGCCTTTTGGCGATGTTATTCCTTGGAAACCAAGCAAGTTCCACTGATCGGTCAAATCAAGGATACAATTTGCATTTGCAGCATTCCCGGAGAAAAGGGTAAAAATGACCGTCCTTGTTGCCGATATTCCAGCAGCCTATGGAATTCTACTGGGAAGGAGTTTTTGTAGTGAAGTTGGTGGGGAGATTCATATGGACTAGTCTAAGGCTAGGATCCCCGTCAAAGGTGTAATGTAAACTTTGGAGCCTGAATCACAAAAAAAGTACCTGGTTACTAACTCCGATGACCCTAAAGCCCAAATTCTCTTCGAATCATCAGGGATGGGAAACTATTTCTTGTCTACCGAGTCTGACAAAATGGATGTCCTCATCTAAGAAGGGGATCTTAACAAGATCTGGACTTTGCAGTTTGATGGCAGTTGCGTGACTAGTGGGTGTGGCGCTGGCGCCATACTAATATCTCCCGAAGAAGAGATTATTCCTCTCTCTTTCAAGTTACAATTTTTCAACACAAATAATACTGCTGAGTATGAATCTCTGCTACTTGGCATGCAAGCCACAAAGGAAAGAGGGATCAAGAATCTTAAGGTACAAGGTGATGCAGAGCTGGTCGTAAATCAAGTTAAGAGGATATACCAAGTGAAGAATGAAAGGCTCAGACATTACCGCAATGTGGTGTGGGACAACATCGAGGAGTTTGATGCTTTTTCAATAAAATCCATCCCAAGAGCTCAGAATGACATGGCCGATTCATTGGCCATTTCAGCATCCCTCATGCTCCCTCACCCAGGTTTGAAAATAGAAAAATATACCATTGAGGTGGTTTTCACCCAAGCGTGCTGGATAATTCTCAGCATTGGCAAGTATTCAACAATGACAATCAACTCATTGCCTTTCTAGAAAAGGTGGAAAATTTTAGTGAACTTCATTTTGAAGGATCCACTTCTACATGCCATGAATCAGTTACTGATCAAAATGAAGAATCAAAAGGAAGCGATGGCATATGTCAGCTCAAAGGAAATAAAATCCCAAAAGGTTTGGTTTCTCTAGAGCGTTTGTTCGACAGGCATGATCATTTTGTAAAAAAGAAAAGGTGAGATGATCCTGGCTCCTCCCCAGAAACCGAAACGGTCAATTTAGGTTCGGTTGGACATCGCATAGTTTGTAAACATTGGAAAATGTTGCACACCTGAAGAGAAGCGGAAGTTTGTCAAACTGCTGAAGAAATACATGGATGTATTGGCATGGTCCTACGCTGATCTAAAGTCTTTTAAGCCGAAGGACGTCTAGCATGACATCCCGTTGAAAGAGGACGTCAAACCTTTTCGCCAGAAGCAGAGACACATTATAATCCTAAGATCTCAGGTACTATCCAGGCTGAAATTCAGAAAATGCTGGACGCACGGATCATTTTTCCTATCCATCACAGTACTTGGGTGGCAAACATTGTGCCAGTGTGCAAGAAGAATGGTGAGATACGCATATGTGTAGATTTTCGCAACCTGAATCAGGCATCCTTGAAGGACAACTACCCGCTTCCCATAATGGATCAGGTTCTGCGGTGTAACTGGATCAGAAATGTTGTCCATGCTTGATGGTTTTTCAGGCTACAATCAGATTGAAGTCTCACCTGAAGACCAATTTAAAACAACATTCACTACTCCTTGGGGTACGTTTGCTTATAGCAGGATGCCTTTTGGCCTGACCAATGCTGGTGCCACTTTCCAGTGGGCCATGGACCTTGCGTTCAAAGGTATGATGGGGAAGGTCATCGTAGTCTACTTAGATGACTTAACTGTGTTCTCCAAATAGTGAAATGATCATTGTGATCATTTGGAGCAAGTATTGATTAGATGCCGAGAGCACGGGATCTCCCTGAATCCGAAAAAGTCATTTTCGGAGTCACAGAAGGAAAATTGCTGGGACATGTTGTTAGAAAAGAAGGGACAAAGATAGATACTAAAAGAGTTAAGGCTATTCAGAGCCTTACTTTACCTACAAGCAAGACCGGCGTTCACTCTTTCTTCGGAAAAGTGAATTTTCTCAGGCGCTTTGTTCCGACTTTGCTGAAAAGACTCGTCATATATTAGACATGATGAAAGGGTCACCAACTTTCCGATGGAGCGAAGAAGGGAAGAAGTCATTTGAGGAAATAAAAGCCTCCATCGCTCACGCGCCAGTCCTGGTATGTCCCGATTTCTCCAAAGATTTTATTATGTATAGCTATGCATCGAGCACACTGTGTCGGCCATCCTAATGCAAAAGAATTCTCAAAATGTTGAATCCCCGATTGCGTTTATGAGCTCTCCTCTCAAGCCTCATGAATTAAAGATGTCTCAGTTGGAAAAACATGCCTTCGCCGTGGTCAAAGCTAGTTAAGAACTTCAGGTATTACATTCTAAACTCTCATACAGTAGTGTTGGTCCCTGACACGGCAGTCAAGTCAATTTTAACTCAACAGGAGTTAGGAAGCTTGCGGGGAATTGGATTGCAAAAGTCCAAGAGTATGACCTGGATATAAAACCAACCAAGTTAGTAAGAGGCAAGAGGCCTATGTCAACTTATGGCTGAAAACCAAGATTCAGAAGTTTCGGAAGAAAAGATGATTACACCCATGGAGCACAAAGCCAGCTGGAGAAACCCGATTCACTGCCTATGGTCCTATTTGTCGCAACCAGCGATGAGTGGTATTCGATATTGCTTTCTTTCTCACCTATGGTGAATGCCCAGCTCATCTAACTACAAAGGAGAAGTGCGCTATAAAGCTCAGAGCAGCCAGATATATCATCTGGGATGACGGTTTATACAAACGTGGAATAGATGGCATCTTCTTGCGATGTGTTGACAAGCCACAACAAGTGAAGTTACTTGAGAGTTTTCATAATTCGGCTGTGGGGCCATTTCTCCTCTTCCGTGATGGCACACAAGATCATCCGGGCCAGGTACTATTGGCGATGCTTTTCCAAGACACAGCCACCTGGGTAGCAAAGTGTGAGCCTTGCCAGCAGTTTGTCGGCAAGCCCAAGTTGGCTGCTTTTCCCCTCAGGCCGGTCATTGTCGACGAACCATTCAAGTAGTGGGGAATTGATTTTATTGGTGCACTCAATCCCCAATCGAGTGCCGGACATAGTTATGTCCTGACAGCAACAGATTATTTCACAAAATGGGTAGAAGCCATACCTGTCAAACATGCCACTTCCGAGGTTGTTTGTAGTTTTATCAAAGAAAATATCATTGTCAGGTTTGGCATTCCAAACAAGATTGTTGTTGATAACGCTTCCAACTTCTCCTCACGAGAAGTTGTTGGTTTTTCTATGAATACGGAATAACTCTGGCTCACGCCTCAGATTATTACCCTCAGGGAAATGGTCAGGTAGAATCCAGTAATAAAAACTTAGTAACCATCATACGAAAGCTAGTGGATGAAAATCAACGAATGTGGCACAAGTCATTATACGATGCTTTGTGGGTGGACCGCATCACTCCCAAGAGGTCTCTCGGCATGTCACCTTTTCAAGTGTTATATGGCACCGATGCCGAGCTTCCCATTTCTGCGGAACTCCCTGCTCTGCTGCTTGGCATGAGCAATTGAAGATGAGACTTTCCAAAATTCCCTTGAAAAGAGGATCATGTATCTAGCAGAGCTCGAAGAAAAGAGAGTAAGAGTGGTCGACAGGATCACCGAACATCAGAATCAGGTCAAGAGATTGTTCGATAAAAAAGCTAAGCAAAGAGAGTACCAGGTGGGAGACCTCATCCTTTTGTGGGACAAACGAAGAGAGCCAAAGGGCATGCACGGAAAATTTGATTCCCTATGGAGGGGACCTTTCAAGATCAAACAGCTCAATGGAGAGAATAGCTTCTATCTCTCGTATCCAGACGGAACTGGACTCCGCTTCCCTATAGCGGGCAAGCATCTGAAAATCTTCAGGAAGTAGAGCTTGCTCTCTTCTTTGTATAGTTTGCTTCAGTTGTGTGTTTGTTTTTGTCGTGTGTTTGCTTTTGTTGGTTGTGTGTTTCCTTTTTGGTCGCCCTTGTTTTTGACTCTGTACCCAATGGATAGGCACGTGTGGATCTGGGATTCTCTACCCCTGAGTTCCGTTCAGAGATAGTCCCCAGAAAGAGCCAGTTGTTATCCCGTAAAATTGGCAAGGGTAATTTTACGGGTAACCATACCAAAATTTTGTTCTGGTCCCTCGTCAGGGACCCCTCTGCATTCGGAACGTTGCAAAACCCTTTCGGGAAATCTGGTTTTCCGAACTTAGCCATTTTTGGTCTTTTTGGGTTGGGCGCACCTTTTGTCTGTGCAACACAGGGTAAATCTTGCGCCCCTTTTCATTTCCTTTGGCGCACCCTTTGGCGTGTCGACACACATTTTGGTGCGCCTCACCATGTTGCGCCTTTCTTGCATGCGCCAAGGCGCATGCGCCTTCGTGTCAACAATATTTTTGTTGTGCCACGTTTTGGTGCGCCAAGGGCACACGTATTTCCATGTTGACAGCACTTTTGGTGCGCTAAAGGCGCACATAACAACGTGTTAACACACATCTTGGTGCGCCACAGGGTGCAAGTTTTGCAATGTCGACAGGTGTTTTGATGCGCCACTTCAAAAAGTGGTTGGCACATTTATTACACCTTTGCCTATATATAGGCGCATCCGCCCTGTCATTATCACCAGTCAGAAAACACGTGATTGATTTTTTATTCTTCTGCACCTGTCAGCACACTGTCATCCTCGTGTCGCGTTCGTGGACCCCACTTCACTTCTCACGTTATATATTCCGGGTAGGTGGTCTTTTCCCCCTGTATTTTTGTTGGTTGTTGTTTGTTTGTGTAGTAGGTTGCATAGATTTGTCAAAACCCTCCTTTGCTGCCCTGGCTGTCTTTCTCCCATGCTCTCCCTCCTCTTTCCAGATCTGCTGGTAAAGAGAGCCTTGCCTCAAAGCACTTGGGTCTTTTTGTTGTACCCCCTTCTCTATCCGCGGAACCCTGCAGAAGAGGCTTAACACCCATTCAAACCCCACAGAGAAAGAAGAGGCTTAAAAATTGATAAACTACATTTTTTTACCCTTTGGCGCAATCGCCGCCCTTGCAACATGAGGTACAGTCACGCCAACGGCGCATCCGCCATGCTTGCTGCATAAAAAATAGTTGCGCCCTCAAAGCGCACTTTCCTTGCTTGCAACACCCACTAACCCTGCGCCCTCTTGGCGCACCAAACGCATGTGTAACATTGCAAAAAAAATTGCACCATCGGTGCACCCTGCATCCATGCACCAACCGTGCTTGCGCCAAGTATAAAACTATTAGCGGCGCAGGCGCATCCCCTATTGCAACAACATCATGTCATGCAGACCTCCCATGTTGTGCCAAGTTCCCCTTTTCGCACATAAAGTCTATGTTACACATAAACTAAACTTTTGCACACCTTTGGTGCATGAAAAATATATGCGCCTTTGGCACATCCTATCCCCGTGCAACATGAAAAATACATGCCCGGTATAAAACGCATATAAATGGCGCCGGCGCACTCCCGCTTGCAACAACAAAAAATGTCATGTGCAGTATCCATGCGCCTTGCGCCCTTTGGCTGATTTGTCCCTTGTAACACCATTTTTCTATGTGCCACACTATTTAGCCCTGCAGCCTGCAGTGTTCATGCGCCCTGCGCCCTGATGCCTTAAAATTGCTAACTCTTCCTTCTGTCAATACTTTAATGGGAGATCAAACAGCTAACATGACTCTCCTGCGTTGGGTTTCACTTCTTCTTCTTGCAGATCAACAACTAAGTTAGAACTACATATGTCTACATCAAGCAAGAGACCTACCAAGTCTAAGGGTAAAGCCAAGCTTACAGAGGAAGAAATGAAGTACAAATATCAGAGGGTCAGGATGCCCGAATCCAGGCAGAGTGTGACCTGGATATAAGAGACTCAGAACTTGGTCATATCGATATGGAAGACTTCTGGGCCAGAACCAGAAGGGTCACAGGAAGTCCGTGGATGGACAAGCTGGTAGGCAGTGGCCTGCATTTTGCTGGAGGGATCCGGTCAGTGCTGTGAACAATGAGTTCATGATGGTAGTAGCCCGCTGCTACAACAAAGACACAAGGTGTGTCCAGAATGAGAAAGGTGAGGTCGTGATCAACCTCACTACCCGGCACTTTGAAATAATGCTTGGCATTCCTCACCACCGGCACTTTGTGGCCGTAAGCCAAGAAGATTGCACCAAGGCTTGGGAAGATAATGAAGATCAGTGTATGTAATTAATGAATGAGGTATACCTGAAAAACAAGAAGGTGGTGACCAGATGGCCACAAGTCATTCATCGCAGTGATTTCTCAGAGGAACTCAGTGATACCATCACATTCCTAAGCAGAGTATTTGGGCTTCCTGATGCCCACTACTTTCATAAATGGATGCTTAGATACCTGGAGACAATGAACAAGAATGTGCCAGATCAACGCTTTGAGTGGGCGGAGATCATAAGCAGCACTATATCCGAGCAGCTCAAGAACTTACCACAACGGGGAGGTTCTACATGAACTCCTACGTAGTTTATGTTGTGGCCTCGGAAAGAGATTATCCAGCGTTGATGCGGTGCGGGGTTTGGCCCCAAGTAAAAATATATGAATACTATCCAGAGCTGAAGTTGGAGAACAGTATTTCTCAGTTTACAAAGATTAACGATGCCTTCTTCTATGGCATCGTCTACCTTTTGAGGCCAAACATGACTCACGGTCATATGACCAAGAGCATTGTTGCAGCAACAGAGAAATGGGGGGCCTTGTTCACTCAATTCCCCACCTTCACTTATCTAAGGGCAGCCAACTTCTTGGGGGAACCAACCAAATTGCCAAGATATGCCGGCCCCAAGCTGATCCTGTTGGAGCTATCAAGACTGACTCATAACCTATCACGAGAAGTGCTTGAAGAGAAAGAAGGGTGGAACTCCTTTCCCCCTCACAGTGGGCAGGTACACTTGTCTTTCTCACCACAAAGCACGGGAGATGTTTGCAGAGCTGGAGCTACTAAATCTAAAGCACAACTTCCCGGCAAGGCCCACTTTCGACCCAAGGAATTACCTGCCCAGGGCCAAACTCGATCCAATCCACATTCCACAGATCGAGGATATTTATATCGACCTGTATCATGAGGTCGAGCTCAGAAGGAAAGACCATTCCCGCTTGGCCTTGGCTGAAATCATCCAGTACGGCATAGCCATCATCCCAAAAGGTTATCAAACTGCTGATCAAGAAGTTGATCAGGTATATCTTGACATGGGTGGGGATGACTGGCCGTTATTCATTGTCATTGACAGAACTAAAGCGCCTCAGATGATAGAAGAAAGGGTCAAAGAAACTCTGGAGAACAGAGCACTAGTGCAGGATGAATGGTCTCATCTACCTCGGAGTTGATTTCACCACATCTCCATTGGGCAACGCACCTTCCAGACTGAAACATCTGCCAAAGAGCAAAGGTAAAGACAAGGAGGGCGAGTCAAGCTCTGCCCAAGAAGAGACTCCTGAGAGTCCCCCTTCCGCCGCACAAGAACAAGTTATAACTCTGGCTTCTCCAGAGAAAGAAGTGGCCGAGGATGTTCGATGGGCACATCCACTCAGGATGTTGCCACTACTGCAACTATTGAGGTCCCTTCTATCTCTTCTCCCTCTCCTCCTTCCCCTCCTCGAGTGACCCAAGTGACCATTCCTTTGGTCGTGTCCTCTCCCCATCTTCTACTGTTCCCCCTTCCTCATCGTCCATCTTCTCTTCTCTCGGAGCTGTCCCCCACCATTTCTTCCCTCATCTCTCTCGGCTCCCTTCCATTCCCATGTCTACCTCCCCTATGTAGTATCTCTTCCTCCCGTGAGCACTTCCTCGGCCTCCCTCTCAATGCCGCCTCCAAGTGTCTCCACGCATTTTCCTTCTACTACTGCAGCTGCTCCCTTTTCTATTTCCGGCCCCTCTCCCATAAGTCCAGCATGGATCTCTCAGCACCTGAGCCAACAAAAGAGGAAAGTTCCCATCACACCGATGGACTTCTCTGTCATCCCATCAAAGGGGGCCAAGAAGCAAAAGCCTATAACCCACTTCTCTCAGAGTGCGTCAGGAGAGAGAGTAATGGAGATAGCTTACCCCAATCCTTTAAAGGATAAAAGGATCTATCTTCAATAGATTATACAGTGACCCAAGTCACGATGGGGACATCTTCAGAAAGCCTTCAAGGAGAGGCCCTATCTGCAGTTGACGCCCTTTGCAAGAAGCTCCAGGAAGAAAAGGAAGAAAAGAGGTTGTTAAAGGAGCAAAATAAACATCTTCTCCATGCCTTGCAGAAAATGGGTAGTGCACCTCCTACAACTACCACCGAAACTCCTGAGCCTCTGAGCCAGGACAAGATTAATGAATACGCCAAAATCGGCGAGCAGGGTATGGCAGTTTCCGCCTGGAGGAGCCAAATCCTCAAAGAAAGTGAGGGAGTGATCGCAAGTTCACCAGTTTATATCAGAATATCAATCGGGTGAACAAAGAGCTCCAGGCGATAGCAGGACCCATCTCGAAGAGCTGGACCATGCCAGGATGCAGCATGAGACCTTTCAGAAAATGCTCGACTATTCAGTCGAAGATCTGGTCAAGTTCGGCGTCTTTGGGCACCCCAGAGCCCTCAACAAAATCCTTTCTACTCTGGATTATCGGGTCGATCAGTTGGAGTTCGTCCTAGAGAAGATTGACAAAATCAAGGAGGAAGCCCTGGATGCAATGCATCAAATGGAGAAAATTTTCCTGAGAATGTCTCCGGGCTTGCTCACTCCTTCTTTCGCCTTAAGAAAGGTTGATGAAACTATTCGGATCTTGAGGAGATCGTTTCACAAGGGCTAGGACAGAAGTCACTTTCGGCGCGAATCCATCAACAACCTATTGGCCTTTGTGACTTCATTGGGTACACGATAGACGTGGAAAATGAATATTCCAAACTCCCAGAAAAGCTCACGAGAGCGGCGGGAGACTTGTGAGGCTATCGGTGATCGACACACGAGGATCCTTCCGGGATCAACTTCAACCCATGATCACCAAGTTCATGGAATACCGTGCCCAGTTCCACATCTCGTCACCTGAGCAGCAACAAAAGTAGGATACCCCCTTTCAGCCGCGGGACGATGATGAATAGTTTCATTCTTCTCGACTTTCTCCTTGTAATTATCTAAAGTATGTTGACACAAATGATGACATCATCCATGTTGCACCATGGGATGATGTCATCCACAAAGTTGTCAAAAGTCAACAAATGACTTTAGAATCTCTTGTAAGATATTTTTGTAATTAAGTGGTTGGTTCGTTTTTGCCTTCTTTTCTTCTCTTCTTCTATAAATACTTGAATACTTGTTGTATTCAAGGGTGGATATTTTTAGATGAGAAATAGAAGTAGGAAGAAAAGATTTTGAACTTTTTGTAATAAAACAAATTAATACAATATTTAGACTTTGTGTTGAATACATGTGTTTTACATCAGACCTTTCTTATGTTAGATCTGTGTGATTGTTCTGTTGAATCTACTTCTACTTTGTTGTCATTTATTCATCAGTATTGCTTTATTCATCTATGCAAAGTAGGTTTGGCTCTGTATACTACCAACCCAAATCATAGACCTTCTGACCTTTCTGCTTTGGAATTCATTTCTTTTCTCCCTTCAGATCTTTCCTATCTCCCCACCCCATTTCTTTCCTTTCTTTTACAGTTGGAAATACCTCTACTAGGATGAGATCCCAACCCCGAATAGGTAGTGCAATACCTTGGTATACATGAGAAAAAGATCTTCCTGTATTTTTGAAATCCATTGAAGCACATTGGATAGATCAAGTTCAGAGAAGAGAAATGTTAGCATATAATTTGTGTGGGATAACAGCATGTTGGTGGGTAGTTCACAGAGATAATCTTATGGAGTGGAAGGAGATCAGAATTTCCTTATCTACCTAGGTTTGTAAGAAGCAATGCACCTACGTAGATTTGCACTTATAATGGTGATCAACATATTCAGTACCACATTCAGCAGTGTGAGAGACTTTGGATGGTAGGACAGGAAGCATTACCACCTTCACGTTGGGTGCATAAATTGTACTCCACTCTACAAGGGTGCGCACGTGCTTGGTATGTATATGTAGAATTACATCGAGAGAATGGAAGCTGGAAAAATTTTTGTAGGAATGATCCGGACCTTTGACTACTTTTCTACACAACCTCCGGTAGAAGAGGACTTAAAAATTTCAAGTGGTTAACTATGGGAGATAGTGCAAAGGTGGAGGAAATCATATAGGAATTATTTGGCAAGACAGAATTAGGCGCGCATTTTGAAGAAGAAGGAGAAGACTCCATATTTCTTGAACATGCTTATCTTGAGAAAGAAAAAGGAAATATGGTTTACATCGTGAATGATGAGGAAGTTGAGAACACTGGATATTGAACATTCTCAAGTGGTGTGTGAGGTCTTGGATAGTGCGAGAAAAGGATATGCACACCTATCACGAACCCATGAAGACAAACAAGGTGAATATAGGTTCGGAGGCTAAGCAAAGGAGGTCATAATTGGAGACTATTGGTCAGAATCGGAGGTGGCAAAGATTATTGAGTTACTACAGATTATTAGAACTTATTCCCTCGGGGTATCATGAACTTAAAGGTGTGCATGAATAACTTGGGGAAATGAAGATAAAAATTAAGGAAGGTATGCATCCAAAGTGTGAAAGAGAACTTGTAGAATGAATCCTAATTTGCGTGAAAAGGTAAAAGAAGAAATTGATAATATGTTGAAATATGGAATTATCAAGCCCCTTGATGAGTCAGAATGGATTAGTCCAATGGTCATCAATATCAAGAAGGATGGAAGAATTAGAATATGTGTGGACTACATGGAGCTGAATGTTGCATATGTAATGATCCATTCCCTACATAATTTATTGAGGAAATACTAGAAGGATTGCGAGGGTGCGAGATATATTCTTTCACTGAGATGGGTTTCAAGGTATCATCAGTTAGGATTGCTTTCAAGGGGATCAAGAAAAGACAACTTTAAATACTTGAATGGGGTAGTTTTTCCTATACTTCATGCAATGCCTTTTGGATTGAAAAACATGCCTGTTGTATTCTCGTGCATAGTTTTTCAAGCATTCAATGATTCTATTCACAAATTCTTACAGGTCTACCTCAATGATTGGACCATATATGGGCTCATTAAGGATCATTGTGACAATATTTGTTGAATGTTTGAATAGTGCAAACAATTGAGTATCTCTTTGAACATCAAGAAGTGCATATTTGCTACACCTTTTGGAATACTATTGGGACACATAATCTGCAAGGAGGGATTACTTGTTGATCCAGCTAAGGTTGTAGTCATTCTAGGTTGGAAGCACTTACCAGTCAAAGTGAGGTGCACAAATTTTTAGGTCACATAGGATATTATAGAAAATTCATAAAGGGATATGCAAAAATTTCCACACCTTTATAGGAGTTACTGAAAGGAAAAGTTACATTCTATTAGGGAGAATCACAACTTACATTTGAAACATTGAAAGAGAAACTTACTACCACGCCTATCATGCATTTCCGTCATGGGATAAACCATTTCATGTACACGTGGATGCTTCTGGCATGGGAATTGGTGCAATATTAGCTCAACCTGGAGAAGGTATTGTCAATCATCCTATTTACTTTTCTAGTAGGAAGCTAACTCCTGCTAAACAAAATTATACAACTACAGAGTGTGAAGCTTTGTCAATGATCTATGCATTGCACAAGTTTCGATAGTATTTTCTAGCTACACCATTTTTATTCTATACGGATCACATGGCATTGAAATACTTGGTAAAAATCTTGTCTTGCATAGAGTGCATATGCAGATGGGTACTCCTATTTCAAGAGTTTTATTTCACAGTTGTGGTGAAGCCAGGGAAAAGTAACTCTAGACTAGACCACTTGTCTAGAATTAACTCAGGAGAGGAAGCACAGACAATTGAAGAAACCTTGCGGATGCACAGTTATATAGGTTCAATGGGCACCATTAGAATTAGAAGACATTGTTGTATTTATCGGACTAGTGTAACACCGAAGGAATGAAGGCATTAGAAAAGAAACAACTTGCTATACGCATGGCCCCATTTACGTTAATAATCGGTGGTGACATCTACAAGTTAGGAAGAGATGAAGTATTATGTCATTGTGTATTAGAGAATGAGCACAAGGATATTATAGAAGAGCCCCATGGTGGTATTGCAGGAGGCCAATATGTAGGTGATGCAACTTCCTGAAAGATCCTACTTGTTGGATTATGGTGGGAGACATTGTATAAAGATCTGTAAAGAATATTGTGACCATTGTCGTTTCAGGAAAACTAGGACAAAGAGATTAAATGCCACTGAGACCTATTATCATTGAAAAACCATTTGAGAAATGGGCCATTGACTTTGCAGGACATATTTTTCCAGCTTCGCGCAGGAATGGATCACACTATAGCATTACTTGCACAAATTATCTCACATGATGGGAAGAAGCACACTATGAAGGACTGCATAAAGCTACACAGCTAGCTAGGTTTCTATGGGAGAATGTTCTTACAAGATATGGATGTCCTTTAATTTTGACAAGTGATAGGGGTACACACTTTTTAAATGAAACCATAAAGATCCTATTAGATGAGTTTATGGTTGCCCACCATAAGACTACACCTTACCACCCTCGGGAAAATGGAAGCTGTTGAGGATTTCAACAAGTTTTTGAGCAAACATTGACAAAAATTTGTGATGTTGGAAGAAAGGATTGGGATCATAAAGAGTTAGTTGTTCTTTGGGCATATAGAACAACTTATAAGAGATTGAACAAAGCCACACCATTTCAGTTGTTGTTTGGCATAGAAGTCGTTATCCCTATAGAATTTATGTTACCTTCTTTTTGCATATCATGCGTGTCTAGAGGTCTAGCTGATGAGCACACTTTAGAAGAGCGTATGATTCAATTTGGATGACCAACAAGTCATCGCATGATGGAGTCGAGAAGAGGAAAAGGCTAGGCAAAAAGCATGTCATGACAGAAATATAAAGGAGAAGAAGTTGGCGGTTGGATAGATGGTACTTCTCTATGACTCTAAGTTCTTGCACCATCCAGAAAGCTCAAAGTACATTGGTGGGGTCATATGTCATCACTTACATACTTGAATCAGGTGCTTTCCAATTAGAAGCACTTGATGGAACACGGCTACCCGGTTATTTTAACAAGAGTAGGCTGAAGCCCTACTATAAATAAGTCTTCTTGGTGTTTTTAATAAGGTAGTATTGCCATTTAGATTAGGTTTTCAATTCTATCTTTCCTTAATATATTTCCTTCATTTTCATTATGCTTTGTCAATTTAGTTGTTGTTCTTGTGTAATAAGCATGCTTGTGCACATGAAGCTAATTACTATGTGAAGAATTTTTATGTGTAGAGGACTGCACATACTTTTAGTGTGGGGTGGTTGTAGTTATCCAAGTAAAAGATTGTGGAAATTGAAAGGTGAAAGGAATAATGCTACGGGTGTGCTTAAATTCAAAAGAATATTGCTTCTCAAAAGTGACCAAGGATGGAGATGAATGAAAGGAAAATATAATGTGAGGTAAGAAGAGGCCATGAGAAATACCAAGGGAAGGTATAGTGATGAGGTACTCGGGTGCAAGGGCACACACTGAAGAGAAGTCTGTGACCAGAGGGTAGGAAGGCATGCTAGAAGGTTATAGCTGGGGTGTGAAGATGTACCACATAGAATGAATGAATTTGGTCAATGAATGAGAGGATATTTGGTAGGTGAAGGAGTAATAAATGCATCAAAATTTGAAAAAATATATAAGGATGGGATGTGAATTCATTTTTACCATTGATTAAGAGTATTTGAGGAAAGAGCTAAGTGCGAAGAGCCGAGTGATTGAGTTTAGGTGTGAAGGGTGGGAAACCAAGCGTGACAAAAAAATCTATGAGAAAAGAAGCTTACGTCCCCATTAGTGAAGGGTTTGAGTGAAGAAAGGAGATAGAGAGGAGTTAGGGAATGAAGTTTCCACCTAGGGCATGATTGAATCGAGCTAGGGTTTGAATCACAAATTACAAAGTTAAAGAGGAGATGATTTTAAGGTAAAAATGGCACCTAAGAAGGTAGCTGTAGTAGGAGAAAAAGGAAAGAAGAAGGTGGTCGTCGATGAGGAATAGATGTCATCCGAAAGTGATTTTTCAAAATGCAATACCAGTAAAGAGTCATCCTCAACCAGGAATGGGATTCACCCATCAGAAAGAGAAAAGTAAGTGAATACAATCATAGGACCACAGAGAACAAGAAGGAGCTCGATTCCTTTCTCACTATGAGGATGAAAAAACGTATGGTGGATGACATGCTAGTTTATGATGATGCAAGTGAGAAGCTTCTGAAGAGAATTGGGGTCTACCAATTATATGAGCTTCCATATTTTGGGAAGTATGAGCCCTTGTACCAGTGGCTCATGAGTAGAGTGCATGAGGACTTCTTCTACTTTGCAAGACGTAGAGTTAGAATCTCATCCGCACTTATCTCAATGGTGACAGGTTTGAAGGCCACATGAGAGGATATAAATAATGATCTCACAGATAAAGTTGTGATCTTAAAGACCACATAGGAGTTGGTCTACCTGAAGTGTCTACGCAGTATGGTTATAGACAAGTTGAATAACTATCCGGTTGTGCAAGTAGCAGCACACCTTGTTACAAAGTTGAACGACCAGGAGTGGTGGTCATAGGTAAATACTATGTGGTTACACATTGTGTGCAAGATGTCAAAAGGATAAGTCTACAATATTACAGGCTACATTGTAAAGCAAATAGTCAAGGAAGCGTGCATAGGAGGGAAGATCAACTTTGGGGTTGTTCTACTATCATTGGTATTCATGGAAATTGGAGTACCAAATGGGATGAAGGAAAAGGTATGGGAATACCCCAAGGAGAAAAAGTCACCCACTAAAAGGTTTAACAAATACACGTATGTAAAGGGTCCATGATAGATGACATCAAGCAAAGGGTGGAGAAATGGTACGATAGGCTCTGCGTGGCATTTGGAGAAGAGTGGTGCATCTCGAAGGACCTACCATCAGTAGTGGGGAAAAATTCTAATTTTTTATATATCATCATTTCTAAATCACATGCTTCCTAATGAGAGATGGAGTCTGGAGCCCTTGGTGTAAATTGCCTTATGCATTCACTGCAAGGTATTTCCAAGCATCTATTCATGATTCACGACTGTGCCATTTGGTATTCAATGCAGATAAGGTAGAATGTGACTACCACACATTGAGGAAGAAGTATGTGTATCCAGGAAGAAGTGCCTATGTCGAGAGGCTCATTTTGGAGGTATTAAATACTAAGCCAATAAGTTTAGTTGTAGCAGATATAGGGGTAACATTAATGTATCTTTAGCCAAAGCTCAAGATAGAGAACAATAAGTATGTAGAGATTGAATTCATGCTCCTAGGGCCACCGAAGGGTAAGCACACAATGGACAACATACAGATGCAAAGGCCCACAGAAACTGTTGAAGTAGAGGATGAAGAAGAAGAGTGTGAAGATAGTGGAGGCTTGGAGAGCAAAAGAAAGCAACCATATGACAAATAAGAGTCACGAGGTGTGACCACTCTACCTCGGGGACGGGAAAAGAGGAAGATACAGAGGTTGAGCAGGGGGAGCATAGATTTAAGAAAGTATTCAGATGCACAAGGACTCAAAGTGGAACCCCACAAATGGTAAGGAAATCACCTCGTCTCTCTCCACACAAGGAGACCATTGAGCCAAAGAAAAGAATAAAGTTGAATTTGGATGAAGAAGTTGAGGAATCAGGGGAGAGCGAGTGTACATCTCCTACCCCAATCAAGTAAGAAGACAAGCCACATAACGAGGAAGAGAAAAAAGATGAAGAGATGAAGGATGGAGAAGAAAGAGAGAAGGAAACCTCCGGATCTACGCATGCGATTGTTCAAGGTGTAATAAGATAGGCTCCTAACCTTAAAGCTACAATTCCCAAGGTTTGTAGATCAAAGATGATGAATGGGGAACACGGTGCACTAATCATGGGCTATATAAAGGACACTAGAAAAATCATCACACACATTTCCAAAGCACTGTAGAACCAAAAGGATTTATGTGGCTGGGAATTGATGGATGGGGATATGGTGACTATTCACACTAGAAAGAAACTCTCATGGTCAATGCATACCCACATGGATGAGCCTGACTTTGATGTATGTGAAGAGTCATGCATGTCGAGATGGCTGAAGAAGGCACCCCAAGCTAGACATATGATAGTAAATCCTCTGTCATGTCGATGAGCAGGTCAATAACGCATTGGTAAAGGTTTCTACTTAAGTTGTGAGTAGAAACATGGAAAAATATGTAATGATAAAGCATTACGTGAGGAGTTAAAGACAAAGGATGCGGAGATAGCACACATAACACAAGAGAGGGACTTAGTGCAGAAGAAGAATGAATTATTTATCAAGATCGCAGAGGAGATTGGAGATAATGTCATAAGAGCTAGGCCACACTTGGAGACCAAGGTACCATAGACATTTCCCTCAGTGATACATTATGTAGGAAATTTGGTGGACTGGTACTTGAAGATGAACCTCTACGCATGCAGCGCAAGGAATTCAGAACAAGAGGTAGAATGAGAGAAAGATTCAGTGATGTGAAAGATTGCATCCTATGAAGGGTTATTGCAAGTGCTACAAGAAGTATTGAAGAAAGCATACCAGGATTTGAACATCTGCACAGCTCTAGAGGCACTTATCAACATAAAGACCCTGGAATAAAATAATGAGGTCTAGAGAGAGCAATGAAGGATGAAACCTTGGGCCACGTAGAAAGATTGTCAATGGTTAAGCAGAAGTGTGTGGCCCTGGCAGTAGCACAAGAGCCACACAAGACTCAGCTGGAAGAGCTTGGGAAGCACAATGTGTATAAGATGGATCTTCTAGAAGGACGAATGACCTCAATGTCTAGTGTTGTGTTGGTTCTACAAAATGAAAAAGGGGAGATTGCGAGGGATGAATTGGAGTTCATTACTGTGGACATTCTAGAAAATATGGGACAAGCACTCCTTGAATGGAAAGCCTTGGAGGCCGAAATAAAGGAGGAGTATCAGATTTGATTCTTCAAACTAATACAGAGGAGGCTGCCTCATAAAACTTCATTATTTATCTACATTCTTTCTTTCTTATTCTTTCAATTCTTCTATTTTTTACTTCAGTTTTGGAGATAACCATTGTTGGGGCAAATATGAGATTAGTGTGGGTTAATGTTGATCAAAGAACACTTGTGAGTAACTCACACAAGAATTCCACATGGGAAAACAAGCCGGAGTTTAAGGGTGCGAATGGATAGGAAGAATGCACGTATGGAACAGAAATTCAACATTCAGGACTTAGCCGATTTTGAGCATGAAGACCTATTTTTAGAAGATGGTGTGCAGAACACACCAATGAGGCAAAGACATGCTTGCCACACATTGTCTATCTTTGGAGGATTGAATCAAAGAATTTTCCATGGAGACGAGCTAAGAATATGATTTTTACTTCAGTTAACTATAAGAGGTCTATATATAGCACACTTGCATGTGTGGCTATGCCTGTAAACGACGCGTGGTTATTAGTAGCATGCGGCCTATTTTTGGAATAGATAAGTGGTGAAGGGCCATTCCCCACCCTATATATATGATGTGAATCACATAGTAGTACATATAGATAGAGATGATATGATATGTAGGTATATGCATATCGTAATAGGTAAGCATAAAGAGATATGTGCATATGAATAGATTCTTGTATTAGATCCATGCGCACATCGGTATACAATGCCATTATTGTAAGGAGATTTTTGTTTATTAATAGATGGAAGTTATTGGCTGAATCTAAATGCCATTCCTATGTGTAATTGAGTAGTGCATGTTCTTGATTCAATCATGATTATTTTTAATCTTTTCTTTCATAGATTTGAATATGGCATGTATTGTAGAATGATGGATTAGTTATGGATCTATATGTTTCTTCCTTAATCATGCTAACATCTTGCTACAACAACCCTAAATAGGGACCTAGTACATTTACATGCTTTGGGTGAGTGCAAATTCTAGGCCGAGTGATGTGCCGGCGCATCTAGGGTATTATCTCGGTGAATTCTAAGTGCATCACCTCCATAGTCTCTCTTTTTTCCAAGCGATGTCAACAACTCCAATATTCCTACTTCCTCTTATACCTCCACGGGATCCAAAAATAGCTCAAGAATGCCAAGAATATTGATGGATCAAAAATAGAATTTCTCAAAGAACAAAAAACCCCATGTAGAGAGAAAAAATCAAACTAAACCAACGATCAAAAACCTTCAAAACAAATCCACCATGCCTTTCTCCTATGTGGTTTTCTTTGCCATTACCAAATCTAATTAATGCAAGGATGTTAGTTTTCCCTATTATCTCTCCTCACAACCGCCATCCAAGTTTTGTGAAATTCAAATCAAAATTTTTCAAGAAATTTATATTTAGTGGTGATGCCAACTAGGCATCCCCTAACTCCCCATGCATCTACCAAAATCGAAATTGCAAAGTCATTAAAACCAAAAATAAATTCTCATTAATGCCTTGAAAACCGACACCACCACCCTTACCACATGCTAAGTAGTCCATAGGTACCCTTTAGATAGTATTAGTTTAGGTTATATAAACATTAGGTTAGAAATAAAACTTAGTCCTTAGGTACATAATATTTGCCTTTGGTTGTTTCAAAACTTTCTAACCATAAAACATACCATCTTAGGTTAGGATAATAACCTTAATAGTTTAGAAATAGGTCCTAGGTAGGTCTTAACTACTTTAGGTTAAAATCCAAATAGTATATAACATTATAACTTAGATTAAGGTGTTTACCTTAATAACTTAGTAATAGATCCTTGCTCCTATTACACTATTCAATGTTATAAAATGTTTAACAACAAGGCCCAAGCTTACCAATTACAAGTATGATGCAAAGCAAGGACACCGAATTTGGGTCCTTTAATTTTATAAACAAAACAAAACTCAATCCCACTTCACCTTTTGTTTAAGAATGCCAATTTAACAAGATGAATGAGGTAATGATAATCGGAAGCATGGGTTGGATCAATGGAATTGATCAAGGTTTTTTTGTCAACTTAAAATGAGTTTGGACACCAACAAAATAGGATCTAAATATTTTTTAAATGAGTTAATGTTGTACAAAAATATGAATGGCCTTGTTTTCAAGTAATAAGAAATCACAACAAAGTGAACCTCTTTATAGTAATAATTTATCCATTCGAAACATGATTTCCAAAAGTTATAAGAGTACACCTCTTTCTAAGGCAAATTATATGT
Organism: Taxus wallichiana var. yunnanensis; assembly: GCA_018340775.1. NCBI lineage: Eukaryota > Viridiplantae > Streptophyta > Pinopsida > Cupressales > Taxaceae > Taxus > Taxus wallichiana. Next base: position 479,390,574 of record CM031243.1, read on the forward strand.
CAATGTTTTCAATGTCAAGAGGGAAAGTAATCACAATAATAGTTTTGTCAAAGATGTTACATACTTCCCTCCTAAAAAGAATCACCATCCCAATGATTAAATTATTCAAACAATTTACATTTAGGAAAAATCAAATTTTATACTTCCATTCTTACGTTCATAATAAAACTGGATTTTTAAATTTCATAATCAACATTAAAGTAGTTGTCCACTTTTTTAAATAATGTAATATCTTCCCAATATTGGCAAATTTATTGACATAACATGAATAAAATATTATAATTTTATCAATCAACATAATCAATTCTGTTCAAACAAGTACAGAAAAGTAGTTTTCATATCTTCCAGATTTTCCTAGGTTGCACTTTCTTCATTAAACTGATCCCACTAGACCTTACATTGGCTTACTTCATGATTTCTTAAGTGCGATTGGTGAGTTTCCAGCACTCGAATGGGTTTAACCATGATTATTCTTGGGTCTTGGACCTACAAGTAATTCCAATTTAACACATGTGATAAATTTGAAACGTATTTCTTAAGCAGAGAAATACAGAAAACATCATGCATTCCTAATAAAGTAGGAGGTAAAGCTAAACGATAAATAACAAGGTTGATTACTTCAATAATTTCAAAGGGTCCCACATAACGAGGTGATAACTTGGCAGCCTTGCCAAAATTTATAGAGCTCTTTTTTGGTTTAAACCGAAGAAAGACCTTCTCACCAAGTTCAAACTTCTTATCAACCCGCTTTAAATTTGCATAACTCTTTTTCCTATCTATTGTTTCCTTCAAGCGTTCATGAATCATTTTATATTTTTGTTCCATGTCCAAAAGGGTTTCAGGTCCAATCACCTCTCTATCCTCTATGTTGTCCCATGCTAATAGGAGTTCTACACTTCTTTCTATATAATGCTTCAAAAGATGCCATTTTCAGAGAGGCATGGTACGTGTTATTATAAGCAAACTCAACTAATGAAAGGTACTCTTCCCATTTATACTGCTGCTGATCCATGCAATACATTCGTAACATATCTTCTAAAACCGATCAAATCTTTGAGTTTTTCTATCCATTTCGGGTGGTAAGCATAACTGAAATTTAGCTTAGTTCCTAGGGCTGCATTAAGTGTTTTCCAAAATCTAGATGTCATTCTCGGGTTTCTATCATATATGATCAACTCAAGTACTCCATGTAATCTAAAAATTTCATGCATGAATATTTTTGCTAAACAGTGAATCATGTTTATCAACAACCACTAGAATAACATCATGTATTTTTTCTCGACGTAGGCAACCCTTAAAAAAATCCATGCTTATTACTTGTCATTTATACTACAGTATGTTGTGAGGATACAATAAACTAGTTGGATGCATATGCTCAACTTTAACATGTTGACACTCTAAGCAAAGTGTGTCACAAATTCTATCACATCCTTTTTCATCCCTTTCTAGAGATATTGTTGTTTTATATCAGCAAGCATTTTTGTAATGCCAAGGTGTCTAGAAAAAGGTGAATTATGAAATTCAGCTAACAATTTCTTTCTTAAATCATTTAACAAGGGTATGTATACCCTATTTTCAAACTTCATAATTCCTTTATTGTCAAAGTGAAAACCTTTATATCTCACATCATTTAGATCTATAGCAAGTGTTGTGTTTACTTGTTAAAAATAAGAATTAGATTCCATGACACTTTTACTTCATCCTTAAACCGAGTTCTTAACGTTATAAGATCATAAATGTGTTTCCTACGAATTAAAGCATCTAAACTCTATTTTCTTTTCCTTTAATATAATTTATGTCAAAATCATATTGTGATATAAATTATAACCTTCTTCACTATCTTGCATTTAGATTTGGTGTGTAAAAATATACTTAAACCCAAGATAATCAATTTTTAGTTCAAAATGTCTACCAAGAAGATAATGCCTCCATACCAAAAGTGCACGAATAATGGTAGCAAGATCTGGATCATGTGGAGCATAATTCATCTCATGTAACTTGATTTTTCTACTTTCATAAGCTATAACATGATTCTTTTGTAACAATATACCCCGAGACCTTCCCTGGATGCATCCGTTACAACAGTGAAGTCTCCATTAAGATTAGGTATAACCAAAATAGGTGTTGAAGTTAACTGATCCTTCAGATTCTTAAATACAAATTCACATTTTTCATTCCATACAAATTTCTTATCCTTTTTCTGTAATGAAGTTATTGGTGCAGCAACTTTAGAGAAGTCTTTAACAAACTTCCTATAGTAACCGGCAAGACCCATGAAGCTTCTAACTTCATGTACATTCTTCGGTGTAGGCCACTTAGTTATTGCAACAATTTTTGAGGGATCTACTACTATTCCATATTTGCTTATGACATGACCCAAATAATGCACTTTCATATCATAGAAATAACATTTGGACAACTTACCATACAAACTTCTTCTTCTCAAGATTTTCATAACTACTTTCAAATGCTCATGATGTTCTTCAATGATTTTAGAGTATATGAGAATATCATCAAGAATAAAGAACAAACTTGTCCAAGTATTCTTGAAAATATTATTCATTAAATTCATAAAATTCTATAGGTGCATTTGTTAATCATAATGGTAAAATTGTGAATTCATAATGTCCATACCCTATTCTAAAAGTTGTTTTATGAATATCCTCATCCTTTATTCGTAACTGATGATATCCAGATCAAAGATATATTTTAGAGTATACTTGATGCACCATGTATCGATCAAATAGATCATCAATTCTAGGAAGTGGATATCTGTTCTTAATTGTTGCTTTGTTTAACATCCTATAATTGATGCACAATCTAAGTGTTCCATCTTTCTTTTTCACAAAAATTACCAGTGCTCCCAAGGTGAGACACTCGATCTTATTAAACCTTTAGACAAAAGTTCTTGCAATTGTGCCTTAATCTCTACCAATTCAATGGTATTCATTCTATAAGGTGCCTTGGAAATAGGTTCGGTTCCTAGTTTGATCTCAATCGTGAAGTCAAACTCTCGTTTGGGTGGAAGACCAGGGAAATATTCGGAAACACATAATTGAAATATCATAACAGTGAATACCTTTCCAAGAAGTCACTACTTTATTCTCGTTGTTTCAGAAATTTTTAATGCGTATAAAGTGCAACCTTTGTTTTGGATTTTCAAGTTGCATAGCATGACAATTTCCCGACTAAAATCTCACATTTTACACCCTAAATGTCTATTGTTTTTTATAGATCATTCAAACAACTAATAATATGTTTTTCAAAATAGTCAACCTTTGCTTTATTCTCAGCTAGCTAATTAACACCTATGATTACATCATAAGACCCCAAAGGAGAAACATAAAGGTCAACCTTAGTGGAGAAACTAGGCAAGTCAAAGACCTGCTCCAAAAAGACACATACTAATTGTGTGAACAACATTATTTCCATAATGTACAACCCATGATTTATCCATTTTTCCATCTTTTATTTTTAATTTCGATGTTAATTTAGAATAAATAAAACATTCAGTAGCTCTAGTATCAAAAATTATAGTTATAGGTATGCCAAATAACTTACCTAGAACCTCTATGGGTGTGACTTACTTTTCACTGTTTTGTCACCTGCTGAAGATGTATCTTGTGTTGTTGATCATGGTCATCCTTCTTCAAAGGAAATTGATTTGCATAATGATCCTTACCACAATTGTAACAGCCTCCTATAGGTCCCTTTTTGGGCTCAAATTTATTTCCAGCCTTAAATTTTTCATTATGAACCCCATAGGACTTTATCCGTTATTATTGCTCTTAACAAAGTTATTTCACACATTAGCAATAGGTTTATTTGTTGTTGTTTTCAGATACAAATTAATTTTCATACCAAAATTATTCCATGGCCCCTTTTTAGGTGAAAGAGATGATGAAGAATTTGGAATTTTCTTTCTAATTTCCCCCTTATGGGCAGAGATTGCTTTTAATTTATGTTCCTCCCTTATGGATTTTTCAACAACCCCTTTCATAGTGGTTGGGTTGTGAACATCCACTTCACCACCTATAATGGGATTTAATCCCATGATAAATTTTTGTATCCTGAACTTCTCATCAGTTTGATATTGAGGTACGTACTTTAGGAGTTTGGTAAACCATTCCCAGTACTCCATTATAGTTAATTTTCCTTGGGTTAAGTTTTGAAATTCACTCATTTTTTATCATAATAAATTTGTGGCAGCCATCGTTTCCTAGAATAACTTTTAAATTGATCCCAAATAATATTTGTTTTATTAATGTTTAGCTTAGCCATGCGGTTGTCCCACTATGCATATGCTTCATGGAAAAGTTACCTTTGTTTCTCGAGAAGTTCTTTAATGCAAAGTACCTCTTCATTTCACTCGAGCCAATTCTCGGCTCCATCTCCTAATGTAGTGCCATCAAACTTGGGTCAACTTATCCTTTTATATCATTAGTGATTTCATCTACCAACCTTGCATTTTTATGTTCGGGTTGTTCGGGTGTATTAGCATTATCATTTTTGTATTATTGTTATCAATGCCTATATTTCCAATATTAGTGTTGTCCATAGGAGGTGGCTGATTGCTAATACTAGCATCTTCTTCCTCTTCATTTCCCATTAATTGTTGTTTAAGTACAACCAAACCATCACTTGTGTCCAATAGGGAAGCAAGGATCTCATCGATTTTTTGGGCAGTAGTTTGCTTCTCCATTTAGTGGTGGGTTGTTTGCAGCATTTCCTCTTGTTCTAACCATTTTCTGTTAACAATAAAATTTAAGTTCTATCGATTATGGACATAATAGGTCAAGAGCTACAACCTTCACTCGATACCAAGATGTAACATTCTCATTTTAAGACTTTAAAAACATGAGAAAAAAATTATGTGAATGTACTTTATTCTAAATAATCATAATTTAGAGCACACATTCCATGCAAATCAATCTCATAAAGATAACCATATGCAGCTATAATGACTCGGTGAAACAATGATCTATCATTGCATAACTCAAGATCATATTCGATCTCTCATGTTAAATCATTGAATCGTATACTAGGTATACATGGTTCTCTCACCCTTTTTCGGGTATGAAGTGTTCTATTTAAGAGGCCTATTTGAATATTTGTTATCAATATTCATCGAAATATTTCTTCTTAAACTAGGTGACATAGGACAACGCAACTAGCAGCTTGTGATACTTTGGCCAAAGATTTCCAACATACTATTCATCTTACTATTCATAGACAACATACTCGTAAAATAGAATACATCCTTCACCCCACTTCATCTATTATCTAGAATGGTCTTTACTTACTCTTGTCATTCCACTTGTTCCGTGTTTTACCCTAACCAAGGGTAGTAACATCATTAAGTGTAGAGGACTACTCGCGAGGACTAATGATACATATGCATACTGATCGAACTAAGTCAATCACGCGTGTCTAATTATCCTAATTCTTTGATATGTCCCCGACACTAAATCATGCTTCTAACCTAACATAGGGTATAACTAAGGACAAGTCCAAGTTCTTTAAATCCAAGTGATTTAACCCTGAAGGGTGTTACTTGAACATGTCGATTGAACCATAATATCCTCGTGAAGACCCAATTCTTCACAAAGTTATCAGTACTACAATTGGCATGTGCCAACATCCATATGAGTCATCCATCCGGATGCACATATCCCTGAATAAGTTAATTACTTAATTATCTTCTATAATTAAGGTATAATTACTGATAACCTTTTTGAATACCTAGTTTCACTAACCCCTAAGATTGCTAACTATCATTGAGTTGTAAATGCTTTACGAAACATCATGATTGCCCTTTTTCATTAACTTCCTACTTTAGGATTCAATTTAATAAAACATAAATAGCAATAAAATAATATGGTTCACTCAATTTACTCATCCATTCTTATCTTGTTTAAGTTAAAGTATATCCTTTATATTAGACTTCATTGAGATGAAGTCTACTTGTTAAATGTTCATGTTTACCTTTCAATTGTCTTATACCTTTAAAGGTATTGGTCAAGAGGTAGTTCATCTTCCTCTTCCTTATTAATAATTAAGGTTCATTGCAACCCCTTACATTATTCAAGATATCATAATGAATTTGCACTAACACCATTTTATTAACCCATATTGATTTAGTTAAATGATCACCATGAATGCCAACTTATCAAGTTACACTTTAATAAAGGGCTAGTGTATCTAATTCCCTTACCATCTAATTAATTTTAAGTCAACTGAAAGGATTCCATACAGATATGAATATGAGAGAATAAATATAATCCTACAATTTCCTTCACACAATGTACAAAAAGAATGGCACATCAAGTACTAATAAACCCACAATATTTTCCATTCATCTAAGTGAAATTCATACTTTACAAGTCCAAACATTTAAGACATCTTTAATATCAAACAACATTAATAAGCTCGATTAAGAAATACAACTTTTCCTCTTCAAATACATTTCAATAATGAATCATATTTTCTCATAAAATTTCTAGTCTTTAGGTAAACAAAAGTAACATCATAAAAGAACTTGTCTCCTTTTATCACTTACGAAGTCCATCTATAAAAATTGCTAGCATGGGTCGGGTTCATTTAATCGAGCATGATAAGCACTAATAATTAAAACTATTATGTGCTTTCAACTAATTGTTTCATAAAAAGAACTCTACTTTAAGAAATAGTTAAAGCATTACAAAAAGATACATCATAAAGAAATAACGGTCATGAAAGGAAAACAAAGTGTTAAGTAGAGATCATGATGTAATTAAAACAAATTTCAGCCAATGATTTCCTATAGATTTATATCAAATAAGTAATATTATATTCGAATTACTTACCACATTCCTACTATATATATTTATAGCTCATTTCTTGATTCATTCAATCTAAATCAAAGAAAGTTACTAACTCTAATAATTCACAAAAATAGAGTTATTTTAAGGAAGCAATGATCTACAATACTCAACATTAACTTATTCCATCATAGAATATCTAAGGCCAAGATCATTCAATCCTTATGACAAAATTTAGGATGAACCATCATCATCTTAAAGTAAGAGTTCCCTATTTTAAGATAATACATCCAAATTCAAAGCCAAACTCTAGCCTGAGTTTTAGGTTAGCATCTACAGGTTTGATAGAGCATAAATTCCATTTACATGCACCTGGAATTTATCACACATCACCATAATTAGATCCCTAACAAAATAATAGTCAAGGAGAAGAAGTAAAGGTCTATCCTCCAAATACCCACTCTGCAATCCATCAAAGTAATACAACCGATCAGGTCAGCTCCTTACACAAGAGTAATACAGATGAGGAGAAGACGAAAAGAGGGAGAAAGAGAACAACCTATATATTCCTTCGAGTTCAAAGAGAACAGATTGGATACCTTAACCCAGAATAGAGAGAAGGATGCCAACACACAAGGATGAGATAAGATCTCATTATTCCATCCTAAAAAGAGGAATACAAATCAGAATAAAAGAGTAGTGGAAGATCCAATTAAGAGAACATTCTACTCTAAAAACACTGAAAACATAGAACTATTTGGTACATGAATCGAGATATACGATTGCAACATGCAAGTCAGAAACCGAAGATAAAGTTCTCTCAATGTTTAAACAAGAACAACTATAGTAATACAAAAGCTACGACTAAAAGAGTTGTTCAAATGAATTCAGTTAGCAATAGTACTTGAAGCAAAAAAAAACAACTAAACATTCGAACTCATCCCAATGTTAATAGCATCAATCGAAACATTTCTTTAATTTTTCCTTTTAGAGAGAGACAAAGTACCATTAAATAATGTAATCTTATGTGACCAAAATTTATTTTCAAGTGTCATCGCAAATAAAACTTACTCATCTTTTGATGGTAAATAAAGAAAATGAAAACAAGATTTATAGTCAAGACAACCCATATTCCCAAATTCACAAGAGTCAAAGGAGCAGGTCTATAGGGTAAGAAAGAAAGAACCCAACCCCGATTATACCACAAGGTAGAACAAAAAAGCAACATGAATTCAAGTCGATGCTCAAATTTGAGCTCAAAAAGAGAAGAGTAAAACCAAAAACATTCCAACTCATTTCTTTAAGATAGTCAAGACTACACTAATCCATGATTCAACTTGGATATCCCATTCCTTCAAACATTATCTATATATATCAAATTTAAATGTCAGGATCCAGTAAATCCAACAAGATGAAACAACAAGATAATCTTTATAGCATGAAATCTTATTTAAGAAAATATGCATAGACATTCAATAAGCCTTTCTAAAATCATAACCACATGCTAACTTTCAGCCCTACTATCAAACAAATTACAACAAAAGGTTCATTCGGACTTGAGAATTAGGTAAGTCTTTAACAAATCTACTCACGACTTATAGGTGCAAGAAAAAAATTGACATCATAAAATTTCAAGCAGAAGCTAGCATGAATTAATCAAATTTCAAACAAGGAAGAACCAAAACCTGAAACATACTTCTTCCATAGTAATCCAACTAGAGTTCTCAGAATCAAAATGTCTCATTTCAAGAACAATATAACATGTTACAATTATTTTCCATCCAAAAATGACTCCCTAAACATTGATTCAGACTATCTATTTTAGCATAGTTCAAACATATGTAAAAATATTTGAAATCATCTTGAGGTCAATGAAGATAGCCAGTTTAAAAATCTCACCCAATAAAAGAAACAAACCTAGCTCCTATCTTTAACAAAAAGTGAACCCTTCTAAACCATTTTTTTCATAGTCAACAAAAGATCACAAGATTTGACACCATTCCATCCAAACAATGGTTAAAGCCTAATTTATTTACTTTTCCAACAAAGAAACAAACCCATATCAAATATTCATTAAAAGAGTTTGTGAGAATCGAATCGGAAATGATGCACCATGAAGTATTTGCACTCTAACGGAATCATAATGGCTCCAACGTAATCGTAAGGATCAATAAAAAATGGAATAACTTGCTCAATAGAAACAAAGCTTGCACATACAGGAAAGATAGTAGAGTGTCTTGACATGGTTATAAACATCAATTGAAGGAGTATATATAGGGTGTTGAGTAACCCTAGTGCATGACACACAAGAAAACCCTAAACCTAACCCATGTGAGATGACCCTCCATATGTGAGTGGAGGACACATAGGATCCCACACACCAACACCCCCTTCATTGAAGCTAGGGTAGTGGCTATGATGAGTCAGACAGAACAAGAAGACACTCCTAAACAACTAAGAAAGATGTGTCAATGGGGCCCAACAACTAAAGGCCTGATAAGGTGCCCATATACAAACAACATCTTCCTAGAAGAAGAAGAAGAAGAAGAAGAAGAACTATATAGCCTGAAGAAGATGAGAAGCTGCATAAGACCTCACCCTAAGAAGAGACCACAAGTGAAGAAACTTCACCTCAGTGAAGGGCTTGGTAAATATATTTGTAATCTGATCAGTATGTCTGAATGTACTGAATGTCGATGATACCATCATGAATAATCTCTCGTATGAAGTGCATATGGATCTCAATGTGCTTCATCGCTGATGCTAAAATAGATTTCTACAAATTGAGATAGTGCTCGTGTTATCACATTAGATAATGGTAGGTGTAGACACTAAAATTAGGTCACACTCCCCCTTCATCCTTTGACATATAAGCACCCTTCATCACATTCACCTAGCCATGGCCCCCTTCACCTCACTAGTATTAATTTAATTTAATTAATTCATTATCCTCACCATATTTATTATTTAAATATTCTAATTTAAATAATATCCACACAAACACTTCACCCAGACACCTCATCAAGCTAACTCACCTTAAGACCTATTCTTAGCAAGTTACCATAACTAACTAAGACTTACCCAAACCCTAAAAATCAATGCCTACACTCCCTCTAACCACATTCCCGCATGCTCATAGAAGCTCCCAGTCTAATCCATGGGATAATGACATGAGATCCAAGGAAATCAGGAGGATCTCCCCTAAGTTTGGTAAACCTAGAAAATCCCACCTTGACCGATGTCGGTTTCCCTAACCGCCGTCGGTTAAGCCGGACCGCCATCGGTTACCCCTTTTTAACTCCTGAACTACCTTATTCTCAAGGTTGGAAAACATTGGGAAAAGGTTGATGAACAAGAATGAGAGCTCAAAAAGATAATGCATCTTCAGAGAGCCTATTCCAACAAGAACTCACATCCAAGGAAGGAGATTGAGCATCTTCTCCTGCACAACCATCCCAGCCACCTTCGGATCTATCTAAGTGAAAGAGAAGTGTACATGTAGCCCATGCTAGAGGATTTTCTTCAGTCGATGATCACTTGTAGCCTCCAAACCCACCATGGCACCTCCATCCATCACACACAAGCCTTCCGAAATGAAATCCAAGTAAGTACAATATCATACTTTCCTGGTTATTTCATTTCATCATTGTTTTACCACCTATTGTCCATCTTAATCCTTAGTGACCATCTCCAACATTCCATACCTCCATAGACCCATCAAAACCTCGTAAAAACCTACCCTTGTCACCCTATACCTCCTCCCAACTAACCAAAATCCTTTGTGCAATCACAAAGGGGACCAAAAACCCCGTTCTGTGACATTCTCAGATCTCACAGTAACCGGCGCAGTTATACCTAACCATGGTTGGTCACCACTGACCGACATCGGTCTCTGTGTTTGCCTACACAGCCTTAAATAGAGACCTATTCACTCTGTTTTACCTCACCCTCACTCACCTGTGACCTACTCAATACCTTCATCGGACCTATAGAACCCAAAACCAACCATTGACCTGTGGATCCTATTCTAGCTTAGCCTTTGTTAGATTAGATTTTTTTTCTTATTGTGTTTTAAGTGAGATACCTAAATCATTTTAAAATAACAATAGATTTACTTTGTTTTGTTTAAAATAGTGGTGATGACCATCTAGGAAGTACCATACTTTCGGATCTAGCTCACATGTTAGGAATTTCACTACCCATATTGTTTAATTGTTTTTTATGGTCTTGCTTTCATTACGGGTAGTTCCTCCTAGCCAAAAGGAAGCTCTCATGTTCAACTATGGATTAGGAAGTCATACACATGCAATAACTCATCAACCGACACTTGAACAAGTATTCCTCCTACACCCATTACCCTATCTGTTTCGTCAACGATTCAAAGAAACAATCTAAGAAAAAGGTGAAACATTTTGGCACACCGGTGGGACCCATCGGGGTTCCTTGCATTTCATTCATTCCTAGGAAAAATTTGTGTGTTTGTTTCCCTTCTAAAAATCATACACACTAAATTTCTTCCCTGGTAATCCACTCCTTCTTTCTATTTTCCCTAAAGGAAACTTTTCTTTTGGTGTATTTAAAAAGAATCATCTCTTCATGTTTTTTGCATTTTAGTGAAAGAGCATCCCTCTTCCTTTTCATCTATTTTTGTCATCGAATATCATACTTTCGATTTGGGTTTAAAATAAGTGCATTTCATTCTAATTTTCTACATTAGCTCACATTAATTGAGGGCAACCTATACGCTGGATGTCATTACCAGCTGATGGTTGACAAATGAATCGTAGAAAAGCACTTCTATCCTTTTCTCTTTCTTTGAGTCTTACCAAACCACACAAAAATTCAAAATACATACATTCTTAAACAACATCTTACCTGGAAGAAGTTGTAGGTGATCACATGATCACGGCACAGTGGGCACCAGCTCATTGCTCTGTCGAGTCATACTTCAGAGCATAGCCCGCCCCCACCATAACAAACCTAAAACCTCACCCTTTAGATCTCCTTCTTTGTAGGAAGCCATCCTCACCAAAAATCTATTTCACAATTCATGTGTCAGTCCCTAAATAGCATAAGCTGAACAAACGTAATAGAATAGGCACTCTAGGAATGTTCTTTCTTAGTGTTTTGTTTGATTTACGTTTTGAGGTGAGAGCTTTCGATCATTATTTTTGTATTTCCTTGCACACTCCCCATCATAGCTGGTGTATTCGGCTCCACCTGAGTGTGCCTGGGCCATATCACCATCATTCCCAAAATTTGGGTCTGATTCCACATCAAATTCTAATTCATAACCACTTTTTCTCATCACTGTTTATATTTCACGCTGACTTTCATCGGTTACTCGATTTTTACCATCGGTTACGCTCAACCGACATCGGTTAGGTCCTTTTGCTAACCTATTTAAAAGGACAGTTTCACTTCACTTTCTTCCACTTTCCACAGTCTTTTTCACTGTCACTTTTTCCATTAACATTTTACACATCCCCAGATTTGGCATACTTGTCAGATTTTGCCTTATGCTTCACTGTTTAATCATTGTCTATTTTCCACATATGTAACTAGAAGCGGTTACCCCTGACCGATGTCGGTTGTCCCTAATCGGCATCATTACCCTATTTCACATTCCACGCACCATTTGTTACTTCATCCATTTTTTATCACTAGATTCACCTATTCCTGCTATTCTCTGTATTATTTACAGAGAAGTAGCATCACCTGATCAGTACTGGTTCACATGGTACTGACCCAAAGACAAGCAAATGCCCTCGTGTTCCATGCCAGTTGCCAACCACTCCCCTAGTCCTTCACCACCCTCTATTCTATCACCAGCCATGGATCCCATCCAACCTACCAATATCGCTACCGGAGATGAGGAGTTTGCACGACTCCTTGACCAGAACCCTGTTGCCTTGTAGTTTTACCTCTCCCATTCATCCACTCGAGATGCCTCGGGTTAGTTGATATACGACATGCCCATATCTATCCCCCGACACTCGCACCCACTTACCTCAGCCCCATCTAGCTTCGTGTTGCCCACTTCCACTTTACCCCGGTTGTTTCGCAGTTAGGCCCTATACCCACTATGATTGTCGCATCTATTACCCCTATAGCACCCATTACATCTACCATACCCATGATGATTACCCCAAACACAACCTCACCCATCCCTCATGTCTCACATATACCTGTAGCTACGTTCCCACCTCCAGTGTTGGTGACCCCTACCCCATTTCAGAACATAGTTCTGTTCATTCCACAATCACTAGCCCCTATTGCTACTAGGGTTACCACAACCCTTCCTCCCCCATATACATATTACCAACAACTGCTGTTTCATCTATTGTTCATTCGGGAACATACCCCCTATTTCATTGCCTTCTTCCTCACCACCTTACATGGCAGCCCCATACACTAGAATGCCCCACCCATTATACACCCAAAACCAACCTCCTCATGTTATAGGAGGCATCCAATCATCATAACCCACCAATGACCTAATTAGATTGATGATGGATAAGATGCAAACACTGGAGGCATCGGTTTCCGGCTCCCACAACACTCTCACTTATGATGAGATTTGCAATGAGCCTATTCACCCATCCATTCCCATCCATTCATACCTTGTGCATTGGGAAATGCCTGAAATTCAATCGTTCAATAGTAAGGAAGACCCACAACAACATTTGTGCTCATTTAAACATGGATGTTATTTGATTGCTCATGATGATGCCTTACTTTTGAGAACTTTTCCCATGTCCCTCACTGGACCAACATTAGATTGGTATAGTGGGTTACCCAAACACTCCATATTTTCATTTAATCAGGTAGCCCAAGCTTTCTTGGATCATTTTTCTATCAACATCGCCAAGAAAGTTACCATGACCGATCTATATTCCACACGTCAATATGAGGATGAATCTATCGTAGATTTTGTCACTTCATTTGGCGCGCCTAATCAATCAACTTACAACTTGCCCACAAACTGAACTCATTGAGCTCTTCACTCGAGCTTGTGCCAAACATATCTCCCCGACCTTGTAGGTCCAAACTTTTAGAACATTCGATGAGGCATTTACTATGGCATGAAAGTTAGAAATTTGGGCTATTGAAGAGAAGAAAATCCAATTACGAAATAAGAATTCGACATTCAAGTCGACTGAAACCTCTTCTTCTTCTAAACCCCCAACCAATTATTCAAAGGCTAAAGGTACCACTAATGTAGTGGTACTCAAGGCCGGCCTAGCTCATCCATCTAATCAAGCCACACCCTCATCTAATCTATCACTGTACTAGGCTTTTTGATTTAGACAAGAGCAGTGAAAATATACCCCAATTGGGGAACCTTACTCTTTTGTTTTAGAAAAGCTGATCAAAGCTGGCACCATCACCCTTCCACCCATAAAACCACACACTAGTTTTGACCCTGCTCGCCCCATGCCCGCGTGGTATAAGGAACAAGATTTCTGTAACTATCACCGAGTGAAAGGTCATAGTGATGGGAACTACATCACCTTTAAGAATATTGTCTAGGAAATGCTTGAGAAAGGCGAGTTAACTATGGATAATCCCAATGCTGCCCCTAACCAAAATCTACAAAAATTTAAAAAACCATTTCCCAATCATGCCCCTTCATCCAATCAAACAGGTGAGACATCCACTCACGATACCCATACTCGTGAGGTTCATGTGATCTTTAATAAGGTACCTGTCACATCTCACTTACCTCACATCCCTTCCATAGAGGAAATCCTAGCCCGAAATCCACCTTCCACGTCTGGACCAACCATCACTGTTCCTTCACCAATAGAGGAACACCCTTCATCTCCTACAGAGGAGTCTCTGCTAACATTGAGACCATCTCACCCTTGGCTTCTCCACTCAGCAAAATTTTACCTACCATACCTCCTCCACCCGTAGAGGAGCACCCATTACCTCCTCCACCCACAGAGGAGCACCTATCAGTTCCTCCACTCATAAAGGAGCTCCCATCATCTCCTCCACCCATCATAGACCCAGTAGAGATACCTTTACCTCATGTGAACATTCTCCATCTGCTACCCGACATCCAACAGACCTACTTTCAGCTCTTTTACCCACAGAAGCTGAAGTTGGCCAATTCCCCATCTCTAAGACACATTTTACAGGGATTCCCTTTAGGTCCTCACCAACTCCACCCACAAACATGCCATTCTCACATTTGGCTAATCACTTAGAGTATGTGGATAGAGCCTTGTTATGGGGGTGCCTCTTACTCCCTGTCCCAACACAAATGCAGCAATCCCTCGATGACACCTCCACTATCTACCCAAGCACACTTCCACCTGTCAAACCACATACAACCACTATTGTTGTAACCCCTTCCACGGTACCCGTTAGCACTCATACCACACCCTTACCCATAACCCGACCTATGCCTAAACCTAAACCCATACCCGCAACTTTTACCTCCACTAAACCTATTACTACTTTAGGGGTTACCCCGACCACCAGCCTTACTCATCCACCTATTAAACTGGATTTAGCTACATCCTCCAAAACCACACCTACTCTGACACCCAAGCTAAAGAAACAAACTCATCAACCTCATACCCTTACCACACCAATCACACCCACACTTGTCCCTTCTACCTTAAGACGCCAACTACCTAACATGGTCAAGAACCCTCACCCTTTCATAACCCAATACCACAATCACCCATTCCTGCCTCACGAATCTCTAGCCTACCTAGTCACACATGACCTCTTTACCAAAAACAAAACCCCACTATGCCGCAATAAGGTAGTCAAAACAACCACACAACCTCCTACCCATCCATCTACTATACCCCTACCCAAACAAACATGACCGATACCTAAAACCACACCGGCACCTCAAACCATAACTCGACCCATTCCTACTCATCCAAAAATAATTCCTAAACAACCAACCACACCTACACCCAAACCCACATTCACTTCCCATTGTGATCCACTAGCAGGATCCTATGCCAAGATTTTAACCAACCTCCTCGAGACATCTGTTATTACATTACCACCACTTTGACCTTACAACCCCCTCAAACCCAAGCCAAAAGGGTTTGATGATACCAAAATTTGTGCATACCATCATGTGCCAGGGCATGATGTGGAGAATTGTAAGGCTTTGAAAACCGTCCTTCTCCAATTGTGTCCACCTGAAACCAACTTTGATGATGATGACCTTCTTGATGAGGATCTTACTTCACCTACCCCCATTCCCACACTGCATACTCAACAACCACAACCTCCACCCTCACAGCTCCCAGAACCACACACAAAATTTGAAATTAACATGGTTTACATCAGAGAACTTGCCACGCCACCACCCAAATGTCGCTGTGCCCAACTGACCTCACAGGGATTTTCTCCTCCCAGTAGGTTTTGCCCTTCATATCATTATACCACTTACCCTACACCCTCTCCATTTGATAAATTCCCTCAAATCAACATGGTACATGTCACTACACATTCACGTAGAAGGGTAAAGAAAAGGTAGTGGTAACCCACCAACCAATCTATACCCAACATACCATGCACCCATACCTAAGATAACTATCACTGACCCCACATACCCCATTTCTAATGGTGTCACACATCGCACCATGCTCAAACAATTACACCAATCTCCACTCAAAATGTCCCTATATGACCTCATCCAAACCTCAGAATCCCATCGGCAAGCCCTCATGGAGGTTCTTCAATCTATCGAGGTTTTACCCAATGACCCTACACCCGTAGCCTCCATTATCACACCCCATCATGTAGCATCCCTCACCAAATTACCACCTTCATCTTCACCTCACCTTGTTCACCAAGTGGCCTCCCTTAGCTTCTCAAAGGAGGAGATTGTGCCATACCAAAATGAGGACCCGGACCCAGCCCTCTTCATCTCTATCCACATTGATGACATACGGGTACGTCGTGTGATGATTGATGGAGGCACTAGCATTAACATCATTTCATCCCATGCATTTGCTCAAATGTGCATACTTGAAAATTGCATGCACAAACATCTGGTCATGTTACGTTCATTCAATGATGCTATCACCTCCACACTAGGCACTTTATCATCCTACATTTTCATGTGGGCCCCGCACCATCCCGAGAATTGTTTTATGTTTTGGAGGGGAATTCAATATAACTTGTTGCTCGGTAGACCCGGATCCATGTCATGGGTTGTGTTCCTTCCACTTTGCATCGTTGTGTAAAGTTTGAACATGAAGGACACACTTATACCACTCCGGTGACCCATCACCTTTCAAAATGCTCAACATGCTTTACCGGCCAACGATGTACTCATACCGGTCAAGCCATCTACTTCCACAACCAATACCGCTTCACCTACACCTACACCCACACCTACCAAGATGGCGTCACTTTTCACCGCACGTACCCCCTCCATGCCTACCACTAGCTATAACCTCCATGGCTGACCCATTAGCTGCCAAATCCATTAACACCACCTTCGCATTGACCTCGACACATCGTCCATACCAAATATACCCACATACCAACCACTGATCCTTGGAAGGTGTTTTTCAACGCCTCACTCATGGGAGAGTACCTTGCCTATATAGTGTCAACACATTCCTTACTCATGTGTGAGTATGGAAGCCTTCACCAACACCCTCGTTATGATCACCATGTAGGAGAATG
Organism: Taxus wallichiana var. yunnanensis; assembly: GCA_018340775.1. Taxonomy (NCBI): domain Eukaryota; kingdom Viridiplantae; phylum Streptophyta; class Pinopsida; order Cupressales; family Taxaceae; genus Taxus; species Taxus wallichiana. The sequence goes on from CM031243.1 coordinate 479,408,051, forward strand.
CCTCCTTTATGGTCCTCCTCATCTTCATACTAGTCTCACCTATGGGGGACTTGATACTACCACCTACACACTTGAATCACCTTCACAACCCCGCCCATTTTTTGCTGACTTCCAATCACTTACCAATTGCCGTTTCTCCCACACCTTCCTACACCACTGCATGGAAGGGTTTTGGTTTCAGCTTTTACAACCAAGGTCACCATACCTTTATTCCATGTACCACATACAAACATAATGACTATAGTGGTATCGGCTTCCTCGAATCTCCTACCAAACAGACCCGCATTGAACTCATTACATGAGGACCCTAGCCCTTCTCCACCTTCATCACCCTCTCACCGATGAGTCGATGGATCTGAATCTATCCCTCCTAACTTTTTTTCATAAACACCATTTCCTTAGGGCCTTTGACTTATCAACGTGAAGGCGAGGTCCCTTCCACTCTTCCATTCTGTATCCCGACATGATCAATGAAGACACACCAACCATTAATGTTGTTTAATGTCGGGATGATGAATCCATACTCACCTACCTTGGTGCATGTGAATGAATCGGACATTCCACACATCCTAAAGATCGGACAATCTTTAGATGCCGTTGAACAGAAGCCCTCACTTTTTTTTCTCCGAGATCATAACCATGCTTTCTCTTGGTCTTACGCAGACATGCCTGGTATTGACCCCACCATAGTGGTCCACAATATTGTAACCATTCCGATGCCAAACCTATCAAAAAAAAGCTGAGGAAAATGCACCCTCGCATTTCCCTTCTCGTCAAAGAAGAACTTCAATGCCTTCTTTCCGTTTCCTTCATCTTACCCATTGATTATCCTCATTGGATTTCTAACATTATCCCTATCACTAAAGCAATAGGGGGACTCCGCATTTGCACGGACTTCCGTGACCTCAACCTCACCTACCCGAAAGATGACTTTCCCTTGCCCGGTATTGATCAACTGGTAGACCTTACTGTGGTCACGAGATGCTCTCGCTCATGGATGGTTTCTTGGGTTATAACCAAATTTTTCTTGCCCCAGAGGATCAGCACAAGACCACATTCATTACCCCTTAGGGGACCTTCTGCTATCGAGTCATGCCTTTTGGCCTTAAAAATGTTGGTGCTACATATCAGCATGCTATGACTTACATCTTCCATGATATCATGCATCACATATTGGAAGATTATGTGGATGATCTCTTGGCTAAATCTAAATGCCGCATTGAGCACCTCGTTGTCCTCAAAACCATCTTTGACCGCCTCATTAAATATTGCATCCGCCTTCACCTAAAAGTGTGTCTTCACGGTTCTCTCAGGAAAGCTCTTAGGATTTATCATTTCCTTACGTGGTATAGAAGTTGACCCAACAAAATTCAAGGCCATTCTGGAAATGCCTCCACCCACGAACCTCAAACAACTCATAGCCTGTAAGGTAAATTATAGTCCATTCACCGATTTATTTCCCAACTCTCGACCGTTGTCAACCATTTCATCATCTGCTTAGGAAGGATGTCTCTTTCAAATGGGATGATGACTACCATAAAGCTTTTGAGGCCTTAAAACAATACCTTCTCCAACCACCCGTACTTATCCCACCTAAAGACAATCAACCTTTTTACCTATACATATCAGCTACCGATCACTCTTTGGGAGCCATGCTCACTCATCGTGATGAACAACATAGGGAGCAGGTGGTTTATTATATAAGTTGTACCCTTCTGGACTATGAAACCTGATACACTCACCCTGAAAAACTTTTCTTAGCCTTAGTTTTTGTTGCCACCAAACTCCACCATTACCTACTCAACCACAAAACCTATGTTGTGACCAACACCGACCCTTTACACATCATGTACGCTAAACCTTATCAAAATCAATGCACCGCGTGATGGCTTATGCTTTTAGCTGATCTTGACCTTGAATTCATCCACCAAAAGTCCATTAAGGGCTAGCTATATCACCGACCAATTGGCTGACACACCTATTGCCATGGACCAACCCTCAAACTTTGATTTCCCTGACGAATCCATTGCTAACCTCTCTTTGGATGATGACCCTTACCAAATGACCTTATTCTTTGACGGTTCAAATGTCAAGCATGGGGGTGGTGCAAGCATTATCCTCATTCCTCTTGATGGTGAACCCATGCCTTTATCATTTAAACTTGACTTCGAATGCACCAACAATATCACCGAATACGAAGCACTTGTATTGGGTCTCATGACCACCTATGCCTTAGACATTAAGTCCATTAATATCTTTGGTGATTCTCAACTGGTAGTAAACCAAGTCAATGGTGTTTATCAATGTCATAATGAAATACTTCAAGAATACAAATGCTACGTCGGCATCATGTTGACTACCTTTGACCGCTATAAAATTCAAACCATTCCGTGATCCACCAATAAATTCATGGATACCATGGCCTACCTCACTTCTCAAATACCCACTTCACCTGACGATTCAGACATCTTTGTTACCATAAAACACATACCAAGACCTTCTTATAAATCTTGTTGTGTTAACCTCATCCAAACTACCTCACTGAACACACAAGATCTTTGGTATAAGCAACTTGCAGATTACCTTTCCTTTCTATATGCCTCCCGATCTTACACGTAATGGACATGTGCCTTTCTCAAAAGGGCCTCTCATTATGTCATCATGGGTGGCCTTCTCTATAAATGAGGCTTTGACGATATTCTCTTACGATGCCTCACCAGCTCTGAAATCCCCTACACCATTAAAGAAGTTCACGATGGCATATGTGGAGGTCACTTCAGTGGCCTTGTTATTGCTAAGCGTATTCTTCACCTAGGCTATTACTGGCCGACCCTTAACCATGATTTTTGTGACTATGTCAAACACTGCGTGAAATGTCAACAACATTCCAACCTTCATCATACACCCAGTCATGCCTTATAGGTCGCTCGTGACCTTTGGCCCTTCTCTCAATGGGGTTTGGATCTTATCGGAGAAATCAATCCTCATTCTTCCCAACACCATCAATGGATCATAACTGCTACCAAATACTACACAAAATGGGTAGAAGCCATACTACTCATCTCCATGAAAGCTGAGAAAATATGTGATTTCATTAACCATCACATCATTTGTCACTTTGGTGTCCCTCATCACCTCATCACTGAAAATGGAAAACAATTCAAAAACAAAACATTACAAAAACTTTACAACGCCTTTAGCATTCATCTTAGTTTCTCCTCACCTTATTACCCACAAACCAACGGCCAAGCCAAATCCACTAACAAAACCCTCAATAAAATTCTCATGAAAGTGGTTGATAATCTTTGGGAAGGATTGGCATATGCACATTCCTTTTGCTCTATGGGCATACCGTACTAGTATTCGCACTGCCACTATGGCTACATCTTTTCATTGGTCTACGGTACCAAGTCTATTCTACCCCTCAAAGTAAGATCCCTCACTCCGCATTTCTCTCCGGGACATGCTTCTACCGATGATGAATTTCATGGGATCGCTTAGCACAATTGGAGTTATTAAACGAACGTCATCTTAATGCTCTGGATCACCTCCAAGTCTATCAAAACACATCAAGCGTGCCTATGAAAAACATGTTCATGAATGTACCTTCCAAGTTGGTGACCTTGTTTTGAAATAAAATCAACACGTAACCAAAGTAGAGAAAAGAAAATGGGGCAAATTTTCTCCTAATTGGCTTGGACCATACATTGTAACTCATACCTATGGATCAGGTGCCTATCGGTTGTCCTCGCTTGAGGGTAAACCGAACCTGAGCCCCTTAACGCATTACATCTTTGACCATTCTACTGTTGACCTCTAGTCCTACATCACTATTTATCTAGTTCATGCTCATCCCTTGAGTGCCATTTACCTTTTTCCATACCTCATCTCCAATGACTAAATAAGGATCATGTGATTACCCGTCACTCTTTTTCCTATTCTTAAATATGTGCACCATGGCTCTGCACATGGCATGATTCTCATGGATACTTTTCATCTTCTTTTTAGATGAGATCCCATGGTCATTCACCTTCACCTTCTCAACAAGAACCAAATGCTTCGTTATAGTCTCGTCCATGACTTAAAAGCCAAAGAACAACACAAACAAGATGAATCCCTCAGAAGGACATCTTCCAAAATAAGGGATCCACTCCTTGAGTCAAACTTCCAATATAAAAGATGAATCCCTCAAAAGGACATCTTCACCTTCAATTGTCGCTATAAGTAGACTGCTCCCTCGAAGGACAGCTATAAAAAGCTCACAACTCTCTACATAGTTTTTCCAAAGAGAAGACTATGTTCTTAAAAATCAAAATTCAGAAGCTTCCCGCATCGATCAGCTTCACGAAGACCTCAAGGAGCCATGTATTCATCCCATATAGACTTCCCACATCGATCAGTCTATCTAAAAAAAAAAAATAAAAATAAAAAGAAAATAAGCTTTTTCATCATGGACTTGCCTATTGTGATCTTGGCTCTATTGCCCAAGGCATTCTACTTCCCATTTTATGACCCAATAAGCTGCACCTCATTACCCGTTGTCTTTTCACCTCATACTGCCTCAAGGGACTGCATTGCACCTATGACATTTGGTAATTCTGTGCCTATTCGTCACTCTTAGAATAATCAATCGTGTAATGTCTTTGGGTCTTATGTTCATTGGCCTCTCTAAAGATGTGTTTCATACGTTTTGATCCTTGCCAATTGGGTGGCTTTCTTGCCCCCTCTTACCCCACCTTCATCAACCTCAAATCACCTTTACCTATCTACCTATTCTCAAACCCCAACGTCAATGCCCTCTACCTAATTATACCTATGACCTAAAATCACCCATACCTATCTACCTATATTCCACCTCACTTAATCGATCTTGACCTCATCATACTTATGACCTCGAACCCAACCTAACTATCAACCTGACTTACTATTCTTTGATCTTATCATATTCTTCCCTAGCTTATGGGAGAACTACATCGGTCTGAGGTCCCTTTTCATCGGGACTATGTAGGCAACACTTCTAGGGCATGGGGCCTGGAAGGTTAGCTCAACCACTCTTTACCCTAACCATTTTCCTCACCCTTACCTACTTTCCTATTCATCTCAAAAACCTTAACATTTGAACCATATCCCACATACCTTTTACCACCTATATTATCTCACATTCTCAACATTTTTCACATTTTACACTATCTCATGCATTTACATTGCCATTTGTTACCAAAATACCAAAATAAACATCCATGCCTAAACCGACCTGACTCGATCCATGCCTAAAACCAACTTTGACCAATCCATAAACCAACCTGACTCAATCCATGCCTAAAACCAACTTGAATCAATCCATGCCTAAACCGACCTAACTGATCCATGCCTATGACCTGACTCTACCATATAGTAATAAAGTAAAACTCATACACATCACAACAACATCACTTGAATATCATCTATCTCCTCATATATACATGTGTGTATCAATACAATGTACATCCGTATCACATAAATGTGTATCTCCAAAATAATCATCATCAGCTCGTAGGCCGCTATCCAATACAAAAATGTCTTCGAGCTCGCAAGCTAGTATCATGAACAAAAATACATACAATATCTCTTCGGCACGCAGGCCGGTCTCATATATCATACATACAAAAATGACTCAACACGTAGGCCGGTCCATAATAGATCATTGTGTCTCTCTCATCCCCTCTTCTACACCTATCTGGGGTCTAGCACCTGCCTCACCTCCTACTGATGGCCCCTCACCTGGAGCTAGCCTCTGCACACTAGTGACCTCACCACGACCCCTGTTCTGGGCTCACCAGCCCCCTGTACTCTCCACACTATGAGTGTGGGATCTAGTCCTCTCACTTTGAAACTGTTGTGCTTTGTACTCGCATAGGAGGGCACATCTAGCCCGACAACTAACAAATGATCATGGTAATACCATGCCTCTCCTAGGGCATCTCGAATCTGGCCATGAGCACTGTGGAGGTGCCATGGGTCCCACTACCTGTGTAGGTACCTATATAATGGGACCCTATCCCGAACCGACATTGAACCTCAGATTGGTGTTAGAGCTGAGTTGTCCCTAGAATCTATGCATGTGCCTATAGTTGGGCCTGCAGGGTAGTAATATGTGCATGTGCTACTATCATTTAGCCCTACTGGACCTATAACTGTCCACTGCACAGTGGCACCAACTAGCCATGTAAAGCTTGAACCTACACTGTATGGGGTAGCTACCTGCCCTCCATCTTCATCTACCTCCTCTCCATCTCCATCTCCCCACCCTACTCTTATCTGGTACTTGTCCCTTCCCATCCTAATCCTCCTGCAGTGTCGCTATCTAGGCTTGTAATGTGGCAACCTATGCCTCTATCCTTGTCAGCTACCCCTGCATGATCCCAAGCTACATCATCAACATCGCCACACCTGCCCTATTGGGTGTCTCTCGAAGCGTAATGGTGGATAAGTCTGCTGCCCTAGCCTCGATGGCCTAGCTCTTAGTTGTGCCACCCACCACTACACTGTACCCATACGTAACCCCAACATCATCAATATGAGTATACATGGGGTTGCTCCTCCTGTCTAAGTCGACACTATGGGTTATGGTGGAGACATAGGTCTCTTTGTATCATCTCTCGGTACTGAGGGAAAGGAGGTGGTACACCTAGACCAATCAAATCGACATCTAACCCGCTCTACGGGTATCCACTCATGCTCTCCCACTCTCCTCCCCTCTATCCACGAGATGTATTTTGTAGCCCAACGAGCTCAGTGGACATCATGCTGTATGAAGGAAGCCCACATACGGCCTCAAATGACATCCACCCCGGATAAATCCTTTAGTAACCTCCCTGTAATAAGCTACACCATGCGTAGCTCTAGTACCTCGAGCCTCTCCCATAACCGGTACCCACCGCATGTACCCCACTCTCAAAACTCTTTGTGGGAATGCATTTTCCTGGGGCATCCCCACTGGTCAAACACAAAAATGTTCTCGTATGCCTATCAATAATGTAGTAATATGATGCAAGAGATGTTGAACCTCTACAGTCACCCGTAGGCCCATAACTCTTTATACACCTGTGTCAGCAATGCAGGTGCCCATGCGAATCATGTCTGATGTATCATAATGTCATGGAGGACTCCCATAAGTGACCTTAGGAATATCCGACCCTCTACATCTGGTAGTGCACAAAGCATCACACTGCCTCCATCATAAGTACCACTAACCTCATCTCCTCTCGATGAGCTCTATACATCACTCCATAGCTCATGCTAGTGCTATGGAACGTCAGGTCTACTACACCCTCACCAAAAATGGGTGCCAGTAACTCCTCGAGACACCTCGATGTGATAGAATAAACTTGGGTCCCAATATGGGCAGCGGTAGGATCTCTGTATACGTCCTCCCAAGGTGATTGTCATCACCCATCAAAGAAATGGAAGGTATTGGTCACTGAGTCCCATCTATCGATGAGGGCAACCATAAGACTCACCTCCTAGACTACATGCCGATAGTGCCTCACCCCTATCAATCTCACCTCTGCCACATGCTGCCACTCTACCTGCCTGCACTCCCATACCCTTAATAACAAGGGTGACACTGAGCTCTCATCCACAGCATTTCGTCTCTCGCCTGCATCCCACACAAGCACTATATTAGTATACCTTTCCCACCTTACTCATTTGAAGACCCTAACCCTCACCCAACCCTACCCAAACCTTTCTAACCTAACTTCCCCTCACCTAAACCTACCCAAATCTAAGGTTAATCGGCCCGATTTTCTTGATGGCCACCCGATCTTTCCATGACCCACGCCGGTCCTTATTCTTGTGACTAGCACGGTAATTACCCTTATGGCCCTAAGTTGGTAGACGTTAGTCACTATCGCACCACCCCCCCCGAATTTCCAACCCTACCTTTTCCCTTCTCGACATTCTACCCATCCGGATCCTTCTTTACACCCTTCATTATGCGTACATTACCCTTTTGCCCCCCCTTCACAACCACTATTACCCTTTTCCTCTCTTTTTCCCATTTTGAAATTCTACCCCCAACCCCCATTTTCTTACAATTTCTACATCTTACATCAAAACCACTTAACAAATCACAACCAATGGTTTCAATCCTACCTGATCTCACTGCCGCCATCATGGTGGAACCTCCGGCCTCCATGTTGCTCCTCTCTAAGAGCCCTCTCCGGCCTCTACCATCCTCAACCAACCAACCACTCCTCGTGGCCACACGAATGTGCCACTGATCTCACTCCCACACTCTTGCCTATGTGGCTCAAAACCAAGCTCTCACCACTTTGTCTTGTCCTTTTCCTCTTTTCTCTTTTCTTATCCTTTTCTACTTTTCCACATGCACAAATGAATTTTCAAACACGGGTTATTCACTTTTTATACCCTACCCGACCTGACCGATATCGGTTAGCCCTTAACCACTGCCGCTCTGTTGCCCTAGACTACCGCCATCGGTTACACTACACCATCATCGGTTCTTTACGACCGATGTCGGTTACCCTACGTAATCATTACCTCCTCATTTTACCTCATTTTCCTTACCTCCCTTTTCTTTTGCCATCCCTACACCTACTTGTACCACTTTTCCTTCACCTTTGGCCCTCCACCTTCTCAAACTCTATGTGTCTATTGTTGACACACTATTATTTTACCCCTAATGCCTTACCCATGCCGTGATCTCGATATTTGGACCTAGACCATCACGAGTGACCTTTGACCTCATGTGTTCAATATACCTTGTGCAACTTTGTTACCTGTGTTGATTGACCTAATGACCTTACCTAGCCTATTACCTTGGCTGTTTATCCTAACCCTACCTTTGGTGTGCAGAACATACCTAAACGGTCCTAACCTATGTTGTGTTTCTGACCTTATCCTATACCTTGGTTGTTAGTGTAGGTGGTATATTTATTCACTTATTTAGTGTTATAGCCACCTCACTAGGTGAGTCATCTCACTTAGGTGGACATGGATCTAGGTGTCATCTTAGTTATGATGATTCTCTTATAGAATCTGTCATATGTGTAAGTGTGTCATAGGAGTTACATTCCCATTTGGGAAAGTAACTCCTCTTCTCCATTATGGAGGAATCTTCTCTTACATGGGAGTTACACATTCACTCCCCTATATGTACACCATCTCTTTTGATTTATGTTAAGCCAATACAAGCTAAGCTAAGGCTTCCATTCCACTCCACTTTTCAAATCTTGAGCTCTCATATGCATGCACATTGCTTTACAAAGCTTGCTTGCTTCAATCTCGCAACTCCTACACTTTGGTGAAGTGCAACTATTCGATGCTCGTGAATTCCTTCTAGGTCTTTGTCCTACACTCCTTCATGGTATCAAAGCGTGGGGACCAGAATCACATTGCTCACCATCGTTGCTCCACCGTGTAGTTGCTTGTGCAAGCTCTCACTTTTGCATGTGCTCTACTTGCATATTTTGAGATTTTGTGGGTGTATTTTTCAGGTGTTTGTGCTCTTTAAGTATTCAATGGCCTTGCATGCGTGCTTTGGAGGCATTTTACGGTGTTTAGGTTTCAGCATATTACAAGTTTGAAGGTTGATAGCTTGCTCTTCTTTTGATTTGCTCGTGCTTCATCCTTCGAGTTGAATCATTGCATTCGGTTTTTGGTTCGGTCTGGTCTGCGTGTTCGTTGTTCCAGGCTCGTGCCTTGGGTTTTTGACCTCCATTTACCACTCTGGATCACTGCTATTGTTGCCTCACCGTTTGCTCAGGCTTGCTCGCTGTGCTCCTGGTTCGTGGATTTTGGCTTCTGGTTCAACGGGCCCCTTCTCACCGTGCTTGCATTGAATTCTTCCCTGCTTCGACCTTTGTGTCGTGCACTTTCCACAAGCTCCTGCCTCCTCGAGCTAACCTTGGACTCCTTGCTGTTCTCTGCAAATGTCCCTCTGATCGGTGGTTAAGCATGTGGACTGGTGAAACCTGTGTTGAATCAATAGACCTGCGTTTTCTCTACTCGAGCTGCTTTTAACTATGCATATTTGTTTCAATCCTAGCTGTTAGCTCAGGTTTCCACATGCCTTGGGCATGCTCTGAGTCGGCGTCATGCATGCTTTGATGGTTACCTCTGAGTCTCACCACTCTACAGCGGTTCTGACACCTTTTCTTCCCTCACCCAACACGTGGTGACAGGTTCGAGATGTGGTGACCATTTAAGATGTGGTGACAGTTCCTCACCCACCTCTCGCACTCAGCACGTGACTGACCGACAGTACACTACCCAGCCTCGCTGACTTCTGCCTCCACCATGGACACTGGTCTCATTGTTTCTTGCACCAAAAATAATCTTGAAACGATGGTTACATTCTACACGTGGACCTGGTAACTGTTGGATAGTTTTAATTCTGTGTTTTCAACACGTGGTCACCTAAATCTGTGTAGACTGTGTTCAAGTCAGCTCCAACGCCTTGCTCAATGGTTTGACATCCACATGGCAGCCTACAACTCAACTCGGTCAACAGTGTAGTCAACTCCTTTTAGAACTTGTTTGGAGGATAAAACAATCCTTTTCGATGTTTTAAGTTTAAAACATTCATTTCACATGGCATTGTAATAATTTATGGGTTCTAATTTTGCTTGTATTATGTCCTTCATTCGTGTGTCGAAGACGGAGGGCGAGGTCCGGGGTTGGCAGGAGGCTAACCCCCCTCACAGTCAAAACAAACCCCTGCTAAAATTTAATACCATTTCCAACGAGTACCCACACGATACCCTTTGCACCCATTTAGTGTACTTTTTAATGTGTTTACTGATATCTAGTGCATTTTTCCATCGATTTGCGGGAATCGTTTTAATGCGATAACTTTTGACTCAGCTGCTCGTTTTTGAGCGCTTCCTTAGTCAAAGTTGCATTATTTTTCGCACACTATGTGATGGAATTTCCAATTTTGTAAATGCACTACTTTTATATAGTTCCGCATGCAGGGGGTTGTTTGTACTCTTGGGCCTACACATGCAGACGCATTATCAAATTTGATCGAGTCTTGACGTCTTGCACCTTGCATCTTTCATTTTTTCATCATGGAGAGTGCTCTTTCCAAATGTGAGCGTCGTAGGATTTCCTTACAGCCTCGCCACTTCTCACGGGAGAGAGACCTATTCAGCTTGGCGTGCTTCCATGGAGCGTTACTTCACCCACGAGGGTCTTTTACCCTTCTTGCTTGGGCCAGTTCCTGCACCCGCTGATCATCGTCATCTAGAGGACTTCCTCGACACTTGTGACCATGTCTTTGGTCACATGATGATGCATGTCTCTCGTTCTCTCTGGTTTCACGTGGCAGACTCAGATCCACCTCACCGTGTATGCGGAGCATTCTTGATCTCCTTCTATGGAGACCCTTCACATCTGCCGCCTTGCGCTACTTGCTGCTTTGATTGAGTTGTCTCTCATTTCTTCCATTTCTTCGTGTGACAGCTCGCTTGGTTCACGACATGATGAGGATTGTTTGGTTCTACTTCGATGTCGAGAGTACTACAGAGGACTCTTCTCCTCTTTCTCTCACTATTCCAGACATTGTTGTCACCCCCCACATCTCATCAGATATCGAGCAGTCTCCTACTCAGTCTCACACCATCATTACACCAGCCTCCTTTCCACTTCCAGTGTGCGAGGCCCCTTCACTCCTCTACCTTCATTGGATGACTCATACCTATCTGACATCGCTCTTCTGTTTGTTGAGCCCCCTCATTGGGACGAGTATCTGCTGACCTTAGTCATCTTTTTGCAGAGTCTACTTGTGATGCACTACAGGTCCCTCATCCATCTATACAGGTGTTTTCAGAGGAGTTCATCATCTCCATTGTTGGGAGTGCCCATTCTGGGACTCTTACCACTTCCACTTTTCCGGAGACCTTCATTGATCCACCCTCAGTTGTGGATCCCTTTTCTGTTGTGGAGGATGTTTTGTTCCCTTCACATCACTTGGACATCCTTCTACGGGTGTTCCTCTTCACTCTGACATAGTTCTACGCACGTGGCATTACCTTCAGTTCCTTGGCACTCACTCACTAGACCTATGTCACACTTCAGTGCACCAGACTCAGAGTTCTTTGTGTTGTTGCCTTCAATTTCCTTTGTGGAGTGGGTAGACTTCGTACGTCATTTTGTCCTTCCTAAGGCAGGCACATAGTTCGGTGTGGGTGGCTCTTCTTGATCCAGGCGAGAGGATCTCATCATTGACATTCTTCGGGAGACTTCTAGAGTTGCGAGTTCAGATCCGTCCATGGCATCTCTCGTATTCCTCTCGTCTCCCTCTTCTTCTCTCTTCTTCTTCTTTTCGAGAGATTGCCTCTTTGTACATGGGTACCCTTTCGAGGCTCGTCATGGCGGGACCCATATTTGGCATCTTTCTTAGATTAGAGAGTTTTTTGTTCTCTTGTGGTGGATGTTTTTCCCCTTTGGGTTTTCCTTCACTACTTGGGACTTCTTCTTGTACATGGGTGCCTCATCGGGCTTTGTGTGGGACCCATTTCTCATTTCGACTTGCCACCTCATCTAAGTTACGATGAAGGGGGTGTTGGTGTAGGTGGTATATTTATTCACTTATTTAGTGTTATTCCACCTCACCAGGTGAGTCATCTCACTTAGGTGGACATGGATCTAGGTGTCATCTTAGTTATGGCATGATTCTCTTACTGAGAATGCCATCATATGTGTAAGTGTGTCATAGGAGTTACATTCCCATTTGGGAAAGTAACTCCTCTTCTCCATTATGGAGGAATCTTCTCTTACATGGGAGTTACACATTCACTCCCCTATATGTACACCATCTCTTTTGATCTATGTTAAGCCAATACAAGCTAAGCTAAGGCTTCCATTCCACTCCACTTTTCGAATCTTGAGCTCATATGCATGCACATTGCTTTACAAAGCTTGCTTGCTTCAATCTCGCAACTCCTACACTTTGGTGAAGTGCTGCAACTATTCGATGCTCGTGAATTCCTTCCCGTGTCTTTGTCCTACACTCCTTTAGGATTCACTTCACACTTGTTTGGATAAATCTATCGACCTTAGACGATGTAGAGTTTTCTGCTCTTCAACCCTTGATGGCGTGTTGCGGTTTATACGTGTGCGTGCATTTTTCTTTATTCTTTACCTTTGACCCTAACTCATTACCTAGATTTCCGAGTAGAACTTCCACCCTTTTCCCCTACGCATGTTTACCTTTCCTTCACATTTACCTTTTATCAAACCACTCACCACTTGGCCCAGTGCCGTCTTCATCGGTTCTAGTTTGAGGGGGATCACCTTTACCCCCACATGGGGCAACCATAACTTATTTTTGTTATCATCACTTACCAATACAAGCTACGTAAAAAAAGGGGCAAAATGTAGACACTAAAATTAGGTCCACTCCCCCTTCGTCCTTTGACATATAAGCACCCTTCATCACATTCACCTAGCCATGGCCCCCCTTCACCTCACTAGTATTAATTTAATTTAATTAATTCATTATCCTCACCATATTTATTATTTAAATATTGTAATTTAAATAATATCCACACAAACATTTCACCCTGGACACCTCACATCAAGCTAACTCACCTTAAGACCTATTCTTAGCAAGTTACCATAACTAACTAAGACTTACCCAAACCCTAAAAATCAATGCCTACACTCCCTCTAACCACATTCCCACATGCTCACAGAAGCTCCTAGTCTAATCCGTGGGATAATGACACGAGATCTAAGGAAATCAAGAGGATCTCCCCTAAGTTTGGTAAACCTAGAAAATCCCGCCTTGACCGACGTTGGTTTCCCCTAACCACCACCATTAGGGCCGGACCACCGTCATGTTACCCCTTTTTAACTCTTGAACTACCTTATTCTCAAGGTTGGCAAACATTGGGAAAAGGTTGACGAACAAGAACGAGAGCTCAAAAGAAATTGCATCTTCAAAGAGCCTATTCCAGTAAGAACTCACATCCAAGGAAGGAGATTGAGCATCTTCTCCTGCACAGCCATCCCAGCCACCTTCGGATCTATCTAAGCAAAGAGAAGTGTGCATGTAGCCCATGCAGAGGCTTTTCTTTATTCGGTGATCACTTACAGCCTCCAAACCCACCATTTCACCTCCATCCATTACACACAAGCCTTCCAAAAATGAAATCCAAGTAAGTACAATATCATACTTTCCTGGTTATTTCATTTCATCATTGTTTTACCACCTATTGTCCATCTTACTCCTTAGTGACCATCTCCAACATTTTGTACCTCCATAGACCCATCAAAACCTCATAAAAACCTACCCCTGTCACCTTATACCTCCTCCCAACTAACCAAAATCCTTTGTGTAATCACAAAGGGGACCAAAAACCCGTTTCGTGACATTCCCAGATCTCACAGTAACCGGCGCCGGTTATACCTAACCGCGGTCGGTCACCACTGACCGACGTCGGTCTCTGTGTTTGCCTACATAGCCTTAAACAAAGACCTATTCACTCCATTTTACCTCACCCTCACTCACCTGTGACCTACTCAATACCTTCATCAGACCTACAGAACCAGAACCAACCATTTGACCTATGGATCCTATTCTAGCTTAGCCTGTTAGATTAGATCTGTTTTCTTATTGTGTTTTAAGTGAGATACCTAAATCATTTTAAAATAACAATAGGATTTACTTTGTTTTCAGCATTAATTTTTTTAAAACAGTGGACTGACAGCCATCTAGGAAGTACCATACTTCCCGGATCTAGCTCACACTTAGGAATTTCATTGCCATATTGTTTAATGTTTTTGATGGTCTTGCTTTCATTCTGAAGTAGTTCCTCCTAGCCAAAAGGAAATATCTCATGGTTAGTTGTGGATTGAAGTCATATGCATGCAACAACTCATCAACCAACTCTTGACAATTGGTATTCCTCCTACACCCATTACTATCCTATCTGCTTCAAGCCAATGATTCAAAGAAACAATCTAAGAAAAAGGTGAAACAAAAGAGACTACCAAATTGGATGCCAAAATCTGTGAGAATACCTTATAGCCAAACAACTTTTGTGGTAGCGTTAATTGCTCCTCTTTATTCGCATTTGTAGAAGATATCATAATTACATTCTGCTTCTTACTAGACAACCTAACAGGACCCGAACCAAGAGAGAAATTGTAGCCATGGGTAGATTTCCGATGATCTAAATAACCGGCCCAATTAGAATCTGTGAACCCAATCAATTCAATATCCACCCCTCCATGATAGTGAATGCCATCAGTATAGGTGCCATAAACATAATGAAATATCTTCTTAGCTACTTTCCAATGCAACTCATTTGGCTCCTACATGAATCTGGATATGATCCCAAAAGCATAAGATAAATCCATTCAAGTGTGAGTCAAGTAAATCAAGCTCCCCACCAACTATCGATATTGGGTACCATCAACCAAGGAGTAGAGCAATGAAACCAACTTAACCCCCAAAAATAAAAGGGGTAGGAGAAGACTTGAAATCGGACATCCGAAAATGAGCAAGAAATTCAAGAGCATACTTAGGTTGCGAAATCACAATTCCAAATTCATATTGTGAAATCTAGATCCCAAGAAAGTAAAGAAGCATACCTAATTCATTCATGGAAAACCTATTGGCCAAGGTGATCTTCATAGAATAAATGATAGAGGAAGTGCTTCTATGATCAACAAGTCATCAACATAGAGAACAAGGATGAGTATGGAGTTATCTTGTTGTTTAATATAAACATTTGGATTAGAGTGATACCTAATAAACCCCGATGTAAGTAAAAAGGATTCCATCTTGGCATACCAAACCTGAGGGGCTTGTTTAAGGCCATAAAGAGACTTCTTTAAATTACGAACGAGGGAGGGATCATGGACATAACCAGAGGTTGTTCCATATAGATCTCTTCCTCTAGGTCACCACGAAGGAAGGCACTCTTAACATCCATTTGATGGAATTTCCATTTTGTTTGTCAGGTGATGGAAAGGTTAGTCGAATAGAATTCATCTTCATAATTGGAGTAAAGGTTTGATATAATCAACCCTAGCTATCTGGGAGAAACCCTTAGCTACTAATTGCACTTTAAAATTTTTGACATCTCCATCTACTCCATAATTTTTTAGAATACCCACTAACACTGAGCGATTTTTCTTCCTTTTGGAAGAGGGGTGAGATCCCAAGTATCTTTCTTCATGAGAGAGGAATACTCCTCATCCATGTCAAAATCCCACTCGGGAATACCGAAGCCTCCTCAAAAGACTGTGGATGGATCAAGGCAGGAGGAGAAGAAAAATGGGGTCAATGAAATGAGCGAGTATGTCTCATATCCGAAGTATCTCAACTAAATCTCCAAAGACTTTGCAAAGTTTTCCTAGCCCAAAGAGGACCAAGAGGATCAGACTTAGAGTCGAAAGATTCTTCACTTGAGTGAGAAGGGAGATAGTCATCATCATCACTACTATCATAATCGGAAGACTAAAAATTTCGATGGTCGGGAGGATCGGGAAGAGGAGAATGCTCAACACATCATCATCATCTGATGAGTCAAAATTTGAATCAGTGAGCTAAAGAACCTCAATAGGTAGAGAAGTAGAAGTTAAAGAAGACTCATCGAACTTAACACTTATCTCAATATAAAGCTCATGAGAAGTAGGATTTAACAATGATATCCCTTCATGCCATCGGGATACCCTACAAATATAAAAGGTTTGGATTGTGGTTCAATGCCTTGCATTTATTCTTGGGAATCGAGCCATAGCCTTGGATCAAAGACTCAAAATTGCTCAACATCGAGCTTGCGTCCAAACTAGGCTTTGAAGGGTGTCATCCTCTTCTTGTCTTGTGTGTAACAATGATTTCAATGTAATTAGCACAATTCACTACTTCATCCCAATACTACGGAGGAAGAGACTTGAGTGAATCATACAAGTGACCATCTCCTTAAGAGTATGGTTATTTCTTTCTACTACTCCATTCTCGTGAAGGGCTATAAGCAATCGTATCTTTACAAGGAGATCCCTTCAAGTACAGAAATCCATGAACCTATTTTTTACATATTCACCTCCATTGTTATTTGAAGAACCTTAATAGACCATTCCACCTATTTCTCACTAAGATCCTTAAAGTCTTGAAAATGTTCAAAGACTTCAAACTTAATCTTAAGAAAATATACCCAAGTATATCATGAATAGTCATCAATGAAGGTGAGCACATAAAGAGCTATAGTAAATGAAGGAGACGGAAATGGACCAAAAATATTGCTATGAACAAGATCCAAGGGACGAGTAGCTCTTCAGGATTTTCCTTTGTCAAAGTTATTTTCAGGGATGCTTTCCAAGGGTATAACCCTCACAAAGACCCTTAGAAAACTTAACATGGGGTAACCTATTGAACATTTCGTTTTGGCTCAATTGTTCAAGGTAGCAATAATTTAGATGTCCAAACACTCATGCCATAGCTTACTAACCTCATTTACATGACTGAGTAAGGAAGTGGGCGTAGAATCAGAAGTAAAGTGGGAAAAGGTATACAACCGTGAATGGTGATCCACCTTTCCCTCAGCCACTATAGTGTCATCGTTAAGCTCACGAATAATCACCAAGTTAGGACCAAATTCCACTTGCATTCCTTCACCAAGGTGAGTAATTTGGTAAACTGATAGGATATTGGTATAGAGATCAGAACACTCAACACTTGGTTGAATGTTCCCCCATCCATCTCTACCGATCCACTACCGGAAACCGATAATGTCATTTCATTACCTATCATGATTTGGGAAATACCACAAGGCTCAATGTTGGAGAACTCAACATGCAAATAATCCATATGGTGTGAGGCATAGAAATCTATAATCCACGTTGATGAAGGTAAAACTTTGGCTACAAGGGCCTTTCTTTTCTTCTTATGATTTAGACCCTTTTGCGGTAGAAGACTCTTGGCCTTTGGAGAATTTTGTATGACACTCAGGAAAACCTATTTTATTTTTTTCAAGTAAATGAGTAAGGTGATCAATTTTTTTCTCATACATAAATGTTCTTTATGACCAAGCTTCTTGCAATAGGAACACAAAAACTTGTCTTTCTATGCTCTAGGCTTAGAATTGAAGCATTTGTGTTAAATTTAGTTTTGTTCTTGGTTTCCTTGTTAGGTTGATCCTTTCTTTCTTTCTTCTTTTGAGTCTTATTTTTCTTACTAGTACTTGCTACAAGGGCACATGAATTGGACTTGAGAGACCTCATTTGAATGAGTTTTTCCTATTCTCGAATGAGTTGGGATGAAAAATAATCAAAAGAGGGAATATTCCAATCATTCCCAAAGGTAGCTTTTGTAGCGTAAAAATTTGACACAAAGAAATAATATTCGGGACCTAACTTAGAGAGAATCGACAAGATTAGTTGAGAATATTTCTTCTCTACTTAACATTCCTTTAATAACAATCTAGTGTGGACAAACTTAGAGAAGTATGCTTGTAGGTTTTTAAAACCACTAGGATTTAACCCTAGTAGTTTGTTTTCCAACTCATGCACTCTCATTTCATCTTGTTTTCCAAACATTTTATCTAACATTTTCCACATAGAATTAGGTGTTTCGGATGACTCAATGTGGAAGAGCAAGTTAGGAGAAACAAACATGCAAAGAAGACCTAAATCTTCATCACTACGGGTAACCACTTAGATTTTTTGGGTTGTCATTTGGTTGAGTCTCAGTTCCCATGGTGTTGTGGAATAACCCTTTACCTCTTAGTTTCATAATCATTTTCAATATCCACTTGAAAATTTTGAGGCAGTGTAAACAAAGGAAGTGAAAAAGCATCCATTGTGAGAGAGAGAGAAGGAAAGAAGAAAAGAATCATAACCACCTAGGACAATATAATAACTCCTTGCTTTCGGAACTTTATAGTTTAGAGTGATGAATACAATTAGGTGCAAGTGTGCATCATGAAATAGTTGGTTTCTCACCTTGCAATCAATGTAATAGCGCGCAAGAGAGGGGAACACAATTGAGTTTCATGGAGCAGAACAAAGTGACACCGTAAAACAAGTACAACGTGTAAAAATATGGAAAGGGGAGAAATCAAATCCTGGTTGTGAGAAAAAGTGTCTCACATCATAATGGATATCCTTGCTACTGGTGTGGTGGATGCACTCACTAGTCACAAGCAATAATAAGGGTAAATACTGATTTTTATACGAACTCAAGATGAGTCTCGATGATCTTGAGAATGCAGAAAAAATGCTCGAGGAAGGAAAATAGGGGCTCGAGTGTCACCGCACACTTGAGCGCACGATTAGTAAGAAAATTGATAATAATGCCTAAAGATTACCATTTTGAAACGTCAAGTTAGCTCATTTAAAAAGACAATTTAAATTATTTATCTAATCGAGAATGAAGAAATCGTAATTAATAGAAATAGATTTAATTACAATTAAATCTAATTAATTACGAATAGAAACTAATTAAGATAATGAAATCCTAATTAATTACGAAGAAATTCTAATTAAGATCTAGTGAAAATTAAATCCTTAATTAAAATTCAAATATACTTTCCCTTTTAAAAGGAATTCCCACCAAAAAAATTAGAAACATACCATTAAAAAACTTACCGTTTGTTTGAAATACCGTTGGAGGTGGGAGGATCCCAAGTTGGTGATCAAAGTGCCGGAAAGCTATATGGTTGAGCTATGTGGAGTAACAGGGAGCTCAAAGACTTAAGGAGTGGGTCACCAAGAGTGGGAGAAGCCATTGGGAGTAGGCTCATGAGGCGAAAAGAAGCCAAGGGCTGATGTTTCAAATTGAGTGGAGGAATGGAGACATCTCGAGGCAGAGAAAAACTCGGCTCGGTAAGGAGACAATGCGGACTAGGAGGTGGTGAGCGAGTTGTAGGGAATGAGCATGAGCTCAAGGCAGGGTAGGAGCTCACTCGAGTGAAAAGACATAACTCACCGGGGAAAAAAAAAGCTCGCCGAGGGTTTGAAGCTCGGTCAGAGAAAAAAAAACATGCACGAAAACAAAGGAGCTCGAACTCCCTGGGTAAAAAGCACACACCAGAACATGAGACCGAGGTGAAAAGGCACAAAGAGCTTGGTTTGGAGATGTAGCTCGGTGAAAGGAGCTCGATGGAGAGTGGTAGGAGCTCGGTGGTGAACCACAACACCATGCAAACCACAAATTTTAAACTGTATTCTACAAAACCACCAGCAAAAAAACATAGAGACCAAGCAAACAGAGATCTAAAAAAATTCCAGTTTAATAAAAATTTAAAAATGAAAAAATAACCTCTATTTTAATTGATCTACCAAATTTAGTTGTACTTAGCTAAATGTAGCTGTAAAACCCCTGAAATCTTTAGGAATACCTGCATGCATGAAGAACACAACAAACCGAAACAAATTTCCAAGAACAACTTGTTAAATACGTTAGCAAGATTCCAAAAAATGAATAATCAAAAAAACTTGCATGAGGAATGAAAAACGACACCAAGAGTAATCACAACTCAAATGACAAATGCACGTTTACCCGATCTCAGCTCTGATACCATGAAAGAGTTTGCGAGAATCGAATCAGAAATGATGCACCACAAAGTAGTTGCACTCCAATGGAATCGTAATGGCTCCAGCGTAATCGCAAGGATCAATCAATAATGGAAGAACTTGCTCAACAAAAACAAAGCTTGCACATAGAGGAAAGACATCAGAGTGTCTTGACATGCTCATAAACATCAAGTGAAGGAGTACATATAGGGTGTTGAGTAACCCTAGTGCATGACACACAAGCAAACCCTAAACCTAACCCATGTGAGATGACCCTCCATATGTGAGTGGAGGACACATAGGATCCCACACACCAAAATTCATCACACGGTGAATTCAAATAGGAAAATATAGTGAAAAATACAAGCTTTAATGCAAGATAAACATATCGTAAAACTCGTTGTTCTCCAAGATCATAGTTTTTAATGAAAACACTTAGTAAAAGAATAACAACTTAATGGGTAGCTCTATCATACGATAGAGCTTCTTATCGACTTATATAAGATTTCCAACCAAGCCTCCACAGTCTCTCTTTTTTCCAAGTGACATCAACAACTCCAATATTCCTACTTCCTCTTATACCTCCATAGGATCCAAAAATAGCTCAAGAATGCCAAGAATATCGATGGATCAACAATAGAACTGCTGGTTCGAAAAACCAAAAACCCCATGTAGATAAAAAATCAAACTAAACCAAAGATGAAACAACCTTCCAAAAAAAATCCACCATGCCTTTATCTAGGAGGTTTTCTTTGCCATTACCGAAGCTAATTAATGCAAGGACTATCATTTTTCCCTCTTATTTCTCCTCGCCACTTCCATCCAAGTTTGTGAACTTCAAATTAAAAATTTCATGCAATTTATATTTACTGGTGATGCCAACTAGGCATCCCCTAACTCCCCATGCCTCCCCAAAATTGGCAGTTCAAAGGGTATTAAAACCAAAATCAAATCTCATTAATGCCTTGAAAACCGATGCCACCACCCTTACCACTTGCTAAGTAGTCTGTAGGTACCCTTTAGATAGTATTAGTTTAGGTTATATTTACATTAGGTTAGAAATCAACCTTAGTCCTTAGGTAAATAATATTTTCCTTAGGTTGTTTCAAAACTTCCTAACCATAAAACATACCATCTTAGGTTAGGGTAATAACCTTAATAGTTTAGAAATAGGTCCTAGGTAGGTCTTAACTACCTTAGGTTAAAATCCAAATAGTATATAACATTACAACTTAGATTAAGGTGTTTACCTTAATAACTTAGTAATAGATCCTTGGTCCTATTACATTATTCAGCGTTATAAAATATTTAACAAGAAGGCCCGGACTCACCAATTACAAAGTATAATGCAAAGCAAGGACACTGAAGCTAAGTCCTTTAATTTTATAAACAAAAAAACTTAGTCCCTTCACCTTTGTTTAAGAATTCCAGTGAAACAGAGACAAATGAGGTAAGGAGAAATGAAGCATGCCTTGGATCAATGGAATTGATCCAAGGTTTTGTTGTCAACACAAAATGAGTTTAGACAACAACAAAACAAGCTCTAAATATTTTTTTAAATTAATTAAAGTTGTACAAAAATATGAATGGCCTCGCTTTCAAGTTAGTAGAAATCACAACAAAGTGAACCTCTTTACGGTAATAATTTATCCATTGTAAACATGATTTTCAAAAGTTATAAAAACACTTTTTCTAAGGAAAATCACATGTCAATGTTTTTGATGTCAAGAGGGAAAGTAATCACAATAATAGTTTTTCAAATATGTTACATACTTCCCTCTTAAAAAAGAATCATCATCTCGATGATTCAAATTAGTCAAACAATATGCATTTAGGACAAATAAAATTTTATACTTCCATTCTTACGTTCATAAAAAACTAGATTTTTAAATTTCATAATCAACATTAAAGTAAATTGCCCATTTTTTAAATAATGTAATATCTGCCCAAGACTGGCAGATTTATGGACATATCATGAATAAAATATTGAAATTTTATCAATCAATAGAATCAATTTTGTTCAAACAAGTACGAGAAAAGTAGTTTTCATATCTTCCATATTTTCCCAAGTTGCACTTTCTTCATTAAATTGATCCCATTGTATCTTACATTGGCTTACTTCATGATTTCTTAAGTGCAACTAGTAAGTTTCAGCACTCGAATGGGTTTAACCATGATTATTCTAGGGTCTTGGACCTACTGAGGAATTATAATTTAACACATGTGATAAATCTGAAACGTATTTCTTAAGAAGAGAAATATGGAAAACATCATGCATTCGTGATAAAGTAGGAGGTAAAACTAAGCGATAAACTATAGGATTGATTACTTCAACAATTTCAAAGGGTCCCACATAATGAGGTGATAACTTAGAAGCCTTGCCAAAAATTTGAGTTATTTTTTGGTTTAACCCAAGAAAGACCTTCTCACAAGTTCAAACTTCTTATCAATCCACTTTAAAGTTGCATAACTCTTTTACCTATCTATTGTTTCCTTCAAGCATTCATGAATCATTTTTAATTTTTGTTCCATTTCGGAAGGTTTTCAGGTCCAATCACCTATCTATCCTCTATGTTGTCCCAACTAATAGGTGTTCTACACTTCTTTCCGTAAAATGCTTCAAAAGGTGCCATTTTCGAGAGAGGCGTTATATGTGTTATTATAAGAAAACTCAACTAATGGAAGGTACTCTTCCCATTTATCTTGTTGATCCATACAATACATTTGTAACATATCTTCTAAAACCTAATTAACTCTTTGAGTCTATCCATTTGTTTTCGGGTGGTAAGCGAGAACTAAAATTTAGCTTAGTTCCTAGGGTTACATTAAGTGTTTTCCTAAAACTAGATGTCATTCTTGGGTCTCTATCAGATATGATCAACTCAGGTACTCCATGTAATCTAAAAATTCATGCACGAATATTTTTTCTAAAATAGGTGAATCATCCTTAAGATTACAAGAAATAAAATGAGCTCCTTTATTAGTTTATCAACAACCACTATAATAACATCATGTTTTTTTCTTGACATAGAAACCCTTGAACAAAATCCATGCTTATTACTTGTCATTTATATTGCAGTATGTTGTGAGGATACAATAAACCAACTGGATGCATATGCTCAACTTTAACACGTTGACACTCTAAGCAGTGTGTCACAAATTCTATCACATCCTTTTTCATCCCTTTCCATAAATATTTTTGTTTTATATTAACAAGAATTTTTGTAATGCTAGGGTGTCCAGAGAAAGGTGAATTATGAAATTTAGCTAACAATTATTTCTTAAATCATTTAACAAGGGTATGTATACCTTGTTTTCAAACCGCATGATTCCTTCATTGTCAAAGAGAAAACCTTTATATCTCACATCATTTGGATCCACAGCAAGTGTTGTCTTTACTTGCTGAAAATAAGAATAAGATTCCATGATAATTTTACTTCATCCTTAAACCTGAGTTATCAACGTTATAAGAGCATAAATGTGTTTCCTACGACTTATAGCATCGAAACTCTATTTTATTTAGCTTTAATATAATTTATGTCAAAATAATATTGTGATAGAAATTCTAACCATCTTCATTATGTTGCATTCAAATTTGGCTAAGTAAAAATATACTTCAACCCAAGATGATCAATTTTTAGTTCAAAATGTCTACTAAGAAGGTGATGCCTCCATACACGAAGTGCATGAACAATGGCAGTAAGATCTAGATAATGTGGATCATAATTCATCTCATGTAACTTGAGTTTTCTACTTTTATAAGTTATAACATGATTCTTTTATAACAATATACCCCGAGACCTTCCTTGGATGCATCCATTACAACAGTGAAGTCTCCATTAGGATTAGGTACAACCAAAATAGGTCTTGACGTTAATTGATCCTTGAGTTTTAAATGCAAATTCACATTTTTCATTACATACAAATTTCTTATCCTTTTTTCTCGTAATGAAGTTATTGTTAGTGCAAATCAGCAGCACCCCTAGATGTTGATCAAATTTCTAGTTTGACATTTTGGACATCCAGTGTGATTGCACAACATTGAATCTTTTCCCCAAGTGTGGGACTTGTAAAAATAGGAAAAGAATCTCCATATTAGATTTGGCCTCAACTCCTCACGATCAAGTGTATTAATTGCAAGTTGCAGAGGTTTTAAACTCAAAATCCTACTCTAAATTCCAAGGGGACAGAGATAGAGAATGCAAAAGAACTGAAACTAATGCTAATAAGGTGATGCACCAAAGGAGTGGTGAGCATTTTTTACTTCTGTAAATTGACACAGATCATAGAAATGCAACAAATCATCATGCACAAACTGATAAAATGTAATGAAAGATCATAAATGAAGCAAACAACACAAATAGAAGATTGAAACTCATTCACAGAGCTTGCATTGTCATTTTTCAATATCAAAATACATGCATTACATCAACAGAAAGGTAGAAAAGGTAGAAAATGTATTCCACAAAAACCTTGAAAGAGGAGCTGTATTCCACTTTTAAAAAAATCACTTACAATAGGGTGAAACGCGGAAAACAAGAGGAGCTTCAAACACCAAGACAAAAACATAAAAAATGGGCATCCTTACAACCATTTAAAAAATGAGCCATCTTTGGGAGAGAATGCGAGCCATTCTTCATTAAAAATGGAGGTTGAAACATCATTTCTATTGATTAACAAGAGGCGTTTTTTCAATTTTCTCTCCAAACTCCATCAAAATAAAAAATTGAGCCTAGAAGAGTAGATAATTTCACCACGGAAAACATCGAGCTCAGAGAAGAGTTATGGTCATTTGAAAATTTAGGGCAAAAACCAGTTGGCGCCGAAAATTTGAAAATGCATTTGGTAAAATTTCCCAAAAAAAAATAGCATGGGCATCCTTGGTCACGGGCTCAAACCCGCTCCATTTTCCATTGTTCCTGGCCATTGGAAAAAATTTTCACCATGGCGTGATATGGGAGAGAATGCGAGCCATTCTTCATTAAAAATGCATGGCGTTGAAAGCCCGTCATTTTCTCCTGAGGCTTGCCTTGTGTTTGATTACACATTTGATTAGCTAGAGGCAGCTTTTTCAATTTTATCTCCCCAAACTCTGGGACATGTGGTAAAAATAAACATTTCTCTTTGCTTAACCTTTGGGAAAAATTGAGCCTATAATCATGTAGAGAATATCACTAGATTTCCCCCTTTCCTCTTGATAAACAACCAAAAATTGAGCTCATTAGATCGACAAGTTATGATTAGTCATTTGAAAATTTTGGGCGAAACCCTTAGGAAATTTTCCTAATTTCTTCCCCTTGGACACGTGGCGAGCTCCCATTTGCTCGCGGAAATGGGTTGGCGAACCCATGAAAATTTAAAAAAGTTTTTGCCGCCCCCCCTTCCGAGGACACATGGCCTCATCTTTTGCATTTGGGAAAATTTCGAGCCATAACTTAAAAATAAAATTTACCTTCTCGGAAAGTGAAAAATCTCTATCCAATGGTGCCATTTCCAAAAGGTCTTGAGTTCCCGAAAAGCGGTGAGGCACAAGAGAGGGAAGAATGAAGGGATTAGCCATAAAATGAGCGGGCTCATTTTTAATGCTGGTCATTTTCCATTGTTTGGATGAAGTTGCAGCTTGATTGAAAAATCCATTTTCATTAAAATCTACACCAACCGATTAGAACACTGTAAGGAGGAAGATGGAGTAGATCACCATCTAATTGGGGCAAGGTGTAAACACATTTCTGGAATATGCCAAAGAATTAGGAAAGCAAAGCTAATCTACAACAAAACAATTTACATAAGCACTTGGAGGAATGCCTCTAATTTACAAGGTGGAAATTTCCACTTGCATTTCTAGAATCTATAATTCTTCACCATCCAATGAAGATAATTGGAAGGATGCATGGTGAGTATCCCATTGGATGTGGGCCCTTCCTCTCATTTTAACACTAGATCTCCCTTGGAAAGGGCTTCCCTAGGCCTTTCTATCAAAGGTCTTCTTGTGATCTTTCTTGCCGACACCTAACTGATTTCTTGGACATCAATGGCGTGACCTTTTCCAAACTCCAAAAACTTGTTTCTGAGGATTTAGTGACATGGGAAAAATTTCCTCTCTTCCATTTGAAAAACGTTAGATCTCTTGGGAGTTATCCTATCATCCCACAAGGCCGACTTAAACCAAGACCACGATTTTCATCAAGAATCCTCCTAATGATCCTTAGCAAGTTCTTGTTTGTAGATTAGGACAGGGTAATAATTTGATGAAGTGGGTGGATCCCATTCTTGATAGCCCAGGTTAGACATGGGCCGATATTATTTAGTAGGGCCAAATCTGGTTGTTATTCCCTCATAGAAGTCCAGGATGCTAGATTCATTTGCTTCCTTGAGTGCTACTAACCATTTGGTGAAGTAAAAATCCATTTGTGTCCTTGGCTTGAATTTTGATTAATGACTCCAATGAAGTCCAAACCCCATTGCATGAATGGCTTGTCAACTGAAATTGGATGCAATGGAAGGGCAGCTAGTCTCTCCTTACACGTGAAGAATGCACAATTCTTGACCTCTTGATCCCATAACATTTGAAAATCTTCAATAATAGCAGCCCTCATGATGTCACTCTTGGTGCAAAATGACCCCGGCTTTCCACCATGGAACTCTTCCAACACCCTGTGAATCTGATTTGTACCAATGCATCTCAGCAGCACTCCATTCACATCCCTTTTGAACAAAACACCATCAACAAGGGCATATGGGACAACCTACAATCTGAAGTGTCTTCTTTTGGTCTTGTTCATCTCTGGAGGGCATAGACTTGTGTTTAGGAAGTGCATTATGTCTTGGGTCCAGCAAGGAGTGAGGACACCATCATTTTCCTTTTGAGTGTTTCCTTGCTCATGGTTGTCTTGCAACGCCAAAACAACCTCCTTCTCATTGCATGCTTCCTTGTGTTTATTCAAGACCAGCTACTCACACAATCCTTTTCCTCTGACCAACTTGGTGACTTTGATCTCAATGTCATACTCCATGACACGAGTAATCCAACCTGCTCTTTTTCATTTAGGTCTTTGTTGAGGAGGAAGTCTTTAACTCCCACATGAGAAACCAACAATTGAACCTTGTTGTTTGAAACTAGATGCTTGAATTTCTTTAAGCTCCTAATTACTGCAAGAACATGCTTCTCAATGAAAGAATACCTCACCTCATAGTCCTCCAGGATTTGGCTGAAGAAAGCAATTGGCTGCTCATCATTGTCTTTGTTCTGTTGTACCAAGATTGTAGAAATAGTATCATCACCCCCAAATGCATAGAGGATGAAATCCTTGGAGAAATATGGGTTAATGAGAGTTGGGGCTTGTGAGATGGCTTCTTTGATTGCTCCAAAACTTTATTTTCCTTTTGCTATCCATTTGAAAGCTATGCTTTTCTTTAACATCTTGGTGATAGGCTTGACTAGGGCTGCAAAATTTGGGACAAACCTCCAAACAAAATTTATCCTCCCCAAGAAACTTTGAAGGGCCTTCTTGTGGCTTGGCAATGGTAGTGCTCTTATGGCTTCAACTCTTTCTGGATCAATTGCTAATCCTTCTTTGGAGACAATGTGGCCAAGGATCTTTCCTTCATGGGCTAGAAAAATACACTTTTTAGGATTCAAGGATACCCCAAATCTTCTGCACCTTTGGAACACTTGTCTCAAATGAAAGAGATGGTCTGCTGCATTTTTTGAAAAAATAGTGATATCATCAAGATATATCAACACCATGTTGTTAATCAAATCCTTGAACGCCATGTCCATTGCCCTTTGGAAAGTAGCTCCAGTGTTGGACAGCCCAAATGGAATTTTCTTGTATGCATAAGTTCCCCATTTGGTTGTAAAGGATGTCTTGAACTGATCCTCTTCTTTCACCATAATCTGATTGTACCCTGAATAGCCATCAAGTAATGAAAACCTTTCAGATCCGGCAACAACTTGCAAAATTTTCTCCATAGAAGGAAGTGGGTAATGATCCTTGAGAGATGCTCTATTCAGATCTCTGAAGTCAACACACAATCTGATTTCTCCACTCTTCTTTCTAACTGGAACCAAGTTGGCCACCCAACTAGAATGCTTGATAGGGAATATGATACTTGACTCTATCAACTTATTCAATTCTTTTCTCATGAGAGGCTCCATGTGTGGATTGACTGGCCTTTGTTTCTTCCTGATGGGTTTAGTACTTGGATCCAATTCAATGGTGTGTTGAGCTAACTCAGGATTGAAACCTTTCAAATCTTCATAGCTCCAAGCAAACACATCAGGGAATTCTTGACAAAGTTGTATGAACTCATACCTTTCTTGCTCAGTTGTCACTTTACCAACTTGGAGTGATTTTCCTTCTTCCACCAAGATGGACACTGAATCTTCTCCCTTGACTTGGATGTTTGCTTTCTCCTTCCTAAACTGATCATTAGGATTGAAAATGGACTCCAAAGTAATAAGTCCCTTTGGTAGTTTGTTGGTTCTCAGCTGTACCACTTGGTGTGCTTTTCTACTTTTTTGATTTTTAGCTGAGAACTCAGCCTCTTCTTGTAAGAAATGGATGATTTGTTGATCATTTTCAAACACTTGCCAACTTACATTGTTGTCCGGGCATTGAAGGCCTTACAATCACATGAATGCTTGGCTGTACTTTGTCCTTTTTATGCTTTCAACAACATCAAAGGCTGCTCCAACTGCTGCAAGCCTGTCAGTAGCTTGGTTCTCTTTTCTAGGAATGGATTTGATGCCAAAGCCCTCAAAATCTTCAATGAGGTCCCACACCCTATTTTTGTAGCACTTGAGCAGATCATTCTTGGCAGCATGCTGCCCCTTAACTTGGTTGACAATCAACTCACTATCACCAAAGACTTGCAAGTTCTTTATCCTTCTTTTGATTGACCAATGTAATCCTTGTATCAAAGCTTCATATTCAGCAGTGTTATTAGAACATGCAAACTGAAATCTAAAAGCTGAATAATACTTAACTCCTTGAGGTGAAACAAGCATAGCTCCCCCTCCTGCACCTTGTCTACTCCTTGATCCATCAAAAACAACTGCCATACCTCATTGTCATCCTTGTGGTCTGGCTTGGTGATGCTAGGGATAGGCTGATTTTCTTCATGCATGCAATAGACTCCTAACTCAGATTCTTCTATTTCTTGATAAGGATCAAAAGCATGCACCTTGCTTGCCCATTCATCAAGATTCAAATCTGGGATGCTTCCAACCTTGGTGTCAGCTTCATCAGTGCTTGGATAATCTTCTTGATCAAATGTTGAACAATTGGTATTGATTTGGCTTGGAGTGTGAGGCTCAATGTGAAAGTTTGCAATAGGCTCAGATCTGATTGTGGCTTTAGTTCCATATCTTGTTCTGAACAACATGTGTGACCAATCAGCAGATAAATAACCTCCAATCTTAGCTGTGAAATCCCTTGACAAACATAGGGCAAAGAGTGGTGGAAGATCTATTACTGAGACATCTTGTAAAACAACAACGTTGGGGCATGCATGCAAAGTAAGACTCAAGTTTTTAATCACTCCTACTATTTTTACTACTGTCCCATCCAATTGCACTACCCCTTTGGATATGACTTCATATTGAAGCCCCAACTAATCAGCTATTTGCTTGGGCATTACTGAACTACTTGCCCGGAATCAATCATGCAATTGTGTACTAATTGGTTTCCAATGATCAATGAAACATAGAATGGAGGGGGCTTCAACATTTTACCTTGTTATCCTCTCCATGATTCTCCTCGGGGGTAGCATTTGTGAGTACCTTCTCTTGCATTTGGACCCTGTTGATTTGAAGTTGACCAGTCCTTCATGGCAGCTTGTAGCAAATCTCTTTGGCCTAGGATGGATAGTGATTCCCACATTGATATGTTTACATTTGTCTTCTTCATCTAATCAATGATGTTGAATGGAGATGAAGCATCTCTCTGTTGTCCCTTGGCCTACACATTCATTCCTTGCACATGGGCAGCAACAACTAGCATTTGAGTTGGCCTAGGAGCTGTTTTAGGCAGCCCTTGCGTGTTTGGAACTGAATTTTGTTTGCCAATAATTTGTGGAGTGGTAGAAGGTTGTGGATTACTTGGAGCCAATGGTTGTTCTTCACCCAAATTTCTCCTTTTTGACCTTGTGTTGGCTGTAACACTTTGGGAGATTGTTTGATTCATGCCACAAAAATATTTTTTTGCCAGTTTACAAGTGTGGTATCATTTGGAGCTGATTGTTGTTGGGATGTTTCTTGTTGTTGGTTATTTCCTTGACTCCCTTCACCCTCCACACCAGTTTTTGTCACCATTAATGCTTGATTTAAGGCACCATTGAAACACATAGACTGGTTGTGAGGTTCATTGCATGGGAAACACCAATCATACTCTTGAGCTATGTTGTTTTGCACTGGCACTATTGCTTTAGAGGCAGATGTAGCATTGGGATTATAGGGCTGAAATGGTCTATTGGCAGGAGGTCTTGCTTGATTTTGATTTACAACTGGATTGGGTGGTCTTTGAGGCTGGTATGGTTGCTGTTAGGCTGAGCTTGAGGCTGGAAAGAAGGTCTAAAACCTTGGGCTTGCTGCCTCTTGAGTGTAACCAGCTCATTGCCTAAATTTTGCAATTGCTTCATGACTTCTTGAAGTTCATTTGAGGCACTAGAAGATGAAGTAGAAGCTTCACTTGAATTCTGATTTCTAGGAGTGGGAATAGGAGCTAAAATAGGCACTTGACTAGTACTTGGGCTCTCTAAACTTGGATACAATGGCATTGGAGGCCTAGGAGCTAGCTTGCCAGCTTGAATCAAACAATTTTCAGCTCTAATGGCAATGCTATAAGCAACAGGGATAGTTGTGCCCCCATGGATTGAATTAACATAGAAATATTAGAATTTAGAGCTTTAAGGTAATATAGAAAAGCACCTTCTGTTATTGGCCTTACTGCCATTGGAATTCTCTCCCAAGTCATTTGAAACCTGAAGTTGAAGTCAGTCAGCTGCTCATTGGGAGCTCTCTTGATGGTTGTCAACTGTTCCAAAAGGGACAAGTTATCTCCCTTTTCTCCAAACTGCTCATGGAGGGCTATACATAGTTGGTTCCAATTTTGGATAGAACCTGAGGCAAGACTCCTAAACCATTGCAAAGCTTTCCCTTTGAATGAAGATGTCAGCAGTTTGACAGCAACTTGCATCTCATTAATCTCATGGATTGCACAAATATTAGCAATATCCTTGACATGATCACCAGGAGTGGTCTGATTCTCTCCAGTAAAGTATGGAATGTTCTTCAATGCTGCAACTGGGATTGGATTTTGTGCATTGAGAGCAAGTGGGCTGCTGCTAGTGAAATTGACATAGGGGTTGTGTTGTGCCATTCTGATTGGCCTTAGAACCCTTGTTGATTGAATGAAAGGCCTACCAGGTGGAGGAGTTGATAGAGTTCTGTTTGGTGGAGATGGAGACCTTTGAATTCTCCTCCCTCTTTGCCTTCTTCTTGGAGATAATTAGATACTCAAACAACACCTCTTCTTCTCCAACTCTTGACCTTGTGGTGATTCTTCTCATGAGTTTTTAGGTCTACACTGCTAAAACCAGTTGATTCTTCTTCCTTGGAGTCACCAGATGTGCAATTTAGGGCTCTTTTAAAGAAACTTGCAACAAATACACATCAATTTTTTTGCAATGAAGATGAAGACCTCTAAGGTCCCACTGGGCATGCCAAAACTATTAGTGCAAATCAGCAGCACCCCTAGATGTTGATCAGATTTCTAGTTTGACATTTTGGACATCCAGTGTGATTGCACAACATTGAATCTTTTCCCCAAGTGTGGGACTTGTAAAAATGGAAAAGAATCTCCAGTTAGAGGTTGGTTCCTCAACTCCTCTAATCAGGTGTATTACTTGCAAGTTGCAGAGGTTTTAAACTCAAAATCCTACTCTAAATTCCAAAGGGACAGAGATAGAGAATGCAAAAAAACTGAAACTAATGCTAATAAGGTGATGCACCAAAGGAGTGGTGAGCATTTTTACTTCTGCAAATTGACACAGATCATAGAAATGTAACAAAACATCATACACAAACTGATAAAATGTAATGAAAGATCATGGGTAAATCAAACAACACAAGAGAGGACTGAAACTCATTCACAGAGCTTGCATTGTCATTTTCAATATCAAAATACATGCATTACATCAACAAGAAGGTAGAAAATGTGTTCCTGACCTTGAAAGAGGTCTGGTATTCCACAAAATCACTTTCTAGGGTGAAAGAGGGAGCCTGCAAAACATAAAAATGTCAACCCTTTAAAAAAAGAGCCAAATCTGGCTTTTACAATGCAAAAAATGAGCCCAGGAGAGAGAAACATGGGAAAACGTGAGAGGAGCTTCAACCACCAACCAAAATGCAATAAAATAGCATGGGCATCCTTACAGGTCCATTCCCTAACATTTTTCACCATGCTGGGAGAGAATGCGAGCCATTCTTCATTAAAAATGGTGGTTGAAACGTCATTTCTATTGATTACCACGTGCCAGAGGTGTTTTTCAATTTTCTCTCTCAAAATCCATCAAAATACAAAATTGAGCCTAGAATCATGTAGATAATTTCACCATCTTTCCGTTGATATAAAGAACGTGAAAAACCGAGCTCTGGATCGAAAGTTATGGTCATTTGAAAATTTAGGGCAAAACAAGGCCAAAACGGGTTGGCGGGCCGAAAATTTGAAATTTTCCCACTTTTTGCATTTGGGAAAATTTCCCAAAAAATCTCCACCCCGCTAATCCGGTGCCACATGGCATGATTCCATTGGTCGGGATCTTCCTGCTTCATTTTCCATCGTTTTGGCCATTGGAAAATTTTCCAAAAATCTCTGCCGGGCCGATGACCTGAGGACACGTGGCGTGATATGATTCGTTGCGGGCCTCTGCTTTCAAATTCTCCGCTGCTCCAGACCATTTTCCCTGACGGGATGCGTGGTAAGATCCCATTGGACGTGGCCCTTCTGCTCATTTTTCCTGCGGGCTTGCCTTGTGTTTTTTGCCACCACATGGACACGTGGCATGATTTGATTGGCTCGGGATTTGGGGGCCGGCTCTCCCTTTCAATATTTCCTTCAAATTTGCTTTGGGAAAAATTCCCAACTTTCCCCGCATTCTACCAGTCTTGGGACATGTGGCGAGCTCCCATTGGATGTGGGCCTTGGGGAAAACATTTCTCTTTGCACTAACCTTTGGGAAAAATTCCCAATTTCTCCCGGTGGCCGAAGCTCCGATGCCCCTTGAGACACGTGGCGTGATCCCATTTGCTCGTGGGCCTATGGGCCAAAATTTCTCCTTTCCTCTCACCAAAACACTTCACCAAATTTTCAATTTTACCTCCACCCTCCGCCACTCCTTTGGCCTCAGAGACACGTGGCACAATGTGATTGGATGCGGGCCTGGCGTCGAAAATTTTGTTTGTGTCAACCCTTAGGAAATTTTCCTAATTTCTTCCCCTTGGACACGTGGCGAGCTCCCATTGGATGGCGGGCCATCGGGCCAAAAATTCCTTCTAAAACCTTGCCAAACATTTGGTAAAATTTCCAAGTTTACCTCCGCCCCCCCCCCCGAGGACACGTGGCCTCATCTTATTGGCTCGGGCTTTTCAGGGGAAAATTTCCCACAAAAGCTCCGCCGAGCCATAACTTCAAAAATACATGGAGTTAGGAAGAAAACTTTACCTTTCTGGAAAGCTGAGAAAAATCTCTATCCAATGGTGCCATTTCAGAAGGTCTTGAGTGCCTGAAAAGAAAAAAATTATGACTGAGGCACAAGAGAGGGAAGAATGAAGGGAGTTAGCCACAAAATGAGCAAGGGGCTCATTTTGGATAATAAATATTAGTGCAACAACCTTAGAGAAGTCTTTGACAAACTTCCTATAGTAACTAGCAAGACCCATGAAGCTTCTAACTTCATGTACATTCTTTGGTGCAGGCCACTCAGTTATTGCAACAATTTTTGAGGGATCTACTACTATTCCATCTTTGCTTATGACATGACCCAAATAGTGCACTTTTGTATCATAGAAAGAACATTTGGACAACTTACCATACAACCTTCTCTTTCTCAATATTTCCAGAACTACTTTCAAATGCTCATGATGTTCTTCGATGATTTTAGAGTATATGAGAATATCATCCAAGAATACAAGCACA
Source organism: Taxus wallichiana var. yunnanensis (assembly GCA_018340775.1). Taxonomy (NCBI): domain Eukaryota; kingdom Viridiplantae; phylum Streptophyta; class Pinopsida; order Cupressales; family Taxaceae; genus Taxus; species Taxus wallichiana. Next base: position 479,442,781 of record CM031243.1, read on the forward strand.
AACTTGTCCAAGTATTCTTGAAAAATATTATTCATTAAATTCATAAAAGTTGCAGGTGCATTCGTTAATCCAAATGGTAAAATTGTGAATTCATAATGTCCATACCTTGTTCTAAATTTTTTTTATGAATATCCTCATCCTTTATTCATAACTGATGATATCCAGATCGAAGATATATTTTAGAGTATATTGATGCACCATGCATCTGATCAAACAAATCATCAATTCTAGGAAGTGGATATTTGTTCTTAATTGTTACTTTGTTTAACATCCTATAATCGATGCACAATCTAAGTGTTCCATCTTTTTTTTTCACAAAAATTACTGGTGCTCCCTAAGGCGAGACACTCGGTCTTATTAAACCTTTAGAAAAATTTATTACAACTATGCCTTAAGCTCTACCAACTCAATGGTAGTCATTCTATAAGGTGTCTTGGAAATAGGTTCGGTTCCTGGTTTGATCTCAATCGTGAAGTCAAACTCCCGTTTGGGTGGAAGACTAGGTAACTCTTCTAGAAACACATCACTAAAATCTCATAACAATGAATACCTTTCCAAGAAGTCACTACTTTCTTCTATTGTTTCATAAATTTTTACTACATAAAAAGTGCAGCCTTTGTTTTTGGCCTTTTTAAGTTACATAGCTGACAATTTCCTAACCGAAATCTCATGTTTTACACCCTGAATGTCTATTGTTTTCTGTAGATCATCCAAACAACTAATATGTTTTTCAAAACATTCAACCTTTGCTTTATGCTCAGCTAGCCAATTAACACCTATGATTACATCATAAGACCCCAAAGGAGCAACATCAAGGTCAACCTCAGTGGAAAAACTAGGCAAGTCAAGGACTGCTCCAAAAAGACACATACTAATTGTGTGAACAACATTATTTTCATAATGTACAACCCATGATTTATCTATTTTCCATCTTTTATTTTTAATATCGATGTTAATTTAGTATAAATAAAACATTCAAGAGTAGCTCAAAAGTATCAAAAAAAAAGTATAGTTACATGTATGCCAAATAGCTTACCTGGAACCTCTATGGGTGTGACTTGCTTTTTAGCCTATTTCTCAACTACTACAACATGCATCTTATGTTGTTGATTATGGTCATCCTTCTTCAAAGGACATTGATTTGTGTTATTATCCTTGCCAAAATTGTAACAGCTTCCTACAGGTCCCTTTTTAGGTTCAAATTTATTTCCAGCCTTAAAGTTATCATTCTGACCACATAGGACTTCTGTCTATTATTATTGCTCTTGAAAAATTTATTTCACACATTAGCAATAGGTTTATTTGTTGTTGTTTTTAGATACAAATTAATTTTTCATACCAAAATTATTCCATGGCCCCTTTTTAGGTGCAAGAGATGATGAAGAGTTTGGAATTTTCTTTCTAATTTCCTCCTTATGGGTAGAGATTGCTTTTAATTTATGTTCCTCCCTTATGGATTTTTCAACAACCCCTTCCATAGTGGTTGGGCTATGAACATCCACTTCACCACCTATAATGGGATTTAATCCCATGATAAATTTTGTATCCTGAACTTCTCATCAATTTGATCTCGAGGTATGTACTTTAGGATTTTGGTAAACCACTCCCAATACTTCGATTACTGATTAATTTTCCCTAGGCTAAGTTTTGAAATTCAATCATTTTCTGATCATAATAAATTTGTGGCAGCCATCGTTTCCTAAAATAACTTTTAAATTGATCCCAAGTAATATTTGTTTCATCAATGTTTAGCTTAGCCTTGTGGTTGTCCCACTATGCAGATGCTTCATGGGAAAGTTGATAAGCTCCCCATATTGCCTTTGTTTCCTCCGAGAAGTTATTTAATGCAAAGTACTTCTTCATTTCACTGAGCCAATTCTCAGCTCCATCTCCTACTGTAGTGCCATCAAACTTGGGTCAACTTATCCTTTTTATATCATTAGTGAGTTCATCTACCAAGCCTTGCTTTTTTATTTTCAGGTTGTTTAGGTGCATTAGCATTAGCATTGGTTGTATTATTGTTATCAATGCCTATCTTTCCAATATTAGTGTTGTCCATAGGAGGTGACTGATTGTTAATACTAGCATCTTCTTCCTCCTCCTCATTGCCCATTACTTATTGTTCAAGTATAGCCAAACGATCTCTTGTGTCCAACAAGGCAACAAGGATCTCATCAAGTTTTTGGGTAGTAGTTGTTTCTCCATCTAGTGGTGGGTTGTTTTCATGTTTCCTCTTGTTCTAACCATTTTCTGTTAATAATAAAATTTAAGTTTTATTAGATTATGGACACAATAGGTCTAAAAGTTGTAACCTTTAGCTCGATACCAAGATGTAACATTCTCATTTTAAGACTTTAGAAATAATAAAAGAAATTATATGAATGTACTATATTCTAAATAATCATAATTTAGAACACACATTCCACACCAATCAATCTCATAATGAGATAACCATATGTAGCTATAATGACTCTATGAAACACCGATCTCTCATTTCATGACTCGGTATCATATCAATCTCTCATGTTAACTCATTGAATTGTATACTAGGTATACTTGGTTCTCTTACCCTTTTTTGGGTATTAAGTGTTCTATTTAAAAGGCCTATCGAATATTTGTTACCAATATTCATTTGAAATTTCACTTCTTAAACTAGGTGACATAGGACAACGCAATCGGTGGCTTGCGATACTTTGGCCAAATTTCCAACATCTTGTTCATATTACTATTCTTAGATGACATACTCGTCAAATGGAATACATACTTCACCCCACTTCATATGTTATATAGAATGGTATTTACTTGACTTTTTTAGTCCACTTGTTCCAAGTTTTATCCTAACCAAGGGTAGCAACATTGTTCATTGTAGAGGACTACTCGCGAGGACTAAGGATACATAGGCATACTTGATCAACCTAATTCAATCACGTGTGTCTAATTATCCTAAGTCTTGAGATGTCTCCGACACTAAATCATGCTTCTAACCTAACATAGGGTATAACTAAGGACAAGTCTGAGTTATGTAAATCCAAGTGATTTAACCTGAAGGGTGTCAGTAACATTTCAATTGTAGCAGCACAATATCCTCGCGAAGACCCGAGTCTTCATGAAGGTACTTGTACTATAGTTGGCATGTGCCAATATCGTATGAGTCATCCCATTTGGATGTACATATCCTGAAGTTAATTACTTAATTATATTCTATAATTAAGGTATAATTATATTCTATAATTAAGGTATAATTATAGTAACCCTCTTGAATCCCTAGTTTTACTAACCCCTAAGATTGCCAACTATCATTGAGTTGTAAATGCTTTACTGAGAAATATCATGATTGCCCTTTTTTTCATTAACTTCCTACTTTAGGATTCAACTTAATAAAACATAAATTACAATAAAATAATATGGTTCGATAAATTTACTCATCCATTCTTAGCTTGTTTAAGTTATGAAGTAGATCCCTTTATATTAGATTTCATTGAGATGAATTCTACTTGTTAAATTTTCTTGATTACCTTTCAATTGTCTTATACCTTTAAATTTATTGGTCAAGAGGTAGTTCATCTTCCTCTTCCTTTAAGAAGAATTAGGGTTCATTGCAACCCCTTACATTATTCAAGATATCATAATGAAATTGTGCTAACACCATTTTATTAACGCATATTGATTTGGTTAAATGATCATCCATGAATTCCAACTTATCAAGTTGTATTTTAATAAAGGGGTGGTGTATCTAATTCCCTTACCACCTAAATCATTGTAAGTCAACTGAAAGGATTCCATACGAGATATGAATATGGGAGAATAAATATAATCCTATAATTTCCTTCACACAATGTACAAAAAGAATGGCACATCAAGTACTAGTAAACCCATGATCTTTTCCATTCATCTAAGTGAAATTCATACTTTACAAGTCCAAACATTTAAGACATCTTTAATATCAAACAACATCAATAATATCAATTAAGAAATACAACTTTTCCTCTTACAAATTCATTTCAATAATGAATCATATTTTCTCATAAAATTTCTAGTCTTTAGGTAAATAAAAGTAACATCATTAAAGAACTTGTCTCCTTTTATCACTTATGAAGTCCATCTACAAAAATTGTTAGCCTGGGTCAGTTCATTTAAGCGAGCATGATAAGAACTAAGAATTAAAACTATGTGCTTTTAACTAATCTGTTTCATAAAAAGAACTCTACTTTTAAGAAACAGTTAAAGCATTATAGAAAGATACATCATAAAGAAATAATAGTCATGAAAGGAAAACAAAGTGTTCAACCATATTATCATTAAGTAGAGATCATGATGTAATTAAAACAATGTTCAGCCAATGATTTCCTAAATATTTATATCATATAAGTAATATTCCATCTGAATTACTTACCACATTCCTACTATAGATATTTATAGCTCATTTCTTGATTTATTCAATCTAAATAAAAAAAAATTACTAACTCTAATAATTCATAAAAATAGAGTTATTTTAAGGAAGCAATGATCTACAATACTCAACATTAACTCACTCCATCATAGAATATATAAGGCCAAGATCATTCAATCTTTATGATAGAATTTAGGATGAACCATCATCATCTTAAAGTAAGAGTTTCCTATTTTAAGATACTACATCCAAATTCAAAGCCAAACTCTAGCCTAAGTTTTAGGTTAGCATCTATAGGTTTGATAGAGCATAAATTCCATTTACATGCACCTGGAATTTATCACACATCACCATAATTAGATCCCTAAAAATAATAGTCAAGGAGAAGAAGTAAAGGTCTATCCTCCAAATACCCACTCGCAATCCATCAAAGTAATACAACCGATCAGGTCATCTCCTTACACAGGAGTAATATAGATGAGGAGAAGATGAAAAGAGGGAGAAAGAGAACAACCTATATATTCCTTCAGAGTTCAAAGAGAATAGTATTGAATACCTTAACCCAGAATAGAGAGAAGGATGTCAACACATAAGGATGAGATAAGATCTCATTATTCCATCCTAAAAAGAGGAATACAAATTGGGAATAAAAGAGTAGAGGAAGATCCAATTAAGATATCATTCTACTCTAACAAACATTGAAAACATAGAACTATTTGGTATTGAATCAAGATATACGACTACAACATGTAAGTAAGAAACCGAAGATAAATTTCTCTCAACGTACAAATAAGAACAGCTACAATAGTGTAAAAGCTATGACTAAAAGAGTTGTTCAAATGAATTCAGTTAGCAATAGTACTTGAAGAAACAAACAACAACTAAACATTCAAACTCATCCCAACGTTAATAAGCATCAATCTATACATTTCTTTAATTTTCCCTTCAAGAGAGAGACAGAGTACCATTAAATAATGTAATCTTATGCGACCATAATTTCTTTTTGAGTGTCATCACAAATAAATCTTACCCATCCTTTAATGGTAAATGAAGAAAACAAATACAATATTTATAGTCAAGCCAACACATATTCCCAACTTCACAAGAATCAAAGGAACAGTCTACAAGGTAAGAAAGGAAAGAACCTAACCCCAATTCGACCACAAGGAAGAACAACAAAAGTGACATGACCCCAAGTCAGGTGCTCGAAGTCGAGCTCAAAAGGAGAAGAGTAAAACCGAAAACATTCCAACTCATTTCCTTAAGATATTCAAGACTGCACTAATCCATGATTCAACTTGGATATCCCATTCCTTCAGTAACATCTATATATATCATATTTAAATGTTAGGATCTAGTAAATCCAACAAGATGAACCGACAAGATAATCTTTGTAGCACAAAATCTTATTTTAGAAAATATTCATAAACATTCAATAAGCCTTTCCAAAATCATGACCACATGTTAAATTTCATCCCTACTATCATACAAATTGAAACAAGAAGGTTCGTTTAGACCCAAAATTAGGTAAGTCTTTAAAAAATCTGCTCACGACTTACAGGTGCAAGCAACAAAATTGACATCATAAATTTTCAAGAAGAAGCTATCATGAATTAATCAAATTTCAAAGAAGGCGTAACCAAAACCCAAAACATACTTCATTCATAAAGAGTCCAACAGAATTCCAAGAATCAAAATGTCTCAGTGCAGCAACAATATAACATGTTACAATTATTTTCTAGTGAAAAATGACTCCCTAAACATTGAGTCTGACTATCTATTTTAGCATAGTTCAAACATATGTAAAAAGATTTGAAATCATCTCGAGCTCAATAGAAGATATCTCGTTTCAAACTTTCACCCAATAAAATAAAAAAACCAAGCTCCCAGCTTTAACAAACAGTGAACCCTTCTATACCATTTTTTTCATAGTCAACAAAAGATCACAAGATTTGACAACATTCAGTCCAAACAATGGTTAAAGCTTAATTTTTCACTTTTCCAACAAAGAAACAAACCCAGATCAAATCTTCATCACACAGTGAATTCAAGTAGGAAAATACAGTGAAAAATACAAGCATGAATGCAAGATAAACATATCATAAAACTCGTTGTTCTCCAAGATCAGAGTTGTTTTAATGAAAACACTTAGTAAAAAGCATAACAACTTAATGGGTAGATCTATCAATCTTGATAGAGCTTCTTATCGATTTGCAGAAGATTTCAGGCAAGCCTCCATAGTCTCTCTTTTTTTCCAAGCGACATCAACAACTCCAATATTCCTACTTCCTCTTATACCTCCACAAGATCCAAAAATAGCTCAAGAATGCCAAGAATATCGATGGATCAAAAATAGAACTGCTGGTTCGAAGAACCAAAAACCCCATGTAGAGAAAAAATCAAAATGAACCAAAGATCAAACAACCTTCCAAAAAAAAATCCACCATGCCTTTATCCTAGGAGGTTTTCTTTGCCATTACCGAAGCTAATTAATGCAAGGACTATCAGTTTTCCTCTTATCTCTTCTCGCCACCACCATCCAAGTTTGGTGGACTTCAAATCAAAAATTTGCATGCAATTTATATTTAGTGGTGATGCCAACTAGGCATCCCCTAACTCCCCATGCCTCCACCAAAATTGGCAATTCAAAAGTCATTAAAACCAAAAATAAATTCTCATTAATGCCTTGAAAACCGATGCCACTGCCCTTACAACATGCTAAGTAGTCCGTAGGTACCCTTTATATAGTATTAGTTTAGGTTAAATTAACATTAGGTTAGAAATCAACCTTAGTCCTTAGGTAAATAGTATTTTCCTTAGGTTGTTTCAAAACTTCCTAACCATAAAACATACCATCTTAGGTTAGGGTAATAACCTTAATAGTTTAGCAATAGGTCCTAGGTAGGTCTTAACTACCTTAGGTTAAAATCCAAATAGTATAGAACATTACAACTTAGATTAAGGTGTTTACCTTAATAACTTAGTAATAGGTCCTTGGTCCTATTACGCTATTCAACGTTATAAAATATTTAACAAGAAGGCCCAAGCTTACCAATTATAGTATGATGCAAAGCAAGGACACCTGAAGTTGGGTCCTTTAATTTTATAAACAAAACAAAACTCAGTCCCACTTCACCTTATGTTTCAGAATGCCAAGTCAACCAGATGAATCGGGTAATTTAGGTAGCAACAACACAAGCTCTAAATATTTTTTTAAATGAATTAAAGTTGTACAAAAAATGAATGGCCTCACTTTCAAGTAAGGAGAAATCACAACAAAGTGAACCTCTTTACAATAATAATTTATCCATTGCAAACATGATTTCCAAAATTTATAAGAGTGCACCTTTTTCTAAGGCAAATCACATGTCAACGTTTGCAATGTCAAGAGGGAAAGTAATCACAGTAATAGTTTTTTCAAATATGTTACATTTTAGGTGAGCATGTAGGGAGGTTTTAGGGCTTTGTCAGCTAGAAAAAGGAAAGTGAGAGAAAAAATTAGGGAAAATGAAGCATATTGGGTTATATGTAGGGTGACCGATCTTTGGTATAGACGGAATTGACACTTTGGTAGGGTGACCGATGTTGGTCATCTAGGGCAAGACCCGGTGACATTGGTCGCTTAAACAATGATATAAAAATGGAATCCTTCCCAAAATGTGCTCATTTGAGCATTGGATGAGGTTGAAAATGAATATTGGAGAGGTTATTTGCGAGGAAGATGAAAAATAGTGCCAAGAGACTGAGTTAGTGAGAGATAAGTGGGTGGATGATGCAATTTCATGGCCCCATGAGAAGCTATCTGATTGGTTGGAGATGTGGGAGTTGTTTGACATGGCAGAGGTAGGGGAAGGATTACGGAGTCCTCAATTCAGGCTCCAACCATCCCATCACAAAGGCGTAGATGAGTAGAGGTAGGATTTGGCCTTTAAGCTTGGTTTTGTAGAATTATAGGTACTAGAAATGCAAATGTGATTGTTGGTTTGGTTTGGTTTTTTTTTTTTATGTTTTTAAATTTTTATTGAAATTGAGGTGAAATTAGGGTATGGGAGGGTGTAATTAAATTAATTAAGGGTGTAAATAAACTTATGGCTACTTGGAAGGGATTTGGGTGGGTATTTGGGTGTAGTTTTGAATTTTTTTCCAATTGGGGGCGTGGAGGTTCACCTTTGGGCGAACTAATAATGAAGTCGGTTGGTCATCGGCCGATGTTGGTTAAATAATAGGCTCGGTCATTTGAAAGGACCAACATCGGTAGGGGAACCGATGTTCATTGCTTAGTTAAAGAACAAAGTGTAAAAAAATGGTGATTTAGCTTTTCTAAGGAGTGTGAGGTTGGGTAAGGTGGTAAAGAGAAGTCTTAGGGAAGTTTTTGAGAAAATGATGATGTTATAGGATGATTTCAAGAGGGATGGGGTTGGGTTGGGAAATAGATGAACTAGTGTGAGGGAAGAGAGGTAAGATCAGAAAAGGGGGAAAATAGTGGAATGGAGTGGAAAACAATGGTTGAGCTAACCTCCAAATACTTTATGACTTCAAGAAGAATATGATTTTAGTAAGTAGGTTGGGTGAAGGTGAATGGTCTAGGTAAGGCATGGTAAATATTAGGCAAGGTCAAGTTTTGAATAGAAAGTCGAAAGGGAAAATGATTAACTTGTGTGGGTGTTGATGATGTAGGCTAGGCAACAAATGACTATGAGGGACCTACTTCTGCCCCTTCTAGTACAAATGAGACCCATCATTATAGATGAGGATGTAGAAATTACTCTAATCTAATACAAAGAATCCATGAAATAGCTACACAAACAATAATTGAAATCAACAAACTCTATATTATATTTTTATTTAATTCATTATTTCATTACACTCCATTATATAAGAGATGTATAATAACAATCCTCATAACAACATTTGTCTTCATATACAACCATACACCCATATGGTTTCAACCTCTCACTAATATAATAATAAAACAATACTAATTGTTTTATTATTCTAACTTACCACATACTAACCACATTTTAAATTTACTATTTACATTTACATAGTAAATGTACTTTCACTAATTTACCATAATAATAATTACACATGTAATTATTATTCACCCATACATACAAATGGAGCACTAAGATATATTTCCTAACATTCCCCCCGCTAGTGTGAACATGGGGAAAACTTGTCTTTGTACTTGCACTTTCATGATCTGACGATTTTACAGGATGATCATAAACCTAATAGATGGTTTTTCATAGGGTTGATCATAAACCAAAAATGATGGTTTTGCAACTGGTTTACCACAAACCAAAAGGGTGATGGTTTTGCATAGGGTTTACCAACAACCGAAAATGGTGGTTTTACAAGTGGTGTACCACAAACCAAAAGGGTGATGGTTTTGCATAGGGTTTACCAACAACCGAAAATGGTGGTTTTACAAGTGGTGTACCACAAACCAAAAATGAAGGTTTTCAAGTGGTTTACCTACAACCACATCATGATATGCCAAGTATTATTCTTAGCCCTCATCACATCTCACTACAAGGAATAACATAGGAAATTCTGCTGAAATCTGCTGCTCATATATAGAAAATACGTAAATATAGAAAACTAGAAATGGAACATTGAGATCATGTTCCCCCCTCAATGTGAAATTTCCTTTATTCTATAAACCACAATAGGAACACTGCAACCAAACACTCTTCCAGAAACACAAAGAAACAATAGGAACACACTGTATAAAAAAATAATCACCATAGCTGATACGGCCCCGTCGTTGGTGACTGACGAGAGGTCATTGAATGACCTCCAACCTCATGTGCCTCCTTCCTCCAAGAAATTCACTTAGTATAGAAATTCTTCATAGTTATAGTCAATTTCATCTGTTATTTTTTCATCTCTAGTTTCCCATTCTACAATTTTACTTACATCTGTAGGTGCTTTTTCTTTTCCATCTACTATCCTCCATAGGTTTTTATTCATTAACTGCATCTGGATTTTTACTCTCCATGTATGGAAGTTCAGCCCATTAAATTTATATAATGGTGTATCCATTTTACTGAATCTAAATATCCAAAAAAATTGAATGTAGATTTGAATTACCTTTGATTCTCTGATTTCTTCAAAAAAATCAGCAGTGATCAATGTGTTGTATAGTAAATTGCATGTTTCTCCCAAACTACGAACTAGGTTTTTCTGAAATTTCTACTATAGCTTCTGTATAACAAATTGTTCTACAAAAATTTTTGGAGAAACCCAGATTGTGAAACAAAAGTTATAAGATCTTCTTTGAGATAGATTTAACCTGCTCTGGTACCAAATGTAGAAATTACTCTGATCTAATACAAAGAATCCATGAAATAGCTACACAGACAATAATTGAAATCAACAACTCTATATTATATTTTTATTTAATTCACTATTTCATTACACTCCATTATATAGGAGATGTATAATAACAATCCTCACAACAACATTTGTCTTCATATACAACCATACACCCGTATGGTTTCAACCTCTCACCAATATAATAATAAAACAATACTAATTGTTTTATTATTCTAACTTACTAACTTACCACATACTAACCACATTTTACATTTACTATTTACATTTACATAGTAAATGTACTTTCACTAATTTACCATAATAATAATTACACATGTAATTATTATTCACCCATACATACAAATGGAGCACTAAGATATATTTCCTAACAGAGGAGTGTGAGCACATGCAAGAACTTGGGTTAGGCGTGGTGAGGAGATATAGGAGGATTGTATGAGACCACAATATGATGGTAGCCCTCATCAAAAGATGGGACCCATCTACCAACACCTTTTATCTACTAACGGGAGAGATGAATGTCACATTAGAGGATGTATATAGGATTCTACAACTTATGATCATTGGGAGCCACTTCATTAGGTGTTGTTACAAATGTGGTAGATTATATTGTTCCGGTGTTTGGGTCAGCCATGAAAGATCGACTTACCATAATGCGAGTATCAGTTATGGTGCGATGTATGTGGTGCATCCTCAAGAGACTTTTCTTGTAGTGTTAATGATGGTTGGCATCAATTGTTTTTTCCTTCTAGACTCAAAGGGTGGGAGGTTTTCACAAGCCTTGGTGGGAGTTCTAGAGGACATGGTTTTTGACAAGGTTCATTTTTCATATGCACTAGCTTACTTGGTTTAGCTATACATGGAGCTTTGGGCTTACAAGAGGATACGGAAATACGGTCTCTATTTTACTTATTTGTTACATTGTTGGGTGTATGAGCACATTGTGTGCCTTCATCCGTAGGTCTACCATGACAAGGGTGACACGTGGGTTTACACAGGAAAGATATAGGCGATGGCTACTTATATGAGAGAGTATAAAGGGGTGGATGGGGTGACTTAGGATATTGCATACTATCGGTGGGTACCGAATAACTTTGTCACCTATAGAGATTCTATGGAGGCTATACCTCACTTACCCAACATTCACAGACATGGAGGAGGAGCTAGAGGGTCTACATATTTTTAGATGGATCCATGGGTGCAGGGCCATGAAGCATTATCTCATACCCATAGATCGGGTCAAACGATAGTTTAGATTACAACAGAGTGTGCCCTCTCCATTCCCACAAGATCTTGTCAAGATTATGTGGAGAGGCCATTACCTCTCGCCATATCTGGAACCACCGCAGGAGTGGAGGACCATGTAGTTGATGAGACGATAGATGATGTTGGGTGAATGACTAGGTATAAGTAGTGGTGGACTACAGTTACATACACGCAGCACCTGGGAATCCAAGATAACCTAATTTTTCCACTATTATATCAGAGAGAGAGGACCACTAGCATAGGATACGGGAAGACATAGGTTACTAATTTGGAGCAAGTGGCCACCTTACAAACATTTATCGATAAGCATACAGTGCATAGGTTGGATGAAGGGGGACACGTGGATCGGATTTCACCTCCGAGGACACATGATGAGATTTACAAATATGAAATGGTATATCATTATACTACATGTAGTAGAGATCCAGCTCATAGACCCACCAAGTAGTTAGGGGATCAGGGACCACACCAGATTAGTGATAAAGACACTCATAGGTAGTGGAGAGAGGTTGCCATTACCACAGAGTATCGATATAGGTGAGGTAGATAGGTCAGTGGATGAGGCTAGACTATTATGAGGATGATGAGATTATAGAGATTGTTTATCCCTATTTTCAATTATATATTACCTACAAATCACAAGATAAACTACAAGTAGTGAGGTCCAGCTCATAGACTTATATGATGAATTGTTTTTAGATGTAGGTATGATTATATAAAGTTGCCGAAGAGGCGAGTTTTGAGAGTTTTAATTTCCAATGTATTGATATTATGGAAATTAGATGTGTATACATGGTGATGATTTATGGTTTGTGTTTGGTTTAATTTCCAATGTATTGATATTATGGAAACTAGATGTAGGCATGGTTTTGATGTTATGGTTTGGTTTGATTTTAATTTCCAATGTATTGATATTATGGAAATTAGATGTAGGCATGGTTGATGATGTATGGTTTGGTTTTGGTTTAATTTCCAATGTATTGATATTATGGAAATTAGATGTAGGCATGGTTGATGATGTTTTGGTTTGGTTTGGTTTAATTTCCAATGTATTGATATTATGGAAATTATATGTAGGCATTATGATGTATGGGTTGGTTTGGTTTAATTTCCAATGTATTGATATTATGGAAACTAGATGTAGGCATGGTTGATGATGTTTTGGTTTGGTTTAATTTCCAATGTATTGATATTATTATGTGGAAACTGGTTATGATGATTTGGTGGGTTTAATTTCAATGTATTGAAGATTATGGAAACTAGTTAGAAAATGGTAGGAGGAATAGGTAAGATAGGAAAATTAAAGATTCATAGGAGGGGAAAATAATATCAAGCTAACCTCAAAGACCCCATGCCTTAGATGAGTGTTGCCTACATAGCCCTTACAAAAGGGGCCTCAGGTAGAATGTAGTTAGTCCTCCCATAAGATAGGGAAGAAGAAGATGATGGTAGGTAAGTTAGGTAATAGATTGGGTAAGATAGATTGTGGGAAGGTAAGTTGGGTAAGATTGGGTAAGATAGAGTAAGATTTGGTAAGGTAGATTGTGGTTGGTAAGTGTATGATGTTATTTGATTTAATTTCCAATGTATGATGGTATTATGGGAACTAGATGATGGGTATAGGTGTGGGTGAGATGAGAATAGAACCAAGATATCTAATGTCGATGGTCTCATCCTATTGAAGAAGAAATAAGTAGACAGAGGGGAACCAAAAAGAAGAAAAATGCTCCATAGTTGGCAAGGACCATAATGGCCATACCAAATAGGCTTATGAACATAAACCCCTTGAGATGTTGCATGATTGATAGGTCTATGGTTGAAAGAAGTTGCATGATCACAAAGTGTCGCATGAGCACCATGTCCCTTGAGTAGATAGGAGAAAATAAAAGAGGGTAGGGTGGAGTGGTTTGTTTAGCATAACCTTGTTGTGGGACAACATGCCCCTTCTACAAGATACCCAAAACCAACATAGGAAAGTCCATGACCAAAAGTTTGTATTTTTCTTGATTTTTTTCTTTTGTGTTTTTCTTTTTACATTCATAGACTGATGATGTAGGAAGTCTATATTGGGATGAATAGTAGTGTCTCCTTGAGGTCTTTGTGAAGTCTGATCGATGCGGGAAGCTCCAAGATAATTTTTTTTTTAAATATAGATTAGTATTCTTTTTGGATAGACTAAGTACAACATGTGGCTATATTTTTATAGTTTTCCTTTGAGGGAGTAGTCTACTTATAACAAAAATAGAGAGACATAGATGTTCATTTGAGGGAATCATCTATTTGTGAGAAGTTTGACTCAAGGAGTAGAATTTTTGTTATCCCAAAATTTTTGCATTATTTTGGACTTGTAGTCATGGACAAGACTATAAAGGAGTATAGGCCTCTTTTATGAAGGAAAAACCATAGCACGAAAAAGGTTAGCTATGAAAGAGGGGTTTCAAGTGATGAATGACCATGGGATTCCATCTGAAAAGGATGAAAAGTATCCATGAGAATCATGCCATGAGTAGAGCTGTGGTACTCATATTCAAGATAAGGCTGAATGGTGATGGATAATCACACAATTTTGTTTGAGTCATTGGTCCTTAAAAGAGGTAGGTGGAAGGAGAGGTTCACTCAAGGGATGAGCATATATGAGACATAAAGTGATGTAGTACTTTATTCAACAATATAATGGTCGAAGATGTAAGGCATTAAGGGGCTCAGGTTTGGGTTTACCCTCAAGAGAAGATAAATGATAAGTTCTGATCCATAGGTATGGGTGACAATATAAGGTCCAAGCCAATTAGGAGAAAATTTGCCTGTTTACTTTTCTCCATTTTGGTTACATGTTGATTTTCCTTCAGGACAAGATCACCGATCTTGAATGTTTTTCTAAACGTGTTTTTCATAGGCACACGTTTAATGTGATTTTGGTAGATTTGGAGGTGGTCTAGAGCATTTAAATGACATTCATCCAGTAGCTCAAGTTGTGCCAAATGTTCTTGGTGAAAATCATCATCAGAGAGGATATCTTTAAGAGATATACAGAGAGATGGAATTTGGATTTCGAGAGGTAGGATGACCTCTATACCATAGACAAAGAGAAAGGTGTGGTAGTGGTAGAGGTGTGAATGTTGGTATGATAAGCCCATAAGGTGAAAGGAATGTGTGTGTGCCAATCCTTACTAGATTCATCAACCACTTTCATAAGAATTTTGTTGAGAGTTTTGTTAGAAGATTAACTTGACCATTTTCTTGTGGGTAATATGGTGAAGAGAAACTGAGTTGAATACCAAAGTTTTCACAGTTGGTGTAGGGTTTTATTTTTGAATTGTTTTCCATTGTTAGTGATGAGGTGATGAGGAACACCAAAGTGAAAATGATATGGTGGTTGATAAATTTGACTATTTTTCATGCTTTGGTAGAAATGAGAGGATGGCTTCCACCCATTTAGTGTAATATTTAGTCGTCGTGATGATCAATGATGACATTATGAGGAATTAGGTTAATCTCCCAATGAGATCAAACCCCATTGAGAAAAGGGCCAAAAGTCTCTCAGTGACTTGTAAGGCATGACTAGGAGTATGATGAAGGTTAGCATGTTATTGACACTTCACACAACATTTAACATAGTCACAATAGTCTTGGTTAAGGGTTGGCTAGTAGTAGCCAAGTTGAAGGATATACTTTACAACAATGAGGCCACTAAAATGTCCCCACAAATCCCATCATGAATTTCTTTGATGGTGTATGAGATTTCAGAACTGGTGAGGCACATCACATGAGGATACCATCAAAGCCACATTTTAGAGAAGACCTCCCATGATGACGTAATGAGAGACACTTTTTAGGAAGGCTCATCATCCATTGTGAGTGAGATCGGAGGTAGGATTGAAAGTGAGAGGTAGTTAGTGAACTGCTTATACCAAATGTCATGTGGGTTCAAGTATCGATGCTACCCACAAAATTAAGGTCGAGGATAATATAAGAAGGTGAACTGCAACCATTGTATTGTGACAAATATTTTTGAGTTTGAAGGTGAGGTAGGTATTTGAGAAGAAAGACAAGCCATGGTATCTATGAATTTGTTAGTGGATTGGAGTGGCTTGAATGAGGTAGTGATCAAATGTGGTCAAAAGTAGGTGGACATGATGTTTATAATTTTGAAGCTCATCGTTATGACACTGGTATGAACCATTGATTTGGTTCACAACTAGTTGAGAGTCACCAAAGATGTTAATGGATTTAACATCTAGGGAAATGGTAGTTTGAAGACCTAACACAAGAGCTTCATACTCGGCTATGTTATTTGTGTAGTCAAAGTCTAGTTTAAAGGATAGTGGCATAGGCTCACCATCAAGAGGAATGAGGATGACCCCCACACCTCCCCCATGGTGACATTTGGATCCATCAAAGAATAATGTCATTTGATAAACAATATCATCATTAGTGGAGAGGGTGGTGATAGATTTTCAGGAAAATCAAAGTTTGAGGATTGATTCCCAGGAAGAGGAGCATCTGCAAGTTGATCCGTGATGGTTTTTCCTTTGAAAAATTTTTTTGATGAATGAAATCCAACTCCAAGTCTACAAGAAGCATGAGCCAATGAGTGGTGCATTGGTGTTGGTAAGGTTTTGGCATACATGTAATGAAGAGGGTCGGTGTTGGTAACAAAAACATTTTGTGATTAAGAAGGTAGTGGTGAATTTTGGTGGCCATGAAGACTAGGATAAGAAAATATTTTTAACATGAGTGTACCAAGTTTTGTAGTCTAGAAGAGTACATGACTTATGTAATAAACCACTTGTTCCTATGTTTACTCATCATGATGAGTGAGCATGGCACCCAAGGAATGGTTAGTAGTAGAAATGTAAAGGTAAAAAGGTTGATCATCTTTAGGTGGAATGAGCACAAGTGGCTGAAGAAGGTAGTTCTTCAATGCTTCAAGGATTTGTGACACTCATCATTCCAATGGAAAGAAACATCCTTTTTAAGGAGGTGGTGAAATGGTTGGCATTGGTCTGAAAGTTGAGAGATGAAGTGTTGGATGGATTGTAATTTTCCTTGCAAGCTATGAAGTTGCCAAAGGTTAGTAGGTGGAGGCATGTCAAGAATTTCCTTGATCTTAGTGGGATCAACTTTGATACCCTAAAAGAGATGATGAAACCAAGGAGCTTACTCAAGAGAACTGTGAAAACACACTTCTTTGGTTGAAGGTGAACACAATATTGGATAAGGTGGTCAAAGATAACTTTAAGAATGACTAGGTGTTTCGTGATGCTTGGACTTACCAAGAAGGTCATCGACATAGTCTTCCAATATGTCATGCATGATGTCATGGAAGATGTAAGTCATAGCGCACGTTGATAGGTAACACCACATTTTTCAAGCCAAAGGGCATGATGATGATAGTAGAAGGTCCCCAAGGGGTGATGAAGGTGGTTTTGTGTTGATCTTCTAGAGTGAGTAATATCTGATTATAACCTAAAAACCCATCCATAAGAGATAACATCTCATGGTCTAGATGTAAGATCAACTAGTTGGTCAATGCTTGGTAGAGGAAAGTCATCTTTTGGACAAGGAAAGGTTAAGGTCATGAAATTTAGTGCAGATACAAAGTCCCCTAGTCACTTTCATGACAAGAACAATGTTAGAGACCCATTGTGGATAGTCAATAGGTAGGATGAAGGAAATAGAGAGAAGGCATTGAAGTTCTTCTTTCACAAGAAGAGCAATGCGAGGATGCATTTTACACAACTTTTGTTTCACGGGTTTGGCATGGTGTCAAGGTTAGTTATGATATTGTGAAGCATGATATTAGGGTCAATACTTGGCATATCGCTATAAGACCAAGAAAAATGTTTTTATGATCATGAAGAAAAGAGGTGAAAGATTCTTGTTTCATGGAGTCTAAAGATTGGCCTATCTTTAGAATTTGTGGGTCATCTGAGTGTGAATGTTGATTTCTATGGTAGATTCATTCAACATGGTTTTGTGTTAGAGGGTAACAACCTTTGAATATAAGAATCTCCACACCTAAATAGGTTAGAATAGAATCATCATCCTGACATTGAATGATGTTTATAGAAGGTGTATCATCATCAACATGTCAAGATAAAGAAGAGGAAGGGAAGAGGGAACCTCACCATCATGTTGATAGGTTAGAGGTCCCAAGGAGATGGTGTTCATGAAAAAAAAAAAAGTTAGGTGGAATGGATTGGGATCCATAGACTCCATGGGAGAAGGCAACGTGATAGGTGAGGAAGGTGGGGAAGGATTTTTCGTCTTCTACGAGGGTGATTAGGCCTTCTTAGGAGGAGGCTTCTTAGGAAATCAAGACCACAATGGTCTTTTTGTTTCCTAGTGGTACATGGTATGATGATGTGATGACCTTGTTTTCATAATGAAAAAATCCAAGCCTTTCCAAGTGCAAAAGGTGAAGAAAAGTAAGTGTGAAGTTGTGTTTGGTGAGGTAGGAGAAGTCGGATGAAAAAGGTCTAGTTTGGAAGGGAGGTTTAATAGAATAAGAGGAAGTGTCGAGCCCCCCATAGGTTAGGTTGGTGTGAAAGGTGGGGAGGGTCGTATGGTATGACCTCTCTATATGATGATCATAATGTGGGTGTTGGTGTAGTTTTCCATACTCTTGAGGAGTAAGGAATGTGTCAATGCTTGAGGAGGTGGTATTCTCCAAGTGAAAGGTGTTGAAAAATTTCCTACCAAGGGGTCTATGGTTGGTACTTGGGTAGGGTATAGATGAGCTATCTGAAGCCTGAGAAGATGGGGCATTAGTAGAGGGTGGAATAGGAGGGTGGTAGGTGGGCTAGATGAGGAAGGTGAAAGTGAAGTGGAAGAATGTGGTAGATGCCTTAATTGGGATTAGGACATCATTTGGATGGTAAGTCATATTACAAGTTTTGAAGGGGAGGGATCTTCCGAATGGTGTAAGGTTCCCCTTCATATTCAAATTTGAGGAAATGGTGAAGGGTGGAAGGTACACAAGCCATGGTGTGAATCTAGGGATGGCCTAGCAACATGTTATACTAGAAATCTCCTTTGAGAACGTAGAAGAGTTCAAGAATAGTTTGGGACCCATGCGGATGTGGAGGAAAATGGTGCAAGGGTAGTGGTCATGGCATCGTTAAAAGATCGAAGCATGATGGGGTTTTAGACATATAATTAGTTGGTATGCCTATTTGTTTGTAGGCATGAGAAGAGATGATGTTGATGTTAGCACCCCCATCAATCATAACGTGTTTAACATGAATATCATTAATGTAAGAAGAGATGAAAAGAGTAGGATCAAGATCATCAGGTTGTGAAGGGAAAATCTGATTTGGAGAAATTAATGGAAGCAATTGATGAGGGGTAATGAGGGTGATGATAGGTGAAGTGTCATTGGGTGGAACCTTGATGGATTATAGGACCTCAATGAGGGCCTGACGATGAGAATAAAGGTTTGAATCAAGTCATATAAAGACATCTTCAATGGGGATTAGTGAAGTTGTTTGATCATTGAATGATGTGTAACCCTAGAAGAAGTAGGTGGTGTTGGCCCAAGGATGGTTATCTTGGGGGGAGGTGTAAGTGTAATGGTAGGTGAAGGTGAACTAGAAGGGTTACCAAATTTTCCTTTCCTTTTGTCTTTCATGTGTTATGACCAAGTGGCTACATGCACCATGTTAATTTCAAAGATAGGAGGAGGAAAAGGGTTTTTAGGCTTACCTTTATCCCTAGGTGGATGTGAAGGAAAAGGTTATAGAATGGGTTTGGGGCTAGGTTGTGTGGTGATGGGAAAAGAAAGAATGGAATCCTCCTCCAATAGATCATCTTCTTTGAAGAGACCATTAGAATCACAAAGTGAAGGAGAATGGTTTTAAGAGCCTTACAACTCTCGACATCATGCCTTGGTGAGTGATGATAAGTAAATTTTTGTGTCATCAAACCCTACTAGTTTAGGTTTGAGAGGATCATAAGGCTTGATAAGATGGAAGTGATATAGCAGATGTCTCTAACAACTAAGCGAGGATGTTAGAGTAGGATCCTGCCAAAGGATCACAATGAGAGGTCAAGGTTGTCTTGGGTGAAGGGGTAGGTGACCTTTGTGAGGGAGGAAAGGTGAGAGATCGTGTTGGTGTAACTACTTTTTGGTAGGTAGTGAAGGTTTGGGTTTAGGCTGTGCCTTCTTGGGTAAAGCAGAGGAATAACACAAGAGGGAAGAAGGAGACTCAAAAGGTGTAGGTATTCGAGTAAGCTAAGGAGAAAGTGTGGGTGTTGGCAAGAGTGAGGGTAAAGGTAGTGAAGAAAGTGTGGGGAAGAAAAGAGGTGAAGGAAAGGGTATAGGTTGTCACACTTTGGGTTTGCCTTGGTAAAGGGTAGGTTAACCAAGGTTGAAGGATGTGGGCCCAATATCGATGGTAGAGGTGAAGGTGAGTGAGAAGGTGTGGGGGATACCGGGGTGTGAGCCCTAAGAGGTTGGGTCTTCCTTTTAGGTGTTGGAGTAGATTTTGTGATTGGTGGTGAAGAAGTTGACAAGTCTAGCTTCACATGGGGGTGTAATAGACTTGGTATCGGTAAAACCCCTAAGGTGGTAGTAGGGTTTTGAGAAGATGGAGGCTGAGTGGAAGGGGTGTTGATGAAGAAGGGGATAATACCAGTTCAGGTGTAATAGCCTTAGTCACTTTGAAGATATTTGGATATATGGTCGAGGTATCAAGGGAGGACATTTGCATTTGTGTGGAAATGAGGATTCTAAGGCATCCCAGAGGGTAGTGTAATCGACGTACTCAAGTGGTCAACCAAATGAGAGAAGGGTTTTGGAGTAGTGACTTGGTGTTAAATCCGTGAAGATCTCTAAGGCCACATGAGATAGGGAAGGTCTTAGCCTCTAATTCAGTGGGTAAGAGTGAGGTAAGAAAGAGTGATGGATCAATTTAAACCTTTATGGGTTGAGGAGAGAGGTATCACCAATAGAAGATGTAAGGAGGGATAAATAAAATTGGCTCCTTTATGGGTCAGAAGGAAAAGTGGGTAATGTAGACTCCTATGGGTTTATGCTATTCTATTGCTACCAAAAGGAATGCATGCAAGTCTCATAATATTCTCGCCTTCGGGGTTTGGGATCTCATCCCAAAGAAAGAGAGGATGAAGAAAGATCAGGTCCGAAGGGAGAAAAGAAATGAATTCCAAAGCAGAAAGGTCAGAGGGTTTATGTTTTGGGATTGGTAGTAAACAGAGCCAAACCTACTTGCATAAACAAATAAAGCAATACTGATGAATAAATGACAAAAAAGTAGAGATAGATCCAACAGAATAAACGCATAGATCTGACATAAGAAAGATCAGATGCCCATAACACACATATTCAGCACAAAGTCTTAATATTTGTATTAATATTTTCTTCTGTTACAAAAAGTACAAAGCCTTTTCTTCTCACTTCTATTTTTCATCTAAAAGATATCCACCTCCTGAATACAACAAGTATTCAAGTATATATAGAAGGAGAGAAGAAAAGAAGACAAAAGCAAACCAACCACTTAATTACAAAAATATCTTACAATAGATTACAAAGTCATTTGTTGACTTTTGACAACTTTGTGGATGACATCATCTCATGGTGCAACATGGATGATGTCATCATTTGTGTCAACACACTTTAGATAATTTACAAGGAGAAAGTTGGGAAGAAAGAAACTATTCATCGTCGTCCCATGGCTGAAAGGGGGTATCCTGCTTTTTTTGCTGCTCGGGAGACGAGATGTGGAACTGGGCACGGTACTCCATGAACTTGTTAATCATGGGTTGAAGTTGATCCTGGGAAGGATCCTTGTGTCGATCGCTGATAGCTTCGCAAGTCTCCCGCTCATCTGTGAGCTTTTCTGGGAGTTTGGAATAATCATTTTCCGCCTCTATCAGGTACCCAATGAAGTCACGACATGCCAACAGGTTGTTGATGGATTCGGCGTCGAACGTGACCTCTGGTCCCAGCCCCTGTGAAACGATCTCCTTGAAGATCTGAATAGTTTCCTCAACCTTTCTTAAGGTGAAAGAAGAAGTGAGCAAGCCTGGAGACATTCTTAGGACAATCTATTCCATTTGATGCATTGCATCCAGGGCTTCCTCTTTACTTTGTCGATCTTCTCCAGGACGAACTCCAGCTGATCAACCCGATAATCTAGAGTAGAAAGGATTTTGTTGAGGGCTCTGGGGTGTCCAAAGACGCCGAACTTGACCAGATCTTCGACTCAAACAATGAGCATTTTTGAAAGGTCTCGTGCGCCGCATCCTCGGCATGATCCAGCTCTTCGGAGATGGGTCCTGCTATCGCCTGGAGTTCTCTGTTCATCCGATTGATATTCTGATATAACCCGGTGAACTTAGCGATTACTCCCTCACTTTCCTTGAGGATTTGGCTCCTCCAGGTGGAAACTGCCATGCCCTGCTCACCGATTTTGGCATATTCATTGATTTTATCCCCGACTCTCGAGGCTCAGGAGTTTTTGGCGGCAACAGAGGAGGCGCACCGCCCATTTTCTCGCAAGGCAAGGTGGAGAAGATGTTTATTTTGCTCCTTTAATAGCCTTTTCTCTTCCTTTGCTTCCTGGAGATTTTTGCAAAGGGCGTCAACTGCAGATAGGGCCTCTCCTTGAAGGCTTTCTGAAGATGTCCCCATTGTGACTTGAGTCACTGTGTAATCTGTCAAAGATAGATCCTTTTTATCCTTCAAAGGATTGGGGTATGCAATCTCCATTACTCTCTCCCCTGATGCACTCTGAGAGAAGCGGGTTATAGGTTTTTGCTTCTTGGCCCTTTTGATGGGATGATGGAGAAGTCCATCGGTGTGATGGGAACTTTTTCTCTCTTTGTTGACTGTGTGCCGGGAGATCCAGGCTGGACTTATGGGAGAAGGACCAGAAATAGAAAAGGGAGCAGCTGCAGTAGTAGAAGGGAAAAACGTGGAGACACTTGGAGGTGGCATTGAGAGGGAAGCCGAGGAAGTGCTCACGGGAGGAAGGGATACTGCAGGGGAGGTAGACATAGGAATGGAAGGGAGCTGAGAGATGAGGGAAGAAATGGTGGGGGACAGCTCCGCGAGAGAAGAGAAGATGGATGATGAAGAAGGGGGAACAAGTAGAAGATGGGGGAGAGGACACGACCAAAGGAATGGTCACTTGGGTCACTCGAGGAGGGGAAGGAGGAGAAGGAGAAGGGACATAAGGGACCTCAATAGTTATAGTTGTGGCAACATCCTGAGTGGATGTGCCTATCGGAACATCTTTCCGCTTCTTCTTCTAAGCTTTCCGGGATTACAACCCATTCTTGTGAAGTGGAAGGAGGACTTTCAGGAGCTTCCTCTTGGGTGGAGCTTGACTCACCCTCTTTGCCTTTCCCCTTGCCCTTTGGTAGTTTTTTTCCCGAGGAGGTGCGTTGCCCAATGGAGATGTAGTGAAATCAACTCCGAGGTAGATGAGACCATTCATTCTGCACCAATGCTCTATTCTTCGCAGAGTTTCCTTGACCCTTTCTTCTATGGTCTGAGGTGCTTTGTTCCTATCAATCACAGCGAAAGGCCAATCATCCCCATTTGTGTCAAGATATACCTGATCAACTTCTTGATCAGCAGTTTGATAACCTTTTGGGATGATGGCCACACCGTACTGGATGATTTCAGCCAAGGCCAAGTGGGAATGATCCTTCCTCCTGAGCTCGACCTCATGATATAGGTCGATATAAATATCTTCGATCTGAGGGATGTGGATCGGATCGAGTTTGGCCCTGGGGAGACAATTCTTGGGTCGAAATTGGGCCTTGCTGGGAAGTTATGCTTTAGATTTAGCAGCTCCAGTTCTGCAAACATATCCTTCACCTTGTGGTGAGAGAGACAAGTATACCTGCCCACTGTGAGGGGGAAAGGAGTTCCACCCTTCTTTCTCTTGAGGCACTTTTCGTGGTAGGTGATAAGTTGTCTTGACAGCTCCAACAGGATCAACTTGGGGCCGGCATATCTCGGTAGTTTGGTTGGTTCCCCCAAGAAGTTAACTGCCCTCAGATAAGTGAAGGTGGGGAATTGAGTGAACAAGGCCCCCCATTTCTCTGTAGCTGCGACGATGCTCTTGGTCATACGACCGTGAGTCATGTTTGGCCTCAAAAGGTAGATGATGCCGTAGAAGAAGGCATCGTTGATCTTTGTGAACTGGGGGATACTATTTTCCAGCTTTAGTTCTGGATAGTATTCATATATTTTAACTTGGGGCCAAACCCCGCACCGCATCAAAGCTGGATAATCCCTTTCTGAGGCCGCGGCATAAACTACGTAGGAGTTCATATAGAACCTCCCCGTTGTGGTAAGTTGGAGCTGCTCAGATATGGTGCTGCTTATGATCTCCGCCCACTCAAAGCGTTGATCTGGCACATTTTTGTTCATCATCTCTAAGTATCTCAGCATCCATTTGTGAAAGTAGTGGGCATCAGGAAGCCCAAATACTCGCTCAGAACGTGATCAGTATCACCGAGTTCCTCTCGAAAAGTCACCGCGATGAATGACTTGTGGCCATCGGGTCACCACTTTTTGTTCTTTCGTATACTTCATTCATCAACCGCATACACTGATCCTCATTGTCATCCCAAGCTTTGATGCAATCTTCCGGCTTACGGCCACAAAGTGCCGGTGGTGAGGAATGCCGAGCATTATTTCAAAGTGTCGGGCAAAGTGAGGTTGATTATGACCTCGCCCTTCTCATTATGGACACATCTTGTGTCTTTGTTGTAGCAGTGGGCTACTACCATCATGAACTCATTGTTCACGGCACTAACTGGGATCCCTCCAGCAAAATGCAACCCACTGCCCATCAGTTTGTCCATCCATGGACTTCCTGTGACCTTCCGGGTTCTGGCCCAGAAATCCTCCATATCAATGTGACCAAGTTCTGAGTCTCTGATATCTAGGTCACACTCCCTGGGATTCGGGCATCCTGACCCTCTGATATTTATACTTCATTTCTTCCTCTGTGAGCTTGGCTTTGCCCTTAGATTTGGTAGGTCTCTTGCTTGATGTTGACATATGTAACTCTGAACTTAGTTGCTGATCTGCAAGAAGAAGAAGTGAAACCCAACGCAAGAAAGTCATATTAGTTGTTTGATCTTCCATTAAAGCGATTGATAGAAGAAAGAGTTAGTGATTTTAAGGTCTCAGGGCAGGGTGGCATGAATACCGCAGTTGCAGGTAGGTTAAATAATATGGCGCATAGAAAAGGGCTGCTGTAAGGGACAAATCAGTGCCAAAGGGCGCAGGGCATGAATACTGCAGATGACATTTTTTTGTTGTTGCAAGGGGAGTGCGCCTGCGCCATATATATGCATTTTTAACAAGCGCTGATATTTTTCATGTTACACAGTACAGGATGCGCCAAAGGGCATGTAGGTTTAATGCGTGTAATATCATTTTTATTTACATGTAACTTTGCCAAAGGGCCAAACGATATATGGCTTGTGTGACATATGCATTATGGCTAAAGGTCTTGCACACGCACAGAGAGGACATGATAACATTATGTTGTTGTAATAAGGGATGCGCCTGCTGCTGCTTTTTTATGGCGCATCTAAATTTGATGTTGCATGGATGCAGGGTGTGCCAATGGCGCAAGTTTTAACAATGCTACACATGAGATTGGTGTGCCAAGTAGGGCGCAGGGAAAGTGGGTGCAACAAGCAAGGGAAGTGCGCCTTGAGGGCGCAACTGTTCTTTATGCAACAGGCATGGCATGGTGGATGCATCATGGCGCGATCGTATATCATGTCATAGGGGTGGTGGATGCCAAAAGAGGAAACAATACAGTCTTATTTTTAAGCCTTGATTCCTTCTCTGAGGGGTTTACATGCTTTTAAGCTTCTTTTGCAGGGTTCCTTGGGTGATGAAGAAGCTAAAACAAAGAGTTTCAAGCAATCTCTTTACAAGACAAAGTCCTCTTTACCAGCAGATCTGGAAAGAGGGGGAAGTGCATGGGGAAGGATAGAAAAAACAGCAAGGGGGAGGGTTCCATGGTTTCACATCTTATTTAATCTAATCCTCACAAACAAGCAGCCAAAAACCAAAATACAAACACAAGAGCAATAGGGACCTCTTACCAGGAATATATAATGTGAGAGGTGTGAAACTGGGTCCACGACGTGATTCGATAACGACAGGCGCACTGACAGGTGTAGAGGGAAGAGAATAATCACGTGATTTTTGTCTGATGAAAATGACAGGGCAGATGATGCACTATATATATAGGCAAGGTGGTAATAAATGCGCCAACCACTTTTTCAAGTGGCGCGCCAAAATGCCTGTCGACAATGGAAAGGATGCACCCTTTGGCGCATCAAAACACCTGCCAACATGAAGTTATGTGTGCCTTTGGTGCACCAAAAGTGTTGTCAACACAGAAATATGTGCCCTGGCGCACCAAAATGTGGCGCAACAAAAGTATTGTTGACATGAAGGCGCATGCGCCTTGGCGCATGCAAGAAAGGCGCAACATAGTGAGGTGCACCAAAAGGTGTGTCGACACTTCAAACCGTGCGCCAAAGGATTTAAAGGGGGCACATGAACACTTTATGTTGCATAGACATTATGTGTGCCCGACCAAAAAAGACCAAAAATGGCTAAGTTCGGAAAACTAGATTTCCCAGAAGGGATTTTGCAACGTTCCGAACGCAAGGAGTCCCTGACGAGGGACCGGAACAAAATTTTGGTAGGGTTATCTGTAAAATTTCCCTTGCCAATTTTATGGGATAACAACTGGCTCTTTCTGGGGACTATCTCTGAGTGAACCTCAGGGGTAGAGAATCCCAGATCTCACGTGCCTATCCATTGGGTAACAGAGTCAAAAACAAGGGAGACCGGAAAGGGAAACACACAACCAACAAAAGCAAACACATGACAAAAACAAACACACAACTGAAGAAAACTATACAAAGAAGAG
Source organism: Taxus wallichiana var. yunnanensis (assembly GCA_018340775.1). Lineage (NCBI taxonomy): Eukaryota > Viridiplantae > Streptophyta > Pinopsida > Cupressales > Taxaceae > Taxus > Taxus wallichiana. Next base: position 479,469,718 of record CM031243.1, read on the forward strand.
AGCAAGCTCTACTTCCTGAAGATTTTCAGATGTTGCCCGCTATAGGAAGTGGAGCTCGGGCCCATCCAGATACGAGAGATAGAAACTATTCTCTCCATTGAGCTGCTTGATCTTGAAAGGCCCTCTCCACAGGGAATCAAACTTTCCATGCATGCCCTTTGGCTCTCTTCATTTGTCCCACAAAAGGACGAGGTCTCCCACCTGGAAATTTCTTTGCTTAGCTTTTTTATCGAACAATCTTTTGACTTGATTCTGATGTTCGGTGATCTTGTCGACCACCTTACTCTCTTTTCTTCGAGCTCTGCTAGATACATGATCCTCTTTTCAAGGGAATTTTGAAAAGTCTCATCTTCGATTGCCCATGCCAAAGCAGCAAGAGCAGGGAGTTCAGTGGAAATGGGAAGCTCGGCATCGGTGCCATATAACACTTGAAAAGGTGACATACCGAGAGATCTCTGGGAGTAATGGTCTCCGCCCACAAAGCATCGTATAAGGACTTGTGCCACATTCGCTGATTCTCATCCACTAGCTTTCTGTATGATGGTTACTAAGTTTTTGTTATCGGATTCTCGCCCGACCATTTCCCCGAGGGTAATAACTGAGGCGTGAGCCAAAGTTATTCCGTATTCATATAAAAACCAACAACTTCTCGTGAGGAGAAGTGGAAGCATTATCAAGCAACAATCTTGTTTGGAACGCCAAACCCGACAATGATATTTTTTTTGATGAAACCGCAAACAACCTCGAAGTGGCATGTTTGATGTGTATGGCTTCCACCCACTGGTGAAGTAATCTGTCATTCGTTAGGACATAATAACTATGTCCCAGCACTCGATCGGGATTGAGTGCACCGATAAAATCAATTCCCCCCACGCTTGAATGGTTCATCGACAATGACCGCCCGAGGGGAAAAGCAGCCAACTTGGGGCTTGCCGAACGAACCGCCAAGCAAGGCTCACACTTTGCCACCTGTAGTCAGTATCTTGGAAAAGTGTCGCCAATAGTACCGGCCCGATGATCTTGTGTGCCATCACTAAGAGGAGAAATGGCCCCACAAAGCTGAATTATGAAAACTTTTGAGTAACTTCACACTGTGTGGGCTTGTCAACACATCGCAAGAAGATGCCATCTATCCGCTATTTCAGTATAAACCGTCATCCCGATGACATATTTGGCTGCTCGAGCTTTATAGTGCTTCTCTTTGCAGCTTAGGTGAGCTGGGCATTCACCGTAGGTGAGGAAGAAAGCAATATCAGAATACCACTCATCGCTGGTTATGACAAATAGGACCATAGGCAGTGAATCAAGTTTCTCCAACTGGCTTTGTGCTCCATTGGTGCAATCATCTTTCCTCCGGAAACTTTTGACCCTTGGTTTTCAGCCATAAGTTGACATAGGCCTTTGCCTCTTACCAACTTAGTTGGTTTTATATCTAGATCATACTCCTGGACCTTTGCAATCCAATTTCCTCGCAAGCTTCCTAACTCCTGTTGAGTTAAAATTGACTTGACTGCCGTGTCAGGGACCAGCACCACTGTATGAGAATTTAAAATGTAATACCTGAAGTTTTTGACTGCTTTGACAATGGCGAAGGCATGCTTTTCCAATTGAGACATTTTTAATTCGTGAGGCTTGAGGGGAGAGCTCATGAACGCAATTGGGGATTCAACATTCTCATAATTCTTTTGCATCAAGATGGCAGATACAATATGCTCAGATGCATAGCTATACATGATAAAATCCTTGGAGAAATCGGGACATATCAGATTGGTGCGTGAGCGACGGAAGCTTTTATTTCTTCGAACGACCTCTTCCCTTCTTCGCTCCATCGGAAAGTTGGTGACCCTTTCATCATGTCTAATATATGACGAGTCTTTTCAGCAAAGTCGGGAACAAAGCGCCTGAGAAAATTCACCTTTCCGAAGAAAGAGTGGACGCCGGTCTTGCTTGTAGGCAAAGTAAGGCCCTGAATAGCCTTAACTCTTTCGGTATCTATCTTCATTCCTTCTTTGCTAACAACATGTCCTAGCAACTTTCCTTCTGTGACTCCAAAAATAGACTTTTTCGGGTTCAGGGAAATCCCATGTTCTCTAAGATCTGGCCAATACTTGCTCCAAATGATCACAATGATCATTTCGTTGTTTAGAGAACACAGTTAAGTCATCCAGATAAACCACAATGACCTTCCCCATCATACCTTTGAATGCAAGGTCCATGGCCCGCTGAAAAGTGGCGCCAACATTGGTCAGGCCAAAAGGCATCCTGCTGTAGGCAAACGTGCCCCAGGGGGTAGTGAATGTTGTTTTAAATTGGTCTTCAGGTGAGACTTCAATCTGATTGTAGCCTGAAAAACCATCAAGCATGGACAACATTTCTGATCCAGTTACCGCTTGTAGAACTTGATCCATTATAGGAAGTGGGTAGTTGTCCTTTAAGGATGCCTGATTCAGGTTTCGAAAATCTACGCATATGCGTATTTCACCATTTTTCTTGCACACTGGCACAATGTTTGCCACCCAAGTACTGTGATGGATAGGAAAAATGATTCTCGCATCCAACATTTTCTGAATTTCAGCCTGGATAGTACCTGAGATCTTAGGGTTATAATGCCTCTGCTTCTGGCGAAAGGGTTTGACGTCCTCTTTCAATGGGATGTCATGCCGACATCCTTTGGCTTAAAAGACTTTAGATCGGTGTAGGACCATGCCAATACATCCATGTATTTCTTCAAGCAGTTTGACAAACTTCCGCTTCTCTTCAGGTGTGCAACATTTTTTCGATGTTCACAAATTATGGATGTTCTACCGAACCTAAATTAACCGGTTCGGTTTCTGGGGAGGAGCCAGTATCATCTCGCCTTTTCTTTTTTACAAAATGATCATGCCTATCAAACAACCACTCTAAAGAAACCAGGCCCTTCGGAATTTTATTTCCTTTGAGCTGACATATGCCGTCGTTCCCTTCGGATTCATCGTTTTGACCGGTAACTGATTCACGACACGTAGAAGTGGATCCTTCAAAGTGAAGTTCCTTAAAATTTTCCACCTTTTCTAGAAAGGCAATGAGTTGATTGTCATCGTTGAATACTTGCCAATGCTGAGAATTGTCCAGCACGCTTGGGCGGAAAACCACCTCAATGGTGTATTTGTCTATTTTCAAACCTGGGTGAGGGAGCATGAGGGATGCTGAAATGGCCAATGAATCAGCCATGTCATTTCGAGCTCTTAGAATGGATTCTATTGAAAAAGTGTCAAATTCTTCGATGTTGTCCCATACCACGCATTGCGGTAATGCCTGAGCCTCTCATTCTTCACTTGATATATCCTTTTAACTTGATTCACGACTAGCTCGCATCACCTTGTACTTTCAGATTTTGATCCCTCTTTCCTTTGTGGCTTGCATGCCAAGTAAGTAGAGATTCATACTCAAGCAAGATTATTTGTGTTGAAAAACTGCAACTTGAAAGAGAGAGGAATAACCTCCTTCTCGGGGAGATATTAAGCACGGCTCCGGCGCCACATCCACTAGTCAGCGCAGCACCTGCCATCAAACCGCAAAGTCAGATCTTGTTAAGATCTTCTTCGATGAGAACAACCATTTTGTCGACTGTAGACAAGAAATAGTTCCCATTCCCGATGATTCAAAAGATTTGGGCTTTGGGGTCCTCGAGAGTTAGTAACCAAGTACTTCTTTTGTGATTCTAGCTCCAATGTTTGCATTACACCTTGATGGGATTCTAGCCTTAGACCACCCATATGAATCTCCCCACCAACTTCACGCAAAAACTTCTTCCCAAAAAATTCCATAGGTCCGGAATGTCGGCAACGAGGACGGTCATCTTTACTCTTTTTCTCGGGAATGCCGCAAATGCGAATCGCGCATCTTTGATTTGACCAATCAAGTGAACCTCGCTTGGTTTCCAAGGAATAACATCTGCCAAAAGGCTTGGTAAGGGTGAGGCCCAAAGCATGGGTGACTTTGGCCGGCATGACGTTATCGGAAGCTCCAGAATCAATTATGCAGTTACTTAACTTGTGGCCATTGATTAGGAGGGAGAGGTAGAAAGGTTCTATCTTGCCTGATGTAAGTCGAGGCAACATTTATGTGGGATGCAGGAGGAGTGGAAAGGATTCCTTTTAGGGAGATCTGGGGAGATATGACAGCTTGACTTTGAATATACTTGGTCAACCTTACAAGTTGTTCGGGGTTTGACTGAAGATACTCGGCTTCAGACATTTGGATCTTAGTCTTTTTAGCATGATCTATGATGTCAAACGTGGCCAAGGGTTGCATTGGTGAAGGAATGAGTCCCTCACTTCGCGATGGTAGGGTAGGATTACTGGTCTTCATGGAAATAGAAGAAGGCTGATTTGGAGGAGAGATGGGGGGAAAATATTTCTTTGTAAAAGACTTAACAGGGGGTTGAGTAGGAAGAGGATTACCTCTTTTAGCAATGGTTGGAGGCGTGTTTGACATGGCCTTCTCTTTCCGCACATTGGCAGTGACCTCTGGCTTTTTCCTTGTGAGCGGGTAAAAACAACATATGATTGTCCACTTGCATACCCTTGTGTACCCTCTTCTTCATCAGATTCTTCCTCATCAAATTCCATATACCCGATAGTAGAGTCGCCAGTCGGTTCACCGACATCTTGATCATCTTCACCTTGAGACGAAGGTTCTTCGTAATTTTTTCCTCTTCTTCGATTTCGACTAAAGCGTTGACCGGAGGAGCCTCAAGCGCCAACCGTGGAGCAATTGCAGGCAAGCGCGGCCTTTGAGGAACATTGTTGGAAATGAAATTCCTCCGTGGGATATCCCAGTATGAGGAACTGGGGGAAGCTTGGGCTAACTGCTTCTTTAATGCGAGTAAGTCATTCGCCATCTTTTGAAATGCCGGATCAGATGAAGTAGCGGGAGAAGGGCCCAAAGATTTAGGCTTGGATGATTCCCTTTTTAATTCGCCAGATATTAGCAAATTATCTTCAATTCGGATGGCAAGTGGGCCTGGGTGAGAATCAAGGTAGCTACTTGTTTCTTAGCAGAGTAAGAAACTTACTTTGAGCTCATAGCATTCACGAAGAAACACTTCGATTTTCCGTGTGTGGAAGCATGGCAACAGCACATGGTTGATTAATGCATCAACCCGCGATAAAATCACGCATGGTCTCATTGGCCTCCTTTTTAGGTGAGTGATCTGTGATAACAATGCAAATGCATCTTCCGAAGGCTTGTACCTATCTTCAAAAGCATCCCGCAAGGTGGCCCAACTGGTAATAGATCCGGCCGGCAAATGCTGAAACCATTCTCTCGCGGGCCCTTGTAAAGTTTCCGTAAAAGGTGAACCGACACATCTTCATGGGTCACATCCAGATACCGCATGACATGATGAATGCAGATATGTGTGAATCCATGCTTTGTTTCCGCTCCCATCAAATTTGGGAAAATTCTTTGGTTTCCATGTGGGAGCGCGTGAACATGATGTGGCAAGGCTGGGGACCCATAAGCATTTCCCCATGGTACCGCTATCCGGACGGGTGGAAAAAGAACACGGCTGGAAGTATAGCCCACCGAGCAAGCAAGGCACTACAAAGGGATGTGGAGGCTCCTTGTGAAAACCGGTTCTTTCGTGGAGGTGAGGCACTTCTGGCTGACCGATCAGCTGAACTTAGTGATGAAAAGCGCGCCGGTGTTATACTGAAGTTATGCCTTTGAAGCAGATCGAAAGTAGGATCGACTTCTCCACGAGCTCTCCTGCTACGAGTAAATGGTTCACCTGCCAGTGTACCTTCCCGATCTGCAATATGGTGAGCAGATTTAAAAACTCTTTTTGGTTGTACTTGCTGATTTTCTGATTTTTCTGACAAAAATCAGCAGCATGTACTTTTTTGAATATTTAATTTTATCCTCTTTCAAAACCGATTGCGGTTTAATGACAAAGAACAACGAGGATAAAATGATGGTGAAGCTTAGTAAGCTGATTTTCAGATCTAGAGTTGACTTTTCAAAGAGTTTGAAAATTTTGGTAAACTGTCAAAAACTCAGATCTACGGAAAAATACAGATTTTTATAAAAAGTCAGCGAACTAAAGATCTCCAACTAGGCCAGATCTATGGATCTCAGAAGAAAATTTTCAATTTGGATCACTTTTGCAAAAAATTTTAGATTTTGAACAAAAGTTAAAATTTGCAAACAGGTAGTGATTTTTCTGATTTTTACTGATTTTCTATCATACCACCATCATAGATCTGATAGATCTATTCGATCCCCAGTAGAGTCGCCAAAAATTGTTGGTTTGAAAATATCTCTGGGCAGATCTATGGATAAACGAGCCAACAGTGTGCAGGCATAGCCCTCTTGAGTCAAAGAAAGTGAAACTCGGTTTATTGCTATTCTACCAAAGCAGGAATCTGTGCAAGTCTCACAATATTCGCCTCGGGGTTTGGGATCTCATCCCAAGAGGGGTGTTTCCAATCTGAAAAGAAAGGAATGAAAGAGAGGATGAAGAAAGATCAGGTCCGAAGGGAGAAAAGAAATGAATTCCAAAGCAGAAAGGTCAGAGGGTTTATGTTTTGGGATTGGTAGTAAACAGAGCCAAACCTACTGCATAAACAAATAAAGCAATACCGATGAATAAATGACAAAAAGTAGAGATAGATCCAACAGTAATAAACATAGATCCGACATAAGAAAGATCAGATGCCCATAACACACATATTCAGACAAAGTCTTAATATTTGTATTAATATTTTCTTCTGTTACAAAAAGTACAAAGCCTTTTCTTCTCACTTCTATTTTTCATCTAAAAGATATCCACCCCCGAATACAACAAGTATTCAAGTATATATAGAAGGAGAGAAGAAAAGAAGACAAAAGCAAACCAACCACTTAATTACAAAAATATCTTACAATAGATTACAAAGTCATTTGTTGACTTTTGACAACTTTAGTGGATGACATCATCTCATGGTGCAACATGGATGATGTCATCATTTGTGTCAACACACTTTAGATAATTTACAAGGAGAAAGTTGGGAAGAAAGAAACTATTCGTCGTCATCCCGCTGGAAGGGGGTATCCTGCTTTTGCTTGCTCAGAGACGAGATGTGGAACTGGGCATGGTACTCCATGAACTTGCTGATCATGGGTTGAAGTTGATCCTGGGAAGGATCCTTGTGTCGATCGCTGATAGCTTCGCAAGTCTCCCGCTCATCTATGAGCTTTTCTGGGAGTTTGGAATAATCATTTTCCGCCTCTATCAGGTACCCAATGAAGTCACGACATGCCAACAGGTTGTTGATGGATTCGGCGTCGAACGTGACCTCTGGTCCCAGCCCTTGTGAAACGATCTCCTTGAAGATCTGAATAGTTTCCTCAACCTTTCTTAAGGTGAAAGAAGAAGTGAGCAAGCCTGGAGACATTCTTAGGACAATCTGTTCCATTTGATGCATTGCATCCAGGGCTTCCTCCTTTACTTTGTCGATCTTCTCCAGGACGAACTCCAGCTGATCAACCCGATAATCCAGAGTAGAAAGGATTTTGTTGAGGGCTCTGGGGTGTCCAAAGACGCCGAACTTGACCAGATCTTTGACTCGAACAATGAGCATTTTTCAAAGGTCTCATGCGCATCCCCGGCATGATCCAGCCTCTTCAGAGATGGGTCCTGCTATCGCCTGGAGTTCTCTGTTCATCCGATTGATATTCTGATATAACCCGGTGAACTTAGCGATTACTCCCTCGCTTTCCTTGAGGATTTGGCTCCTCCAGGAAACTGCCATGCCCTGCTCACCGATTTTGGCATATTCATTGATTTTATCCTGACTCAGAGGCTCAGGAGTTTTCGGCGGTAGTTGTAGGAGGCGCACTGCCCATTTTCTGCAAGGCATGGAGAAGATGTTTATTTTTCTCCTTTAACAGCCTTTTCTCTTCCTTTGCTTCCTGGAGATTTTTGCAAAGGGCGTCAACTGCAGATAGGGCCTCTCCTTGAAGGCTTTCTGAAGATGTCCCCATTGTGACTTGAGTCACTGTGTAATCTGTCGAAGACAGATCCTTTTTATCCTTCAAAGGATTGGGGTATGCAATCTCCATTACTCTCTCCCCTGATGCACTCTGAGAGAAGTGGGTTATAGGTTTTTGCTTCTTGGCCCCTTTTGATGGGATGATGGAGAAGTCCATCGGTGCGATGGGAACTTTCCTCTTTTGTTGACTCAGGTGCTGGGAGATCCAGGCTGGACTTATGGGAGAAGGACCAGAAATAGAAAAGGGAGCAGCTGCAGTAGTAGAGGGAAAACGTGGAGACACTTGGAGGTGGCATTGAGAGGGAAGCCGAGGAAGTGCTCACGGGAGGAAGGGATACTGCAGGGGAGGTAGACATGGGAATGGAAGGGAGCTGAGAGATGAGGGAAGAAATGGTGGGGGACAGCTCCGCGAGAGAAGAGAAGATGGATGATGAAGAAGGGGGAACAATAGAAGATGGGGGAGAGGACACGACCAAAGGAATGGTCGCTTGGGTCACTCGAGGAGGGGAAGGAGGAGAAGGAGAAGGGACAGAAGGGACCTCAATAGTTATAGTAGTTGTGGCAACATCCTGAGTGGATGTGCCTATCGGAACATCTTCCGCTTCTTCTTCTAAGCTTTCGGGATTACAACCCATTCTTGTGAAGTGGAAGGAGGACTTTCAGGAGCTTCCTCTTGGGTGGAGCTTGACTCACCCTCTTTGCCTTTCCCCTTGCCCTTTGGTAGTTGTTTTCCCGAGGAGGTGCGTTGCCCAATGGAGATGTAGTGAAATCAACTCCGAGGTAAATGAGACCATTCATTCTGCACCAATGCTCTGTTCTTCGCAGAGTTTCTCGACCCTTTTCTCTATGTCTCGAGGAGCTTTTTTCGCATCAATCACAAACGAAAGGCCAATCATCCCCATTTGTGTCAAGATATACCTGATCAACATTCTTGATCAAGCAGTTTGATAACCTTTTGGGACGATGGCCACACCGTACTGGATGATTTCAGCCAAGGCCAAGTGGGAATGATCCTTCCTCCGAGCTCGACCTCATGATATAGGTCGATATAAATGTCTTCGATCTGAGGGATGTGGATCGGATCGAGTTTGGCCCTGGGGAGACAATTCCTTGGGTCGAAATTGGGCCTTGCTGGGAAGTTATGCTTTAGATTTAGCAGCTAGTTTTGCAAACATATCCTTCACCTTATGGTGAGAGAGACAAGTATACCTGCCCACTGTGAGGGGGAAAGGAGTTCCACCCTTCTTTCTCTTGAGGCACTTTTCGTGGTAGGTGATAAGCTGTATCTTGACAGCTCCAACAGATCAACTTGGGGCCGGCATATCTCGGCAGTTTGGTTGGTTCCCCCAAGAAGTTAACTACCCTCAGATAAGTGAAGGTGGGGAATTGAGTGAACAAGGCCCCCCATTTCTCTATGGCTGCGACGATGCTCTTGGTCGTACGACCGTGAGTCATGTTTGGCCTCAAAAGGTAGATGATGCCGTAGAAGAAGGCATCGTTGATCTTTGTAAACTGGGGGATACTATTTTCCAGCTTTAGTTCTGGATAGTATTCATATATTTTAACTTGGGGCCAAACCCCGCACCGCATCAAAGCTGGATAATCCCTTTCTGAGGCGCATGGCATAAACTACGTAGGAGTTCATATAGAACCTCCCCGTTGTGGTAAGTTGTTGGAGCTGCTCAGATATGGTGCTGCTTATGATCTCCGCCCACTCAAAGCGTTGATCTGGCACATTTTTGTTCATGTTTCTAAGTATCTCAGCATCCATTTGTGAAAGTAGTGGGCATCAGGAAGCCCAAATACTCTGCTCAGGAACGTGATTGTATCACTGAGTTCCTCTGAAAAGTCACTGCGATGAATGACTTGTGGCCATCGGGTCACCACCTTTTTGTTCTTCAGGTATACTTCATTCATCAACTGCATACACTGATCCTCATTGTCATCCCAAGCCTTGATGCAATCTTCCTGGCTTACGGCCACAAAGTGCCGGTGGTGAGGAATGCCGAGCATTATTTCAAAGTGTCGGGCAGTGAGGTTGATTATGACCTCGCCCTTCTCATTATGGACACATCTTGTGTCTTTGTTGTAGCAGCGGGCTACTACCATCATGAACTCATTGTTCACGGCACTAACTGGGATCCCTCCAGCAAAATGCAACCCACTGCCCATCAGTTTGTCCATCCATGGACTTCCTGTGACCTTCCGGGTTCTGGCCCAGAAATCCTCCATATCAATGTGACCAAGTTCTGAGTCTCTGATATCTAGGTCACACTCTGCCTGGGATTCAGGCATCCTGACCCTCTGATATTTATACTTCATTTCTTCCTCTGTGAGCTTGGCTTTGCCCTTAGATTTGGTAGGTCTCTTGCTTGATGTTGACATATGTAACTCTGAACTCAGTTGCTGATGATCGCAAGAAGAAGAAGTGAAACCCAACGCAAGAAAGTCATATTAGCTGTTTGATCTTCCATTAAAGCGTTGACAGAAGAAAGAGTTAGTGATTTTAAGGTCTCTTAGGGCGCAGGGCGCATGAATACTGTAGGTTACAGGGTTAAATAATATGGGCACAAAAAGGGGTGACTGCAAGGGACAAATCAGTGCCAAAGGGCGCAGGGCGCATGAATACTGCAGATGACATTTTTTGTTGTTGCAAGTAAAGGAGTGCACCGCATGCATATATATATATGCATTTTTTAACAAAGGTGCTGATATTCTTCATGTTACATGGGTACAGATGATGCCAAAGGGCGCATATAGGTTTAATGTTACATGTAACATCATTTTTTCGTATATGGCTTGTGTGACATATGCATTATGTGCGCTAAAGGAAACTCGGCTCGGCGCGGCGCAGAGAGGGATTGCATAACATTATGTTGTTGTAATAAGGGATGCGCCTGCGCTAACAGTTTATACTTGGCGCATCTAAATTTGATGTTGCATAGATGCAGGGTGCGCCAATGGCGCAAGTTTTAACAATGTTACACATGAGTTTGGTGCGCCAAGTAGGGCGCAGGGAAAGCGGGTGCAACAAGCAAGGGAAGTGCGCCTTGAGGGCGCAACTGTTCTTTATGCAACAGGCATGGTGGATGCGCCATTGGCGCGACTGTATATCATGTTGCAGGGGTGGCGGATGCACCAAAAGAGGAAACAATACAGTCTTATTTTTAAGCTTTGATTCTTTTCTCTGAGGGGTTTACATGCATTTTAAGCTTCTTTTGCAGGGTATCTTTGGGTGATGAAGAAGCTAAAATAAAGAGTTTCAAGCAATCTCTTTACAAGACAGTCCTCTTTACCAGCAGATCTGGAAAGAGGGGGAAGTGCATGGGGAAGGATAGATAAAACAGCAAGGGGGAGGGTTCCATGGTTTCACAGATCTATTTAATCTAATCCCCACAAACAAACAGCCAAAAACCAAAACACAAAACACAAGAGCAATAGGGACCTCTTACCAGGAATATATAATGTGAGAGGTGTGAAACTGGGTCCACGACGTGATTCGATAATGACAGTGCTGACAGGCAGAGGGAAGAGAATAATCACGTGATTTTTGTCTGATGAAAATGACAGGGCAGATGCGCCTATATATAGGCAAGGTGGTAATAAATGCGCCAACCACTTTTTCAAGTGGCGCGCCAAAACGCCTGTCGACAATGGAAAGGATGCCCTTTGGCGCATCAAAACACCTGCCAACGAAGTTATGTGTGCCTTTGGCGCACCAAAAGTGTTGTCAACACAGAAATATGTGCGCCCTTAGCGCACCAAAATGCGGCGCAACAAAAGTATTGTTGACACAAAGGCGCATGCGCCTTGGCGCATGCAAGAAAGGCGCAACATAGTGAGGCACACCAAAAGGTGTGTCGACACTTCAAACCATGCGCCAAAGGATTTAAAGGGGGTGCATGAACACTTTGGTGGCCTCTCTATTTATAGAAATTCAGGCTTATCCACCCTATCTCTAGGAAATCTCTTTTGGCTAATCATATTCCATGCCTAAACTCTTACCTTTACATGTAGGCTTATCTTTTAAGATAAGATATACCTTATCATCTCACATGGGTTCCACCTTTATAGATATTACACAAATTTAATATACAAAATATTTATGACATCACTCCTTGTCATTATTACAAATATAATATTTCTAATTCTAAATCATGTAGACCCTACTTATCCATTTACCCTAACTTTGACATTTTAACATTATCGAGACCACTTACGACAAATATTTACTTTTTACCACAACATTCCTATTGTACTTTGACTGTTACCATACTATACTTTATTGGCGGTATCGTACTGGCAGTGCCATTATCTTATAGTGGACGCTACTACTAACTATACTTAACAACACCTTATTCCTAATATATACATTAAGGAAATAGAAATCATGGAGGAAAATTTTAGTGTCAACATCTTCCCCCTCCCTAGCTTCTACTCCGTCCTCGGAGTAGACTATTATGGACATTCTGAAGCTGGTGCCTAAAAATCTTTAACTTGTTGTGGTTGACCCATTTCATAATGGGAGTACCATCTAATTCCTCCAGTCGATATGTACCATTTTCATGCATAACTACTATTTTATAGGGCCCCATCCATTTGGGAAGAATTTTTATATGCCTCCTTTTTGTATCGGGAATCATATACTAGGACCAAGTCATTCACCTAAAATGGAGACCAGAGGATCTTTTGATCAAAGTACTCATTCTACTTCATTTTCTTCTTATAGCTTGTATCCTTCGCTATTTCCCTCATTTCCTCTAACAAATGAAGATGTACCAACCTTTCCTTTTCTGAATCACTTTCATCCATCCTTTCATTTTTCATAACTCTCACAGTGGGAATATCAAACTCAATAGGAAGAAATGGATCAATGTCATAAGCCAACTGAAATGGGGAGTATCATGTTGTTGGCTTTGATGTTGCCCTATATCCCACAATTTTCGTGAATCCTTTTATCCCACTTATGTACCTATAAAGCTTCATCTTTTGCTAGGATTTGACACAATACATAATTTGTTCGCTCCACCTGTCCATTTGTGCTTGGCTTGTAAGTTGTTTCCTTCTGTGCTTAATAGAAAACTTGTTTACTAGGGCTTCTACCACCTCATTAATGAAGTGGCTTCCTTGATCTATTACAATTTCTAATGGACAACCAAATATGGTGACAATGTGTTCATACATTAACCTTGCCACTTCATCCATGGAAGTTATTTTCAAGGGCCTAACTTCAACCCACTTGGTTAAATAATTTGTGGCAACTACAATATAATTATTTTGGTGTGGGGTAGTTAGAAGTGGACCTAAAATATTTATTCCCAATTTTCAAAGGGACCAAGTGGAAGAATAGGGCATAATAGAGATGATGAAGTCTTACGGTTCCCATGTGTTTAACAAATATCACATGTCTTACAATAATTATAACAATCTCTAAAAAGAGTGGGCAGTGATAACCCGCATCCAAGATCATTCTTGTTGTAAGTTATCCAGAGAAGTGTCCTCCACATGTATCATTGTGGAATTCTTTTATTTTCTCCTTCCTTGATCATATCCAACTTGCCCTCTTGTACTATCCATCCATCGGATCTATCCGAAATAATACTCAATGCAGAATAGAATATGGACGACTATCTTGAGTAATCTTCCTCTTAGTATTTACATTCTCACCATTAGAAAAAACTAGAAGTAATTTATGTATTCACTAGGGATTGTGTCGAGGGATAACAATGATGCATCTGGAAAATCATCATCATCACAAGATGAACCTAAACCATCATAGGCTCAAGAGAGTGCATCGGCATTGACATGCTTCTTTCTGGCCTATCTATAATATCAAATTCAAATTCTTGTAGCAAAATTATCCATCTTGTTATCCTTCCTGATGGGTTAGGATTATTTAGAATATATTTTAGAGCCCGATGATGATCTGTTACAAAGTAAATTTTTCCCTAGCAAGTAATTTCTAAACTTATTTATAGCAAAAATGATACCTAGAAGCCTCTTTTTTTCGATTAAGTATAATTTACCTCAACACTTTTACTCATTTGTATGCTCCCAAAGTAAATTGGATAATCATTCTCATTTTCATCATTTTGGCTTAGAAGTATCCCTAGTGTTGCATCTAAAGCATCATTATACACAATGAATGGCTTGCTCCAGTCTAGATTCTTTAAAACAAGTGAAGACACCAAATCTTCCTTTAGTTGTTTGAAAGCTTCATGTGCCTTCTTTCTGTTTCATAAGTAGCATCCTTCTTGATAACTGGGTTAGTGATTGTGTAATATTAGAGAAATTCTTGATGAACCTTCTATAGTAACCCACATGGCCTAAAAATGATCTCAACTTACTTCTATTCATAGGAAATGTTAACTCTTTGATTTTGAAACTTTATTAGGATCGGTACCAATACCATCTCTGGATCTACAACATGCCCTAATAAAACTCCTTAGAACATCCAAAGACACACTTTGTAGGGTTTAGTGAGGCTTGTGATTCATCTAACCTTTGAAATTTTGTCTCCATCTAGTGTAGGTGTCCATTTTCTCCCATAGATGCAAAAATCATCCAGAATACTCGATGAAGCTTCAATGTAGGGTTTAAACACCATATTCATCAATATTGGAATGTTGTTAGAGCATTACACAACCCAAATGGAATAAATCTATAAGAAAACGTTCCCAAGGAGTGGTGAACGTAGTATTTAGCTAATCTTTCTCCATTATATGAACTTATTTGTATCGTTATAACCATCTGCAAAACTATAACACTCGGCTACTACTTCATCCAAGATCTAATCTGAAATGGAAGAGGGTAATGATCTTTCTTTTTTGTCTTGTTGAGCTTTCTATAATCAACAAAATATATAGCTTCCATTCTTTTTTATTGAGATCACAATGGGAGAAACCCATTCTAAATTCTCCACAACAAATATGAATCATGCATCAAGCAACTTATCTATTTCTTCTTTTACTAGTCTTGGAAAAATTAGGATTCATTCTATATGGAATTTTCTTTATTGGTTTAACACCATCTACCATCTCAATAGAATATTCTACCCAACTTACTTGGTGGAGTTCCTTGTAATCAAAAGTGAATAAGTGCATGTACCTTCTAAAAAGTTGGAGGTAGGATTCCTTCTCACTCTCCATCACAACATCACCAATCTTTATTTGTTAGAGACAATCATCAATTTCTTCTTCAGATAATTTTATGGGTTCATGATTCGGTGTGTGGAAGGATATCCATGACCAAAAAATCAACCTCACTTTTTCATCTTCTATGTCCACTTCACTAGTACTAGAGTAATCAGAGGATGTTCAATCATCAGTTTCATCACTTGAATCCACATGTTCTGCCTTATGATGCAGAGGGATCATGTTTATCTTCACCCTCTCTCTATCATGTCCAAGCATCATGAAGCCTTCATTATAGTAGTTTCTTGCATGAAATATTCCTTAGCCATGGCCTTCTCAACAATATTGGGTATGCAACAATACCATTATTCATCACCAGAAGTCTACCACATACAACACCCATGATGAGATATTTCCAGATTTGAAATAACACCTTCTGGTTTAGTTTTTTCTTATTTAATGACCTTAACATAAGTGTTGAGGGTGATCAATTTTAAACCCAACATATTCATTATAGAACTCGGTCATTACATTAACTGCAACACCTCCATCTACTAAGACATCATGAATTGAAATACCATTACATAATACCTCAGCTTGTGGAGCATAGGGATTAACCTCTGCTTCAAAACAGGATACCTCAACCTCTTCCTTCATCGAGCATTGAGTCCACTTTGTAGCTCCTGCCTCTTTTTAGAAGACATAGCAAGAAGTTGACCATATGTAATATTTTTAGGCCTTTTGGACAGATCTTCTAAGATGGAGTATGGTCCTTGCCCCTATGAAATCAAAAAATCTTACACACCCAACTTTCTTCTCCTATGTTTCTTACTAGTCTCTCCTTTCATCTTCTTAGGATCATTTCCATCTTGGTTATCTTTTTCTTTCTTTCTTTTTGTTACAAACACATCTGCTTCATTATTTATGCTCCTATCTACTACATTAAAAGAATTCACAGGTGATTTTCCTTTATCATTATCTCTTGTACCAGATGTAGAAGCTCTATCTGGACAATTATACTTATAATGACCTTTTTATAACAACCATAACATATAACTTCAGATATATTTATTTTTGGACCTCTATCTCCTCCTGGGAACTAAATTCCTTTCCTTGAAGAAGATTAATAGTTAACTGGCCCATCTTCCTGAGGATATCTTCATACTCAGTAGATGTACTAGGAGGAAGATTTGTCCTCACCGAGAGTGGTTGTGGCTTACGGACTAAAGGTGTTGGTGTAGGCTAGCAACAATAATTTCTTTGGGCTCCTCTTCCATGCTTTCTTCTTACCTTCTTGCAATTTTCTTTGCTTGTTCGAGGGTCATTGGGCGGTCATACTTCACTCGTTGTTTGATCTTTGGCTTCATCCCAAGAATGAAGTACTTATAAAGGAGATTATCCACACCATTCATCAACCCATCCTCTAATCCTTCCTTCCGGATTTGGGCATCGAGCTTCCTCCTTAGCTCTAAAACACGAGCATGATAATCCCTTATCTTCTCATTATTTCCTTGGGCTAGCTTTGTGGTCTCGATCATGAGGTCTGCATATTTTTGTTGTTCACCAAATTCTTCAAGAAAATTTTAGTTAATAAATCTAATGAGATTTTAACATTATCACCTAGTGTTCAAAACCACCTAAGGGTTGAACCATCCAAAAAGGTAGGAAAAATTCAATCCATTGTTCCTTTCTTATGAGACCATTACAAATGCAAGATTGTTTAAATTCTTGAATGAAAGAGGGAGCATCTTCATTAGATTGGGCTGAAAAAATAAGAATTTTCCCATTTCCAAAAGTAACCACAGTGAAATATCAACCCACAAGTATAATCAACAAGACTTATGTGCACAAATAATTGGAATCATCGTAATAGAAAGTGACTTTACACCTTTCTACAGTAAAATAAGCATGACCACGGTAAACTTACATTTACTATGGTAAAACATGACTTACTATTCGGTAAAAAATGACTTTCTTGTGGTAAACGCTATTCATGGTAAAAAGTGACTTTATTGTGGTAAATACTATTCACATGGTAAAATTGAAGTTCTTGTGGTAAATACTATTGATTTTACCATGGTAACTACTATGCATGGTAAAAACAAGGTTACCCTCCAAATGATTTCTGACTAAGTGGGAATATCTCTCAAAAAATCCACCAACGAGGAATGGTCCAGAAATGGAACCAAAATGTCAACACCAATCCAACACTCTGATAATATTTCACCGGGAACTCCTCATGCTATGATTATTTTAGTAATGCATAACTTTTGGTTTGGTGGTAGTAATCTAGAAACATAATAGCAGACATAACACAAGAATACCACAGACTATGACATAAAATAATGATGAAAAATCTGAAATACAACTGTAAAATATATTATTAACATGAAATTGTTACAATCTCACCCATGAATTACTCCAAGTGTTACCAACTCCACTTGTTTTCCAACAATAGTTATGGGAGAAACTTCACAATTACTCATCTTGATGGCTTCCTTAACACACCTTCACAATGAATCCTTTATTCATAAAATAATTATTACAACTTTATTCCATGATAAATGAGAGGGGGTGGCCTCTCTATTTATATAAATTCAGGCTTATCCACCCTATCTCTAGGAAATCTCTTCCGGCTAATCATATTCCATGCCTAAACTCTTACCTTTACATGTAGGCTTATCTTTTAAGATAAGATATACCTTATCATCTCACATGGGTTCCACCTTTATAGATATTACACAAATTTAATATACAAAATATTTATGACATCACTCCTTGTCATTATTACAAATATAATATTTCTAATTCTAAATCATGTAGACCCTACTTATCCATTTACCCTAACTTTGACATTTTAACATTACAAGACCACTTACAAAAATATTTACTTTTTACCACAACATTCCTATTGTACTTTGACTATTACCGTACTATACTTTATTGGCGACATTGTCTTATGACATTGTTATCTTCTAGTGGACACTACTACTAACTATACTTAACAACACCTTATTCCTAATATATACATTAAGGAAATAGAAATCATCATTGGCGAAAATTTTAGTGTCGATAGTTCTTCGTGGGTATAGAGTAGGTGAGGTGGTTTCCTCTACGAGTAAAGAAACAAATGAGGTGGACTCTTTATGGGTAGAGGAGTTCATGTGAAGATTTCTTTAATAGATGCTATAGGAGGATACTGGATAGAAGGATCAGACGTTGTAATGAAGACTACATGAACCGCATGTACATTGGTTTCTTCTTTAGATATCTCGCCAGCGTGAGTTGATGAAGGGGCATGATTAGGAAAATTTTTTCTAAAAATGTCCAAGTTTGCATTGGTAGGCACGTTAGGGTTGTCAAGGACAAGATCACCACTGTCTAACATTCCTTGCAAAATGTTTTTAAAGGTTTTTCAATTTGTGTCACTATGTCCTTTTACGTGGTGGTAATTAAAGAATTCATTTTCTTTATACCAAACTGGTGTGAGGCGAGAAGGATCAAAACCAATATGTGGTTTGATGGGAGGAAGAGTGATGGCTCCAGCCTTCAATAGCTTTTCCAATACAAAAGAATAAGACTCTGTAATAGGAGTGTAACTCTTTTTTTCATACCGATATTGAATATTTTGCACCGGCAAGAGATTAGAAGGAGGTTTTGTTGATTGACTAGATGAGAAGGGTTGGATTTTAGAACTACCGTGTTAGTGGATCCTTTTGGCTTGGGATGGTTGTTGGGTGGTTTGGAAGAAGACTCGCTTGATTTGAAGGTAACATTTTTTATGCAGTTTTAGTTTGTCTTCTTGAGGCGTGGATCTCAAGCTTCCTATCCATGGTAAAAGCCTCATCAAACATACAAAATGTTTGAACTTGAAGAGTTGAGGAAATGTGTCTAGCACATGCCCTCATAAAAAATATATGATCTCAAGGTTCGGGAGAGAGAAGGAAAGATGATTGATTAGGCTTCGCCACTATGTGACAAAATCAATGATAGACTCGTCATCATATTGACAAATAGAATATAAATTTGTGATAGAGACATTTTTAGAAATGTTATCGAAAATTGATTGAGAAAGGTCTACATCAATTGATTAAAGGAAAAGATCAAGTACTTAGGAAAAACACTATACCAGTCTAAGGCGGGTCCTAACAAGGACATGGGAAAGGTATGAAGGAGAAAGGCATCATCATAGCCTATTAGGTAACAAGCATGTCTAAATGAATGCAAGTGTTGTTGTGGGTCCTCCTTACTATTGAAGTGGTTGAATTTAGGTAGCTCCCATTACACGAATATGGATGAATAGGTATAGAGGGATGAATGGGTTCATTACAAATCTCATCATATGTTAAAACATTATGGGACCCAAAAATGAGGCCTCAAGCATATGCATTTTATCCATCATCATTTTAATGAGATCGTTGTGGGGTTTGATTGAGGGATGCCCCCGAGGTATAAGGGGCTTGATAAGATGAATGGGTCATAAAAGGCATACCAAGTATGTGGTGGTGCTGAGTACATGAATTGAGACGTAGGTATGTAGGAAGTAGTGGATGAGGAGGGCATATACCCCGAATATGCAATTGAGGTGATGGGTTATGTTTGAGGTAAGGTGGAAGTTAGAGGGGCTTGTGGAAAGATCCTCATGGTGATGGGTAGAAGAGTTTGGGGAATAGAGACCACCAAATTCTAAAATGGAGTGGAAGAGTTTGACGTAATCGGCGGTTGTTGTGTAGGAATATGTACATAAGATACTAATGATGATATAATAAGGGTAGTGGATATGGGTACTACAGATGTCGGTGGGAGAGAAGATGTCAAGGATGTAGAGGTTACATGAGAAGTATGTGATTGTGAAATGTGATTAGGAAACATGAGAGTAGTTTGGGTGGCCACATTAGCATTCCTTGATATGGTAGAGATGGTAGAAATGGCGGGCATGGAAGTGGGCATTCCATAAAGGAGTTAACTGATGAGTCATGGGTGGAAGAAGTAACAAGTTAATTTTTTTAAGGCCTTGGTGTTATGATCAAGGAACCTAGTGAATTCCTCATCACCTATGGGTACGTTCGGAGAATTAGGATCCATTGGAGACAAAATGTAAAGGCAGCGAAGGGCTAGAAGGAAAAGGTATATAACTTGCATGGAAAGAAAGATCACGTGCTGTTGGTGAGTTCAAACCATACGGAAGCTTGGAAAATAGGTACTGGGATTTGTAAAAATGATAGAAACTCAAAAATAGACTTTTGGAAAATTTATGGAACGTGAAATTAGCTCGTTGTTTTTGACAGAAACTCAAAAACACAGAGACCAAAATACGGTTCTTAACCGATGCCAACAGTAGAATAACCAATGTCGGTTGTTGAACCGATCGGTAGAGGCAGATTAGATCTAAACTTAAGAAATTTGAAATTTCTAAGAAAGATCTTGGTCAAAAGAAGCCTAGTGAAGCTGGGTTGTGTATATCAATTCTAATCCAACACACTCATAGAACCAGAATTAAGCTGATTATGATGTTTGAGTGTGAAAAAGAAAGAAAAGTGATGGAATACGATCTGTGTCAAATAACATAAGACAAGAAAGAAAGTCACAAATCCAAAAAGCAAAATATAACAAACATGTTATCCTAGGAATAAGATTTTAGTGTTTTGATGGCTTAAGCCTTAGGACTAATGTGAATATATAAAAAGGAGTGGATATAAGGTACCTGAAGCTTGCTATGGATGGTTTTGAAATGAATGTATTTTTGTGGGGGTGTCCTCGATATACCTTTTGGTAGGTGAGGTCCGGGTTGTGATATGACAATCCAGCCATAACATCGGTCAAGGCCCACTATCAACGGGTGTTTAAATCCTTGATAGCTTCTTCCTAGGATTTGGGGAACGTTTAAGAAATATGTTGTTTGTTTGAGTGATTTGGAAAAGTGTGTGCAAAAGTGGAATATGGTTAATTACCCAATCACCAACCGGTCATGACCTCCATTATATTTGATTGTTAATTAGACTAGGTGAGCTAAATGCAAGAATACACAGGATGCAATGCAACAATTTTAAACCCAAATCGAAATATTGAGATTGGATGAGAGCAATAGTGAATAGGAATGGAGTATGAATTTCACTAATGCAAAGAAAGAAAAAGAAAGAATGATTCGTTTTAATTTGCACCAAATGAAATGTGAATTTTAGAGAAAATAGAAGAAAGAATGTTACCAAGGAGAGATTTAGTGAATATTTTAGAAATGAAACAATTAGAAATGCAATCCTAAATGAATATAAGGAACCCATAAATGATGAGGGTCCCACTGAGCATGCCAAAATGTTTCACCACATAGGAGTACCATATGACAAAACGATTTAAAAGGTAAAGGTAAGGTACATGAGGAATACCTAGAGGTTGTGAAGAGGTTGTGCATTGTTGTTGAAGACTAGCTGATTGTAGAACACTCCTTTTTGTCTTGGAAGGACTACCTGAGAAGCAAAGTAAGACCACAAAATAAATTTAATAACATAGGTCGAGTGGATTCGCATAGCGTGGGCTAGATGCGGGAAGCGGGTGTTTCCTCGAAGGTTGTCAATCCACGTCTTAATACAAATTAATGTTGATAAATATCATGAAATGGAAATTCCTATTGTAGTTATATGATTTGGGTATCTCACACAACACAATAATCTAAATCTAATCTAAATGATGAATATAAGATTAAATCTAGGAGAATGGTCAATTGTTAGGGTCTATAGGTATGACAGGGGTAAAGAAGGTATGGATGAAGTCTTGGGAGGTTTTGGAGAGTTTTGGGTGGAGGAATGAGCTCGTTGGTATGAGGAGAAAATGCAAACACAAAGACCGATGTTGATTGGGGAACCCATGCTGGTCATCGGTTATAGCCGAGATCGGTTGGATAACCGATCATGGTAGGGGCAATTGAGTTTCAAAGGTAGAAAGGAGGTTGATTTGGGATCTCTGTGATTGCACTGAGTATTGGGAGATCTTAGGTAGGGTGCAGTAAGTTAGGTGAAGACTCAAGAGGGTGAAAAGGGTGGTTGAAAGAGTATAGTGGTTCCAATTGGTAAGGTATCATGTGAATGGGCTATGGAAGGTATCTGGGAGAGGAAGGAGATGATTAGAAATGGAAAAAGTATCTAAAACCAAAGCTAATGAAATTAATAATGTGGTTAAGAATATCTATCATAAATCTAGAGATTGGTAGAAGGTGGTGGTTGGTGGGTGTGTGGAGAGAGGAGTGAGATCCAGTGTCGTCGCAAAGGTGAAGGTTGAGTGCTTCTCCATGCAAATGGTTCAAGCCTATGAATCCGTAGATTGGTTGTTGGTGGATATTTTGATGCTCTGGTGCTTAGTTGATCGTTAGGGTGTCGATTGAATGCCAAAGATGCAAGATCAAAGAATGCCAACCAAAAGAAGAACCTAGGAAAAGAGTTGAAAATGCTTATTTAAAGGAATTGATGGCGGTTCCTTGATTGCGCCGGTCGAGGAATAACCGCATGTCGGTTAGGGAGAAATAGTCTTATTTGCTAAAAATAACATTTTCTCTCCCTTTTTGGCGTGAGTCAAGAATGGTTATGGGTTAGGAGTCTTGATTCTTGTTAAATCACATGGGAAATTGGTGGGAGAGGTAGTTGAAATTAATATTAGGTTTAGAAGAAGTCTCAATTGGTTAAGGGGAGTGATGACTCAATCTTAGTTATTAAATAGGCTTGGAATGGGTCCAAGGTGAGGCGGAGATGTGAGGTGGAGGGGTGAGGTAATAATTAATCTAATATAGGTAATTAGATTAATAAAAATATGTGAAAGGGGTCATGGCAAGGGGGTATGTAATAAAAAGGGACCTAGAGGGTGTTGTCCCAATTTTGGGTGTCTACACTTATCTCGCATAATTAGAAGTAGTTGGTCCGTTACATTGCAATGTAATCGCAAGTTATTTATCCATATTGTATTAAGCAAGTAAAAGATGTGATAATATCCATATGAGATTACTCGGATAAGAGGACATAATTGACAATCATTTAGAAATGTATGGTATAACCCTTATACACTATTTTGGCATGATCCTAGCATCCAAAGTCTATATAAATCACTTAAAATAGAAACAATATATTTATACTTAAATATTCTTGAATTAAAAATGGATTGATGACAATTAGTCTAGGGCTTCTACATAGTCATGTCAAGTTGGATATACTTAGTTATACAATTTGGCATTGTTTTTGGTGATTGTAATAATAAATAATATCTACATAAAAATTTGGACCATTTCTCAATTTATGCGTGTCATCCTTGCGCAGGGGCCATGCTAATCTTCTTTGTATCGTTCCAATTTTATTAGATATCTACATAAAAATTTGATCTCACACTAGTTTAAAAAATTGTTAAACAACTACATATAATTCAAATATATCATGATATTTATGTCAATGACTACAATGAAAATGACCATTCCACAAACATATTAATTGTTTGCCTTAGTGAGACTCCCTCTCTTTTCTTTCCTCTTAGATTGCTCAAATTAAATACACATTTTTTGTGTCTTCAAATTGGATCATGCTCAAGTTTCATATGCAATATACCAAATTTGTATCATAGATTTGGATTAGGAAGCTGAAGGTGGTTAATTAAGTCATTAGCACTAAGCAAGGAGTTGATTGATTAGGTCATTCCTTCGAGAGAGAAAAATAATAATAATTTAATTGTTAATATACAAAGTTGGGCAGGCTATGATCAATTGGTAATGTTGAAAGTCAATGTGCATAGGGAAATCCCATATTGCAAATCCTAGAACAGAGGAAGGATTCAGTGCAACCATATAAAGAAACATGCATTCAAGTTCTCATACACCAACTTGTCCCACGAGATGTCAAAAAGTAGTTGTCATCTGTATTTTTAGAGCATGTTTAACATATTGATTGAGGGCAGTATTCAGGTGACATTGATATGACAGAATATGGCTCAAGGATTCTTTGGCCAGCGAAGGAATACCAGGAAATAAAGTATCATACTGCTGCTTCTTTTCCAATATGTGAAAGACACAATTCCATCTTCACTTTATGGGACAGAAGTTAATGGTTGTACCCACCACATAAAGTGATTTCCTTAAGAACATGATTCTTCTTTCTCCCTCCCATTACTTTCAAGTTAAAAGCTTCCCACTAAAATCAATAGATATACTTACTTATCCACCATCCAAATCTCCATCATCCCGTAGTTGTCAATGTCATCCATCATGGTTTCCAAAGTAACTCTATCCATATAGGTTAGCAACTATTATCCATAGACTGCCAGGGAAAATTTCTTCAAAATCAATGAAGACTGCATATGGAATCAACACTCCAACATTTTTGAGTAATCAATTTTATCTTGATGTTTTTCTTATTATGAAAGGTAATATTACAAAGAATTTGAATGGAGAATGGAATCCCTGTAGTTGACAGCAAATTTACTGGTAAAGAATAATCTATTTTTAGAATTGTAAGTACACCTTATATTTGAAACCCAGTTATATACCTCCTACGTATTGAAAATACAAGATAATCTCATATATCATAAGAACAAAAATTAAAACACCAATTATATCTTTAATATCACCAAAAACCCACATTAATAAATCACATAAATTTACAAAAACATATATAAACCTCTTATTTTTAATAAAACTATCATATCATTAAGATTCCAGAATGAAGCTTTTCCATCATCCTGTAAAATAATGCCATCTAGACAGACAAGCGCACCAAAAATTAAGGAAAAGGCTCAAAAGGTTGCTCTCAAGATTTGCATTGACAGCTATATATAAACAGTGGACTCTCTATTATGTGATGTTGTTCTCTTTTTCTTCAACTCGCAAAAATGGATAAAATTGACTAAACTTCCTTAGGTCCATTAAACTTTTAAATCAATGACATGGCAATTGACGGGCATACTTTTGTTCTTATTGCATTTGTAGATGATAATTCTATTTCGGCATGTAGTCATAATGTTTTAGGACTGTTGTAAGGTCCACACATTTTAAAACTCTACATTATTGAATTGCTAGGCTATGAGAAAATTGCCTAAAGGTTGATTTTTGGGTCTGATGTATGATGGGGTATATTCGTCTCCATCAACCATCTTTTTGTTGTCAAATGAGTGGCAAGGGACCAGAATGGGTAGTTTGATAATCAAATCTCATCTTTTGACTGGAAAATGATATGCATCCATTGCTTCTAGATCCTGCACCCATCTAATTTATAATGTCATTGACTTCCTAATATTTGATTGCTCAAGACATGGGTATAAGACATGAGTATGTTGTTTTCCACAGTAACCATTTTCATAATGGAGATCCACTTTAAAATATTGATTACAGAAATCCACTCTTACAATATTTGATCATGGAGATCCACTTTAACAATATTTGATCATCAAGATCCATTCTAACCTTGTTTTAGGTTAATAATTGTATTTTAAGATTGGATATTTGTTTTATTTTTCGTAGAATTTATTATTTGGTGTAATTTTTTTGGTATATTTTTAATAGAGTAGAACTTTTATAAACAAATATTCCATTCCACGGACTAAGTAAGTCAAAATCAAAGATCAATTTATACCAATTATTATTGTATTGATAATAGATATTGTATTACTGGGAAGTCCTTGCATCCAAATTGATGTACTAATCTTGGTCTCTTTAAGGTTCTTTTCTTTCACTATTTTAGACACCAGACTGTTATAATATAAAAAATAGAATTGGTTTAAGTATATCAATTATAATAAAAATTTAAACATTATAAAAAATAACACAACAAAATAAATTGTTGGTGAGTTTTACTGCACTTCATTTTAATGAATCAATAAGTGATTTAGATATTTATGGTGAATAACAATATGATGATTTATTCGGGTAGTCTTAATTTGATTACTACTAGTTTTTTATATTTTTGCTATAGATTATATGAACTGATATGATTATATATCATGACTGGTTTAATATTTTGAATTATCTATTATCACTTATTTTATCATTGTATTTATATTTTAAACACAATATGGATACAATAATTAATTTTGTCTATAATTTATTATCAAATTTTATATAAAGGTACCCACATAGTGATATCTATCTCCATGTCTAAACACAAACTTATATCATTCTTGAGATTTCAAATTATCTATGCCTGCGACCTGTCAAATCAAAATTATCTACAGATCAAATAGATTATAGTTTAATGGTGTAAAAGGTGTTGTCTAACCATCCACCTAAATAATTTGATGGAATGGAAACCCTTCAAACCTTAACAACTGAATCTAAAAATTCTGTACACTAACCTATATAAACTTCAATTCAATAATTTTATCTTTTTTATCTACATACAGTCAATTTCTTATAAATCTAATTCCCCAATGCAATTTATGTTCTTTGGATAAATAGCGAGAGCCCAAATCTATTACCAACAGAATTTACCATCCTAAATTGTCATGCATTCCTTGTAATTATATTATGGTCTAATATTGACTGATTAAAACTTTATACAAATCCAATATAAAACTCACTCAAAAACTTTTGAACAAAATTTTAACCAAAGTATCCAATGGAGACAGAATTTGGACATAAATTCAATGCTGATACAACTTTCTATTAATCCAAAGAGATCTTTATTTGAATGTATTCGGGTGGAGGAGATAACACTTGTTTCTGAAAATGTGGGTAAAAGATGAGAAGGCGGTGGAGGTTTTTCCCTTAATAAAACATTAAGGCAGGCACTATTTTGTACATGTGCTGTGATGCATATAAAACAATTATTCTACCATATAATCTGAAAATTTCAGGGCCTCTATTGTTTCTTCACTGTAAAAATTAGGCTCAAGGTATTTTTAGAGTTTACAGTACACACAGGCCTTAAAATTTTGAATTATTTCAATTCGACCAAAAATAAAAATTGGATGTCTTCATGGCAGACTTTATCTGGTGCCTCATCAATGCCTGTTTTTGGGTGGCACACAAAACCATCTGGGATATAATCTGGGTTTCAGTTTCTGATCCAATTTATCCTGTTCACTGGTAAACTTGTTGCTACCTCACTTACCATGTGAATCCCAGTCTCCATTCCAATTCATCTTTTTGCTACTGCACCACACCACATGGATTCCATCCTCCATTCCAATTCATCACGTTGCTACCACACGGATCCCAGTATTTTTCCAATTCATCATATTCACCAGTAAACTTGTTTCCACCACACGAATCAGTTACACTTCAACCAGAGGAACTAAAATTTATTGGTAAATCTTAGGGCAGAGATTAAAGTGTAGATGAGGTTAGCTTGGGTCATTAAGAAAGTGTGATCCATGTGGTACTCACAACCATTCGAGATACAGTGGGGTCCAGTCTCCACTCCAATTCATCCTATTGCTACCGCACTGCACCTTGTGGATCCTAGTCTCCGTTACACAATTCATCTAGATGCTACTACATCACACCACAGATCCTAGTCTCTGCTCCACAATTCATCCTGCTGCTACTGCACCACACCATGCAGATCCTAGTCTTTGTTCCAATTCATCATGTTCATTGATAAACTTGTTGATATAACATTGCACTGTGTAGACCCATTGTACTACAACCCGTAGGACTAAAACTTTAGGATAAATATTAGGAAGAGCTCGAAGCATACCCATGGAAGGGCTTGAGTTCGTTATATCAGAAACTGAGTTTCATGTGGTACCCACAACCATCTGGGATACAATCAGAGTCCTAATAAATATTAGGGTAGAGGTTGAAGTGTGCAGGAGGATGTACATGGGGATGGGATTGACTTTGCAATATCAGAAAATGTGCTCCATGTGGTACCCACAACAATCTAGGATACAATCAGGGTCCTAGTTGTCACCACACTGCACCAAATGTGGATCCCATTCTTCCTGTATATGGGGATGGGCTTGACTTCGTAGTATTAGAAAGTGTGTTCCATGTGGTACCCACAACAATCGGGATCCTACTTGTTAATGCAACGCAGCATGCGGATCCCAATTTTTGTGTTCATGGGAATGTACATGGGGATGGGATTGACTTCGTAATATCAGAAAGTGTGTTCCATATGGTACCCACAACAATCAGGGGATTTAATTGGGGTCCTAGTTGCTACCACACTGCACCATGCAGATCCCAATCTTTGTGTACATGGGAATGTAAATGGGGATGAAGTTGACTTCATACTATCAGAAAGTGCATTCCATGTCATACCCACAACAATCTGGGATACAATCAGGGTTCTAGATGCTACCACACTGCATCATGTGGATTCCAAACTTTGTTCCAATTCATCTTGTTTACCGGTAACTATGAAGATCCAATCTCCATTCCAATTTTCATTCTAATTCGTCATGTTGCCAAGTCTATAATATCAAAAAGTGTGTTCCATGGAATTCACAGGAGAAGTTCGACCTTCACCTCCAAGTGTGCACATAATTAATTGAGGTTCCTAAAATGAGGTGAGAATGAAACTTTAATCAATGATGTGAAACTCGTTATATCTCACTACTAGCCCCATGTTCCTTGGGCAATGTTTAATTGTACAAATAAATCCTTAAAAGATCATTACAAAAAGATAGAGATGATTTTGCAACCTCCTTTGTTCCCTGTAGCCTGAAATTGCCATTTGATCTAGACAATATTGCATGATCGTTCATTCCTAGAGCCAACAGATGTAAAATATGGTGTGCTGATAATAATGGAATTGTGCAAGATATATACCGGTTGAAAGAGGGACCATCGATGAGCTCATGAAGTTCAATGCCTTTGAACATATTCTATATACTCTAATCATTTTCCTTGTTTAATGCATATTGATATGGGTAGGTGTATATATACACACACTCTCTTCATGATGCAGTTCTTTTAATAATTGAGAAGTTTGTTGAGAACAAGAAAGCATATAAATTTGACATTTAATATGCATATGGATTTATTATTTACAACTAAACAAGGGCCTTTATATACTTTTGTAATTCTTTGAGGATGAAAACCACACAACTTTGAAACAGAGAAATGCAGGATGATAACCTGGGAACTAAATGATCAAAAGTCAAAATATTAGGTAATGAAAAACATCATTACAATTTTCAGGAAATTTTGAAAAAAATCCCATTCATTTTGAATCCTCATGGAATTTTTCCTTTGACCAAAATACAATCCATCATAGTTATAAGTAATAACTTAGAAGACTTGTCCTTTAAGCAATAACTTAAGAAGTAAGTTAGGTCTATATGGCACAGAATAGTTGTGTTGCACTTTAATCTTACTCCTGAGTGAAAGTTGCATTTGGCCCATAGTCTATTGGGTGTACAGCAATGAATAACATCAACAACAAGAATATACCATTATATTGTTAAACCACTGTAATCAACTAGTGGATGTGCACCCTGCTTTGGCTATGATTTAAGATCTCGCGTAAACGGAAGGTGCGCTCGGTTTAACGTACCAGTTTTTACGTTCATACAAACCTAATGTAAGTGGTAAACAGCCAAATGTTAAGATACTTGACAATGAATGCACTGGCTGTTTAAGCTCTTCCATGATCTAATGGTAAAATGAGGCACTGATCACAATGATAACTAAAGAAAGGAAGAGATAAGTCAATATGGACTGGTAAATCTTATCATAGGAATCCTAGAGCATAGGAATTATTCAGTATAAATTATAACCACACAAAGTGATATGCATTTGAATTCTACCCAAGGTGTTGTAGTATAATGGTAACTCAGGAAATTGGTGAGAATGCAGTAGCACGCACAGGGACTGAGCCCTCGTTTGTATCTCAAATAATTATAGGTACCTCCCAAAAACCCACATTGATCAGTAAAAACAAGAATGCCAAAAACCAACATTGATCAATAAAAAAAAGAGTATTTCAATTCTGATAGATTGACTTGTCTGGAGTTGTTTCAAAAATAGTTGTAATACATGTCCACCAATGTGATTAAGGGTAGTAATTAGGTGACCTTGATATGACAGAATATCCCTCAAAGCTTCTTTGGCTAAAAAAGGAATATCATGAAAAGTAACAAACAACTTCTTCAATATGTCAAGACATTAGGTTCACCTCCACTTTATGAGACAGAAGATGATGAATGTATCCACCATATTAAGTGCTTTCCTTTAGCATATGATTCTTCTGTCCTCCTATGGCTTGCAACTCAAAAGCATCCCAATCTAACAAACACAGTTCCCTATCCACTCTGTGAATCCCCATCACCACATAGTTGTCATTTACTCCTATTTTCTATAGTAACCCTTACAACAGAGATCGGCTACTATTAACAACCATGTAAGCAAAGGGTGGATAATAATATCAAAAAGGCTATCTGGGAGAAATTTGCACCACATCAATGAAGAATGCCTACAGAGTCAACAGTCTAAACCCAATTAAATACTCAATTATGTCATGAATCACCTTGGATCTCTTTCTGTCTAGGACAATCACAGCAGAAAGAGACCAGTGTTATTTATAAACTAAGCCAACAAATTGCCACAATTCACATTTGAAGTCCAAGTCTCAGTGTGTCTAAAGTCCATAAACTATTCCTAGAACAATACATTTTCGGTCAACAAATAAAGTCTGGCATGATAACATCCTATATTTTTGGTAAAAAATGAAATAACCCAAACACTTGAGGCTCACATACAGTGTGAACTCTTAAATGTTAAAAATTCCTTCGGCACAAATCTTAACTACGAAGAAACATCAAAGGCTCAGGAATTTCCAGATTATATGGTAGTATAATTGCACTATATACATCTTAGTACATGTACAGAATGGAACCTGTCCTAATGTTCTGCCCAAAGGAGGAACTGAATCAGGGATATAATCTAAAGGAAAGCCTACAAAGCCTTCCCATCTTCTTGTCAATGTATGAAGCAATCAGGTGATGGCATTAGTTCTGAGTTCCATTCTACTTCACAGAACTTTCTTTCCATCTTAAGCCTGCATAGGTTTGCGCTACAAATGAATGCTTCCAGGTCCATGCGAAAACGAAACAACTTATGAAGCATTGGTCATCTGTTCCACCCAAAACCATTCAAATCAAGATCTCTTTCCTTGGAAGATATAGTAGTGTCACCATTGGAATTTAAGTCCAACTGGGGTGTGAACTTAGAGAATTTGTTAAAGCTCTCTGAGTGAGTCTTATCTTGATTTGTATAGAGTTTTCCCTTTTCACAAACTTGGCCATTTTCTTGCAAGGATAGATTACAAGAAAAGAACGAATTTTTTTGTGTGGGGGATCAACAAGCAATCCATTCATTTCTTGCTCTCGTCTTTTTGCAGCAGAGAAATTGTTTCCATTTTCTTCTGCTCGTATTCGGTCATTTGTAGCCCTCTGATGGAAATTTTCTTTGGTTTTAGGACTCTTTGTCCTTGACGAAGGAGAAGAAAGATTTTCTTGTGCTGTAAGTTCTTGCAGCCTCATATCTTCTCTCGCTTGATGCTGCAAAAAATGCATATTGCTCTCATACACAAACCTTGCCCGTTTTCTATCGCCAGCCTGCATGTTCTCTGTGGGACTCTTCTCAGAACTTTCATTTGATGTCAGGCAGCTATACATAGAACAGTCTGCAACCTGGGCCTGATGATGGGAAATTAATTATTCAGGACATAAACCTTAAATTTTGGGTAAAGCAGTGAATATCAATGCAGAAAATGTAGGTTTAAGGCATTCATTCTTCACTTTAGAGGCTAATTCTGAAAGCTTTGCGCAGGTAGCTTCCAGTCCCACCAAACCCAAGTTATGACCTGCAAGAGTTTGCCTTGCTTTCTCTAGGATTGCCTGCAGGTACTTTCCCTGAGCTTCTATGCGCACTTGCAAGTGTCTTTGCACCTAATTAACACAAAAGTACTAGAACATCTAAGATCAAGCTCCTCAATATCATGAGAAACTCATGAATATGCAATAGAAACAATATGAAAAATACAGCCCTTACCTCCAGTTGTTCATGCAACCTCCTCTGTACCTCCATCTGCATTCTCAGTGCCTCTGTGATCTGCAGGGTGCTGATACACAGGTGAATAAATTCAGATGGCTTAGTCTTCTCAAATTGAAGACAATGACCTTAAAAAAATCCAAGTTGTTTCAAGTCGAATGCCTTATGGCCCTAAATCAAAGGCACCAAAGGCACTGGAACATGAAAAAAGCATTAGAAATATGCCTAAGAGCCATCATAGGTACCACAGAACTGAATGCTCTGAAACAGAGGCAAGAAAGGGTTCAAGAAAGAACAGTTGCATGTACAGTACCGTTGCATGAAATGCGTACCATAAAATAGGAAGTTTATCATGACCCAAAAGAGGACTATTACGCAAGAAAGTGCTTATAAAAACCAGAAAATGGTGCTTACTCTGTCATGTTGGTCCCAAGCATGGGTGAAACAGAGTTGCATCCAGCATGAACTTCGGAAGCCGGGAAGTTGCTGTCCCAAAGCCTGCAACAGATTCTCCATGAGGAGCTCCTGAAATAGAATATTCAGAGATATCAACTCCCATCAATGAGATTATCAATTTAGTCAGACCCGTCAAGGATTCTGTCAATATAAGGGCAAGGGTTATAAATAAGAAAAGATAACCACAACTAAATCGAACAAGAGTGAGTCTCACCATCCTTGTTAGTATCCACACTAATTTCCTTGTGAGGTTGTTTGCCAAGCCTGTATTTCTGCACCCCCATAAAAAAGAGAAACAAAAATTCAGTCACATACATAAAAGTCGATAAAACAGAGATCTTAATATAAAATTCAAACTTCTATTCTCATCAATGGAAAACCCTATGAAAAAACCCATGAAAACCAAGTAGACAAAATTGCAGATACCTGAAGATGGCTCTTTAGGTGATAAAGAGTAAGGCCTTTGACACCCATGACTCTCATTACAGACTTGGGCGTAGCTTCTGCAACACATTTCAGACCTTGTAAGAAAAAAATGCTAATCCAATTCAAATCAGTGATCTGTATGTAGTTCCTCCCATTTAACAATAATGAAAAACATTCAAGAGGATGACCATTTTACTTACTGTCTGGACCTCCAAGCTTGGCAACAGCATCAACAAATCTTTCATGAAGCTCTGCAGTCCATCTCAGGCGAGGCTTTGGGTCTGTTGACAGAACTAGCCCTGTATCTACTGAATGACTGATTTCTTGCAACATAATGGCTCTGTCCGAGAGGGAATCCATGTCAGGATTGTTGACTTGATGCATTTTATGCAGTCTGTATGTGAAAATAGGGAACTGTAATTGTGAGCAGTACTGATCATGCTTTTACTAGAACTGCTTGTGTTTATGAATCAGAGCAAAAATACCTTTGTCCTTGTCTAAATACATGTTGCATATATATTTATATCTAAACATGTACCTATGTAGGCTCTCATGATTCAATTTAATCATGAATTGGGTGTTTTTCTGTCAAGCATCAATTTGGTTTGTAGGAATTGTGCACACAGTCTCTCTTACTTTTGAAAAGTATTGAGCACGGTGCTAACTAATGAAAACTCCCCCATAAACTGATCTTTTTACAGAATCTTGACCACCGAAAAAGAGGGTGGTGAAACTCAATCCTCTTTCAGAGATTGGTTGAGGTCCCAGCTGCTCTGCTTTTGGGTCAGCCCACTATATAAAGGAAGTACTCAGCATTGGCCACTCCCTACACTGTTCTTTCTTTCAGATGTGCCCAATAGGCTTCTAAAGGTACCTACTGCAATTGAGGGCAGTTTTAGTTTTTGGGTACTGCCCAACAACACCCAAATCAAGGAGGAACAGTATGCAGCACAAAGGGAAAGGAATAATGTGAAAAGGATGTGAGTTCAGTACAATGAGAAAGACAACAGAGACTAGTTTTGAGTGTGCTCTCTTTTGTAAGATATTCTCATTATGTTAAAGAATCGCCAAAGGAAAGAAGGTGGTAAAGCAAAAGAAGATGCCTTTGTGTGGGGTAAAACAACAATGTAACAGATAGATTGGCACCACATACCAAAATGACTATAGAAAGTCTCACACATGCAGAGAGATATTCTGTAGTGCCTCTTTCTCCATATATGGGGACTTGTATATTTTCATGTATTTGAAGCTTTATGGTATTTCAGGTATGGAAAGCAATAACAAGAAAGTTAGTTTCTCCACTTTTACAAGGTTAATTTTCGAGTCAACATTTATTTTGGTGAGATTAAGATAAATCTTCTTGTTAGGTATGTAGAGGCGAGATTCTTGTTTGTCGGGTAGATTAAGTTGAGGACAAATGACGTAGAACTATAAATAAATTCTTAATGGGATGAGATTAATTCTTTTTAAGATTTAGAGACTACATAGAGCTATGACATCTCGAATATGTCTATAACTTTAAATACTGAGACTAGCGGACCACCAATTTAGTAGTGCAGACCATAATTTGGTTTTATTGGGTTGAGGTTAATTCCTCTTTTACGAAAAGAACTTGTAAACACAACAAGACTAAGATTAAGATAAAGCTTCTTGTTAGCTATTTAGATGCGAGACTTTTGATTGTCGGGTAGTTGGGTTAGGGTTGAGGACAAATGACGTAGAATTATAAATAACTCATCACCAATTTAACGAGTACAAGTCAGATTGTAAGGTATGTAGAGGTGAGACTATTGAGATTTTAGTGAGATGAGGTTAATTCTTCTTAAAATTTAGAGACTACGGAAAATTATGACATCTCAAAACATGTCTATAATTTTAAATACGAGACCAGCCGACCTCCAATTTAGTGGTGATGACCATAAATTAGTTTTCATTGGGTTGAGGTTAATTCCTCTTCTACAAAAAATAACTTATAAACACAATAGAACTATAACAATCCAACAATGGGTCCAACTTCAAATTTGATGAAAATATATGGGATATGTGTTCGAGCGCCTAAATTAAATCAAATTTAAAATAGAGAAAAATATCAAAAATGTTGTAGTTCAATAAGCACATACAAAGGTACAATGAAATTTGTCATACCATACACCAAAATATAAATTTTTAAATTACACAAATAAAAATAAACTAATATTAAATTTAAATTGAAACGAATATAAAAGAATGAATACCCTTTAATCCTTTAACACTCAACCAATAAAAATTAAATTATTGTTATAATCAAATAAAGGAAGAATCAATTCTTCAAAATAATTGTAACACACAAGTTCCCTGTGTTGTACTTTGTACTCCATCGAATGCCACTAATGTATATGAAGAAAGATAACCCCACTTCTTTTGGAAGGCCCCCATAAGAAGATGACCTAAAAGAACAAAACAGGTATATTCTTCTCCTTGTCCCCCTTAGTCTGAATAAGAAGACTTTTGGATGGACTGGTTTGAATAATTAAGAAAAGACTAAAGCAAAGTGAAATATTATTTTCTTGCTAATAATTTAGTTAAAAGGAGTTGTTGAAGGATTCTCTCAATGTCATTTTTCTTTGTCAACAAGTCCACATTCAAAGGAATGTTCCACATACCATGATTTTATTCCACTCTAGTCCATCCTCGTGAAGAATCTCCTTTTGCTTTGTAGTATATATGCGGGCCTTGTCTTAAACAAATCAAATCTTCATGATATTATTACATAATTTAAATTCAAGTTATTGCATGATGGGAATAAAGTTTATTCCAAAGTACAAGCAATTAACTAGCTTCTAATCCCCATGATGCCTTGTTTGAACATTTTGTTTTGTGATACTTAAGTAAAATAGCTGAGGTAAAGTGGCTCTGCCTTTTTCTTTTTCTTTTTTTCATTTGTTTGAAAATTGAGTGTACGATTTATTTGGAGGTAGTTTTTATTGTCAATTCAATGTTTAATACATAAAATTTAAATGTGGATCGTTCGATGAGACATTAATGACCTAAGCCCACCCCCATGTCTCACTCAAAGAAAGTGCTCCTCCACTACTCCATTTTATAGCTCTGGTATAATAAAAGTGTTTAGCATCAAAAGTTTAGCCAATGGGGTTTGGGTGGAGCGGTTAAGTCGGATGGTTGTTTCCGGCTCCACCAGGTTCAAATCCCACTAAGGCATGATCCCCGTTCGGGGTGGTAATGTCCGAGGTGGTGCATTTGGTAGGTGATTTTCATAGAGGTAGTTTTTGGATCGAGAAGACATGTGCTAGATGTGTGTTCAAGCATGGCGGCTCATGGTTCATTTGTGGTGTCTAGATGCGTGGTGGCTCGCTCGTGATCCACTAGACGTGTGTTCAAGGGTGGCGGTTTGCTTGTGGTGTGTGCATGTGTGGCGGCTCATGATTCGCTAGATGTGTGTTCAAGTGTGGCGGCTCGTGATTGACCTTAATTGATATATCTTGGTTGATTGTACGTGTCAGGTCAAAAGCGTTGAAATAAATAAATAATAGTATAGATATCTTAAATACATTTATCTAAAAGATAGAGAGAGATATCAATGTTGAGTGTTCAAGGGTGGTGGTTTGCTTGTGGTGTGTGCATGCGTGGCGGCTCATGATTCGCTAGACATGTGTTCAAGTGTGGCGGCTCGTGGTTCGCTAATTGTTGAGCTTAATTGATATATCTTGGTTGATTGTACTTTGGTTCATAGCTCCGGTCAAAAGCATTTGTCTATCGAAATAAATAAATAATTAGTATAGATATCTTAAATACATTTATCTAAAAGATAGAGAGAGATATCAATGTTGAGTGTCTATCTAACTTATATGAGAATTTCAATATAGGCACCTCGAGATTGATCTCTCGATGTTTTTAGATAGATGTATTTAAGATATCTAAGCTAGTTTATGTGAATAGGTATTCTAGAATAGAGTGTAATGGAATGAGTTCACTTTTATGTGTTAGCTTAAATTTGACATTTATTTGACCGTCATGAAATTCTAACCTTAAATTTGACACCTATTTAATCGTCACTTATAATTAAATTTTCTTGAAATTAGAATTTCAAACATGTCTTTTTAACAAGATAGGGTGTAGATAGATTAATAACATTCTTTACTAATAAAAAAGAAATTGACAAAAAAATAATGAAATTATTAGTCAATGTAATCTATAAAAATCTAAATTTATAATCTCAAATTTGATCTCTCTCGATATATATATAGAGAGAAACATTTTTAAATTGGAT
The DNA here is from genome assembly GCA_018340775.1 of Taxus wallichiana var. yunnanensis. Classification (NCBI taxonomy): domain Eukaryota; kingdom Viridiplantae; phylum Streptophyta; class Pinopsida; order Cupressales; family Taxaceae; genus Taxus; species Taxus wallichiana. Next base: position 479,506,978 of record CM031243.1, read on the forward strand.
ACATAAATTAAAAATAAGAGTATCTATTCTACCAATTTTATTTATGGTAAAAATTCAAACTTTTAATTTTTTCTTATTTTACATGTTTATAAAATTTATATATCAACCTTAATGTTGAGCGTGACAACCCTCACATTACCATTATCACATAAATTAAACTATCACTATTTTAAGTTTATTTTTAGTTTTTATGAAAAATAGTGAAGGGAATTATAAAGGTGCATTTACATTTAAAAAAGGAACCTTCCTCTTCACATATATTTCAAGTATGCCAAGATGAAGCATAAGAGTTGTAGATCATACGTAATCATTGTTTGTCGTATGTTTGTGTATTGTTGTTTTCATACGGAGAGGTATAGACTTTTGAAATTGCCCTTTGGAGTAATCAAGGTATATCTCCCGCTTTGATTTTGTTAAATGTACAATTATTTGAATATGATTCAAAAAGATCTCATACACAATGCTTTCCTTTTTAGAAACTTAATGTATTGCATTTCATTACATAGGAAAGTAATTAATTATTCGTATTTTCGGATATATGTGTTTATTAAGTTCTCTTCCCCATAAAATATATTATAAAAGGTATATTGTTATAAAAACTGGAGGTAAGAAATATGTAGTTTTGTTGTAAATTATCAAGAATCTTTTTGTCGATATTTTAATTTACATTCAATTTTTATAAAAACTATAGAAAAAATAAGGGATGTTAATGGGGCAAGTCAACAATCAATTTGGAGTATGCAAGTGTCTCGAACCCTTATTTTATAAATATATGTGACGATTAATAAATGTTAGAATGAATCTTTAAGTGTTTTAATTGGGCTTTTGATGTAAAAATGTTTCAAAAATATAATAGATTAGGTGCTTGTAACTTCAATATGACTTTTGTAGACAATTCTTCTTGATTTGTTGATTATCCTAAATGTATCAATACACCTAGATGTATCTATAGACTCTCGAATTCAAATTAGGGCATATTAGCTTGAAAATTGACACACAATTGGTGGGAAGATTCAAAAAGAAGCTACATGAACATATGAGCTCACAAGCTATCTTGTATCACCAAAAACACTTAGCATAGAAGAACAAACTTGCACAACTTTGTGCAACATTGTTTAGGCATGCACATAACCTTCTTGTTAGGTCCCCTTCATCCAACTCATTTCTTTATATTAATTGATGTAATAAAATCCTCATACACATAAGCTTTATAAATCATCCCTTTAGGTACTTGTAATTATCCCACATGTATGGGGAGTAATAATTGTCTTAACTAGATTAGTTTAAATATAAATCTTTTGTAAGAGAGGAAAAGACATCTGAATATTGTATTGAGTTATGCTTAAAGGCTCACTTTCCCCTTCGAAGAGGTTCAACAATGATTGTAGTGAGATTATGTTATTTCAATATAATATATTTCCATCTTCTTTTAGTTTTCATTAATATTTGTTATATTTCCATTGCTAGATTAATAGGTGTGTAAGTAGGTTCCTAACATAAGGTATTAGAGATATTTCTAGGGCCATGTTCTACATCAACGATATGGATTAAATCTCTCTACAATTGTGTACCATATGCTCTCACCTTGCCCTAAAAGGAACTTGGTGATCACAAAGTGATTGAAGTAGTGGCACTAAGCCTCAACTCCCAAATATAGCCAATTTTTCTACAATAGTTGCATTTTACTTTTAGTTTAGAATTATTTTTAGATCATTGTAAACCTCATAGAAAGTTGTCATCTTGTACTAAGTTCATCAATTTTACCTAATTTTGTGAAGTGAGGGGTACACCCCGATACTCAAGCCACTATACAACATTGTATATAAAGTGAAGCTTCCACATACCTTTAGGTTTATTGCAAGACTCCCATAGATTTTTTTCTACAACTTAGCCATATGAAGCCATCCAAAGTCGGTTACTTTTGGTGTACTAGTAAGTGGGTAGCCCGGGAAGTTACTCACAACGAAGCTTGGAAATGGGATAGTAGACTAGGGGTATAATATACCCTATGTAGTTAGTGTTTTGAAATATTAGGGTGACACCATTAATGAACATGATAATCCTTAATGTGAACCCGATAACTAAGAACATCAAGTAGAAGCCTTGCTCATTTCTACTTGACTTTTCAAACCTTGGAAAATTAGAGTTGGTAGAAACCACCACTAATTGATTCTTCTTAGCATTATACCTAGAAAATTTTAGAGCACATAGAGTGTTGATAATAGTGTCGGGATATATAGATCAAAAAAATCAATAAAAGTATAAGGAAAAAATCTATGAAAGTATAAGGAAAAGGGTGTTATAAAGTAGAAGTTGAATCTTTTGAGTCAATAATTTTGGAACAGTGAAACATATAGAAATTTTAAGTGAAATTTTGTTTGTGTCTTGTCATCTTGGGACATTGTTCACCTCACATGGTGATTTATCTCACTTAGGTGATGTCATATGTCTTTAGGAGTTATATGACATATGACAGTGTCATAGAATCTGTCATTGTTATATGTGTCATTGACATCATACGGGAGTTACATTCCATATTGGGAATTATAACTCCTTTTCTCCTCATGGTAGAATGACTTTATGAGAATGGGAGTTACACAACTTTCCCATATATACCCTATTTTTTTATCTATGAAGATGTTAGAATGTTTTCCTTATGCATGATTATTGTTGTTCGATTATACTCTTGTTGATTACTTGGAGCATTTTTTAATTTGTTAGAGTGTAGTATTGTTAATGTGCATGGGATTTTGTTTGATCATCACAGTCCAATCTCACATGGTATCAAAGTAGCGATTCGATAACCATGTACTCACATTTATTAGTTGTTAAATATACGGTTTCATTTTTTTATCATTTATCGTGTAAGTTTATTAATTATTTTTGATCGTGCTAATTCGGATTAACATATCTATTTGGAGTTTGCTATTTTGTGGTTTTTTTGTGCATGTGTAGTTTTAGGCGTTTCTCTGCTAAATTTGGCTAGTTGCATCTTCATTTGGTAGAAAATGTTAGTTTGGAGGTATTTACAATTTGTTGGTTTTATTGGATTTTTCACTAAAGTTTATTTTATTGAATTATTCATGTTTCCTGCAACTTCTCCATCCTCTGTATGCTCTCTGCACCTTGCTCTTTCCACCCCAGGATCATCTCATTCTCCAGCTCGGTCGAGCTCCCTTTTGGTTCGGTGAGCTCCTCTTTGGCTCGTTGAGCTCTCTGCTGCAAAGCTCCTCGAGCTCTCCCCAAATTGAGCTCCTAAACTCCCTCTATGCAACTCGGCTAAGCCATCTTGGGCTCATTATCCCTCCCCTCTATAGATCTTAGGACGGGCTCCTCTCCGTTTGGCGCATTATATTTTGGTTTGACCTTGGGTTTATCCTCTTGGAGCTTACCTTTGACCTAATGTGCACTTTCAGGCTTGTTTTAACCCTACCTCGAGCTTGGTTCAAAGTGGGATCGACCTCTTTCCTTGTTTTGCTTAAGGTGTTCGCATCCCTCACACACATTTTCCACACTCCCTACTCGATTGCTCGGCCCTATGCCGTACTCACTCCTATCAAGCTCGTGCCTTGGCCACTTTGCTCCTTCGCCTTTCCTCCTTGCAGACCTACTTGAGCCCCGTGCCTATGTTTTCTTCTATGTTATGGTCATTGGTTTCTTCGTGCTTGGCCTCATAATGGCCCTGCAAACCCTTACGCTGATCGACCATTTACACTTGTTGCTCCCTGCGTATGATCTTTGGATCTACCACTTGCATGCATTCTGACCACCGACTAACTCGCCACACCCAACTCGAGCCCCAGACCATCCCTTCCTCGAGCCACTCCCACCTCTCTCCACATGATCACCCGTCCTCCATTGAATGCTTTTATTTTTTCCCTCCTATTTAAAATTTCGAACCCGTTTTAGTTTTTTAATACAAGTCTTGTATGTTATAGCTTATGTTATTTTTTTAATTATAACTTGTATTAAATTTGATCTTAGTTCATTTAAATTAAGGTAGGATCTAATATTTAAAAGGGTGAAAATATATTTGAAGGTAGATAATTTTGATTAATCAAAAGTTTAGTTATTTTTGTCAATTAAAACCCTTTTTAATATTTTAATTATTTTTAATAATTAAATTAAATGGGTAACTTAATTACAAAACTAGTGTTATTGGGCATTACTAACCGTTGTTTGAGAAGTGTGAATTTTTTTACTTTACGAGAGGATTTTCTTGCATTTTGGGAGGCTCCTCGCTCATTTTGAGTCAGCTTTTTTCTTATAATCAACTCTTGTTATTGCTTGTGGGCTAGTGAGTGCATCCATGATGGCCTTGCGATAAGGAAGTTCCTCACAATATGAGATTATTTTTCTCACAGAACTATTTTTCTCTCACTTCTTCTTCATTTTCCCTTATTTTGTGCCTACTTACGGTGTTGAATTGTTGTGATCACTCGAAACATGATTGTGGTCTCCACACATACACGTTTTTATGCCAATTGCAAGATGAGTGGCCAAATATTTCACAACACACATTCACATATGATTGTAATCAACACACTAAACTATAAAGTGTTAAAAATAGGGGTGAAAATATTGTTCTAGGGTGTGTGTGTTTCCTTTCTTTATGCATTCTCTCTCTTTCTCTCTCTCTCTTCTCTCTCTCTCTCTCTCTCTCTCTTCACAATGGATTCTAGTTTAGTTCCTTTTCTCATGTCGTTTAATTTATTTGAATGGAGATTGAAAATGGTTATGACATTTAGGGATAAAGGGTTATCCGTATCACTATGGGAGTGGAGAGATAACCAACAAATGAACCTGAAAAATATAGGTGGTTTAACCGATGTGACAAAGCCTTAGGTATTATTTGTATGTTCATCTCTCCCGAATTGTTCTTCCACATTGAGTCTTCCACAACACCTAATGGATCCTAGAAAAATCTTGATGATATGTTTGGAAAACAAGATGACATGAGAGCACATGAGTTGGAGAATGATATGTTAGGATTAACTCCCGAAGAATTGTGATAACCTATAGGTATTCTCTAAGTTTGTCCACACTAGATTACTCTTAAAGGAATGTGGAGTTGAGAAAAAGATTCCTAGTTGATCTTGTTGATTCTTTCTAAGATTGGCGCTGAATACTTGGTCTTTGTATCTACTTTCCATGCCACAAAAGAAGATCTAGGAATGCTTGGAAGATGCCCTCATTTGATATTTTTTATCCCAACTCATTTGAGAGTAGGAAAAACTAATTCAAATGGGAGAAATTAAATCCAAGTCACATGCCCTTATAGCAAATACTAGTAAGGGAAAGGATAAGAAACAAGAAAAGAATAAAGAGAAAAAGGACCAACCTAAGAAGGAAACCAAGACCAACCAAGCCCAAACCAAATCTAACATGAACCCTACTATTCATCATCTTTATATTGAGATAAGTGTGAAATTCGATGAGTCATCTTTGACTTCCACTTCTCCACCCTCTACGAAGTCCTTGTTCTCTCGATTCTAATTATGACTCTTCGGATGATGATGATGTTGAGTGTGCTCCTCCTCCTCCCCTTGATCTTCCTGATCATCTTACTCCTCCCGAACCTCATGGTTCAGAATCTTTTGATTCTGATAGTAGTGATGATGAAGACTTTGTCCCTTCTCACTCAAGTGAAAAATATACAAACTAGCGAGTGTGAATCACCTCCTGGTTCTTGTTGGGCTAGGAATAATTTATAGAATGCTAGAGAGTGGATTGAGGATACTTTGGATAAGAGATGGAATCATTAAAAGTTTATTGGACCCCACTCATTCTTCATCTCCACTTCCAACCCTTGGTCTTTCCGGGAGGCTTCTAGGATTCTTGAGTGGGATTTTGCCATGGATGAGGAGTATTCCTCACTCATGAAGAACAATACTTGGGATCTCACCCCTCTTCCAAAAGGAAGAAAAATCAATTCTTTATAAGTGGGTATATCGAACAAAGTATGATGCCGATAGAGAAGTATAAAGCATGAATTTAGCTAAGGGTTTCTCCTACGTAGCGAGGTTGATTATTCGAAACATTTTCTTGAGTTACGAAGATGAATTAACTTACCCTTGCCATCTCTGCCACAAACAAATGGTAAGTCCACCGGATGGACATTAAGAGTTCCTTCCTTCATGGGGACCTAGAGGAAGAGACTACCACTGAATAACCTTCGATCCATGATCCTCCCTCATTTGCAAGTTAAACCTAAACTTGTCCACGTGGTTCCCGTATTTTGGTAATGAGTCGAGCTCTTTTATTTACTTGTTCTTGGAACTCTTTTTTGGCTTGCTTAAACTTGATGTCTCTTTAAGGCTCACGCCTTGCTTATTCACCATTATCGTGCACATGTTGGTTGAGACTATTTTTTATACATGTCTTAACCTTGCTTGTGTTTGTGTTCAACTTGTTGTGTGGTCCTTTCTCACCTCTTGTATTTCTTTCTTGGAAACCCTGCTCATCCCTATTTCCTTGGCCATGCCTTTCCTTCCTAGCCTCGATCGCACGAGCTTTATCTTGGTTTTCCAACCACCGTAGACCCTCTCTGCATCCGACCACCTCCCCAACCACCTCCCACCCCGAGATTTGGATTTCTCCTTGAAATACACGTCAACCACCTCATATCCTCCATCACAAGCTTATCCTTCCACCTTGAGCCCTTGATGGCTCATTTCCCACATCCTTGATGGGCCCTTTGCTTGAATCAACCCGCCTCACTCATTTAGTCCCCCATCGAGTTGGCCACCTCAATCACCCATTCCCACTTAAGCTCTATATATATATATATATATATATATATATATATATATATATATATATATATAAAGTTTTTAATCTTAGGTAAATAAAATTTAAGTGGGTGTTTCAAAATGACAAGGGGTGTTGTTAGGGTGGTTAATTTAAATTAAAAGGTGGTCATTCTATATTAATTAGGGGTTTAGTTAATCTAAAGTGGGGTGGATAATTATTTAAAATGTGGTGAGTTAATTTAATTAAGGAGGTAGATATATCTAGGGAGGTAGATTAATTTAGGGATTTAGTATTTAATTAGGGGTTAATTATTTTAATTAGCTATTTAATTAGTGGTTTTACTCGTTTAATTAACTTTTTAATCGTATTTTTATCCTTTTTAATCTCTAAAATTAGATTAATCGGGAAAAGTAAAAGTGTGTTTTATAGTGTTATTAGACATTTTTACTACTAATGTTTGTGGAGTGTGTAATGCCCTTCCAAGAATTTTTACGCCTTATGGGAGCCCTTTTTACGTGTTAAAAGTCCTTTGGACTGTTTCGAGTCATTTTTACATTGTATCACCCTTGTTATTACTTGTGGAATAGTGAGCACGTCTACCACAGTCTTGCAGCAAGAGGGGGTTTCTAATACGATGTGAGACATTTTTTCTCACATAGGACTATGGTATTCTACATTCTTTTGATTTTAGCTCGTTTTGTGCTTGCTTACAATGTTGAACTATTATGATAAATGAAACATGATTGTGGTCTCCACACTTGCACATTATTATGTTGATTGCAAGGTGAGTGACTTATTATTTCATGTCACACATTCACACTGATTGTAATGAACATAGTATACTATAAAGTGTCAAAATCAATGGGGGTGATAATATTGTTTTGGGGTGGTTTTGTTTCTTTGTATTTCTTTTGGTACTCCTTTATCTCTCTTCATGCAATGGATGTTATTTCAATTCTTTTTTCATGCCATTCAAATTTTTTTGAATGGAGATAAAAAAATGGTGATAAAACTAAGGGGTAAATGGTTATTTCGCATCAACATGGGAGCTAACGCTGAACCTAATGATGAGCTCGAAAAATATAAATGGTTGAATCGATGTGACAAAGCCTTAGGTCTTATTTGAATGTTTGTTTCTCATGACTTGTTCTTCCACATCGAGTCATTTGAAACACCTAATGAAGTTTTGAAATCATTAAACAATATGTTTGGACAATAAGATGACATGAGATTGCATATGTTAGAAAATAAACTATTAGGTTAAATCCTAGAGAGTTTGAAAACCTACATGCCTTAATCTCAAATTTCATTCACACTAGATTGATTTTAAAGTAATGTAAATTATAGAAGAAATATTCCCAGTTGATCTTTTTGATTCTTTTTAAGTTAGATCCTAAATACTTCGTATTCATTTCGAATTTCAACTCTATAAAATCCGTTTTGGGCGAGTAGTTGGAAAATGCCCACATTTGACAATTTTTGGTCCCAACTCATTCAAGAACAAGAAAAACTAATTCAAATGGTGAATCTCAAATCAAAGTCACATGCCCTTATAGCAAGTACCAGTAAGGGAAATAAAAATTAAAATAAAAAGAGAAAAAGGACCAATCGAAGAAGGAAACCAAGACCAACCAAGCCCAAACCAAACCTAACATGAACACTTCTACTTTTGAACCCAAAGTGAAGAAGGAAAAGTGTAAGTGTTCCTATTACAAGAAGACTGGACATGAAGAGAATCAATGTATGAGAAAACAAATTGATCACCTAACTCATTTACTTGAGAATAATAACATAGGTGTTCTTGAGTCTATCAAAAAAAATACTTTGAAATCCAAGTCTTCGAAGTAATGGATTCTAAATTTGAGAAGAAGAAAGGAAAGACCCTTTTAGCTAGATATGCTCCTTCGTTGACGTGGATTATTGATTCCGGTGCCTCGCACCACATGGCCTCTTCACATGTTGAGTTTTCCAACATCGAACCATGTGGCATGTCCCAAATCATGTTGGGTGATGATACTATAGTGTCGATTTTCGGTAGTGGATCGGTAGAGATAGATGATGGATCATTTAACCAAGTGTTGAGTGTTCCTAATCTCTCTACCAATCTCCTATTAGTTTACCAAATCACTCTTGAGGTTAATCACACTAGTTTTATAGATATATATTTAGATCTAACCATACAAACAATAAATATGGAAATAAACCAAAAGAAACAATACACAAAATATAACGTGGTTCACCCAGTGTGGGCTACGTCCACTAAGAAACAACCAATCTATTAATCAAAGCTTCACAAAGGATATACAATGAAGATCTACAATCTTCCACACCTTCTTTGGATGTATAATACTTTCTTCCTCACAAGCTTCTCTTTTTCTCTCTCCAAGAATTCCTTCTTACAATTCTTCTAATTCTTACTTCTAACCCTAGCTTTCTAGCTTATATAAGCATATAAAAACTTATGGCAACTTAGCTATGTAATTACAACCATTAGATCACATTTTAATCAAAAGTTAGATCTAATTCTTGTGACTTAAATAAAAGCAATCATGCATAGGTAACCGATGTCAGTTACCCTAACCGATATCGGTTCCTACTTGCTTGACCGATGTTGGTCCCGGGTGACCGAGGGTGGTTATCTAAATGATGTTGATTCATGTATTCCAACAAGTTAATAAATCATGTTATTTGTGAAGAAATTGAGCTCCAAAACTCAAGAATCTCCCACTTGGAGATAAATTAATGCACTACACCATACAACTCCATCCTTGGATCCTTTCTTTGGTTTGTTTCTCCCTCTTTAAGTCTAAAACTTAAAGACCAAAAAAAGTGGAGTGTAGCTCCAATTTATCCTTTGCCAACAACTTTTTAGCATATCGCAGGGTTCTCTTACCTATGAATTTTCTCCAGTTTTAGCTGCCCATCCTCCAACACCTGTCGTATGAAGTGATATCTCAACTAAATGTGTTTTGTTATTGAATGAAACACTGAGTTAGTTTCCAGATGAATCACACTTTGACTATCACTATACAATCTATAATTCTTTCTCCTTTCCCAAATCTTCCATGAACATGCTCATCCATATCATCTCTTTCTAGCATCCGTAGCTACAACATATTCAGCCTTTATAGTAGACAAGGCCATAACCTTCTGCAATATCAAAATTTAGCTAACTATCATTCCAGCCTAATGTGAATATATATCCAATGGCGTTTCTCCTACCATCAAATCTCAACTATATATGAATCAACATAGCCACATAAAGAAATATCTAACCATTCATAACATAAATGCATAATGGACATCCCTCTCAAATATGAGAATCCATTGAATCGCTTATAAATGCTCTTTACCTAGATTGGCCATAAATATGCTCACAACTCCCACTACCTGTGTAATGTCTGGTCTGATACAAACCATAACATACATAAGAATTCCAGTTTTGAAGCATATGGATCTCGTATCATGTACTCAACCTCCTCATGTGATGTAGGACATTGATATTTTCTTAATTTAAAGTTTCAGCCATAGGTGTACTTACAAGTTTTGAGTTCTAGATATTAAACCTTTCCAACAACTTATTGATATAATGTTCTTGAGACAAATATAATTTCATGTTCTTACCATCTCTAAGAATTTGCATGCCAAAGATTTTCTTTGTAGCTCCTAAATCCTTCATTGCAAATGTATGAGGTAACTTTTCTTTAAGCTCAACAATGTCCTGGATACTAGATCCCGTGATAGGCATATCATCTACATATAGTAACAAAATAATATATCTTCCATTTCCAATCTTCTTGAAATAAACACAATGGTTAGATTCACATCTCATACAACCATGCTCATACATAAAACTATCAAACCTCATATACCATTTTCTTGGGGATTTTTTGAGCCCACACAAGCTCTTTTTCAACCTACACAAAATTTTCTCCTTACCCTTGACCTCATACCCAAGCTGGCTCTTCGCATATATATCTCTTCCTCCAAATCATTGTGAAGGAAAGCCATCTTAACATCAAGTTGTTCTAACTACAAATCTTCTATTGTAACTAAACTCAAAACAATATGTATATAAGTCATTTTTACTACAGTAGAAAAGATCTCACCAAATCCAATACCTAATTTATGTGTAAATCCTTTTACCACAAGCCTTGCCTTGTATCTTTTCTATCCACCCTCTTCTTCCTTGATCCTGTAAACCCATTTGTTTTGCAATGTCCTTTTACCTACTAGAAACTTGACCAAATCCCATGTTTGGTTTTGTTTCAAGGAGTCCATATCCTCATCCATGCCATGCTCCCACTGCTTGTGGGTTTTATCCTACATTGCTTCTTCAAAATTTCTTGTTCACCACTATCAGTCAATAATAAATAAGATAAGGAAGGTGTAAATATTTATGGAGGTCTACTTACCCTTTGTGACCTTCTTACTAAGATCCTGGGAGAGTCGGGAGGCTCAATCATGCAGGGCTTGTACATTAGTATCCACCTTGATAGGACCGACGCGGTCACCTCTTGTCGATGTTAGTTCAGCTAACCGACCTTAGTCGTGCTCATTTGTAGATGACATAAGTCCTAGCGACCAATGCCGGTTCTATTCAACGATAATCGGTTCGGTTCGGGATGACCAACATTTGGTACATGCTAGATGTGCATTTTCTAAATCGAGAATGAGTTTTCTTCCACAAAATTTCCAACCGATTCATATTTGGGTACAAAACTTGATCCCTATACATTCTCTTTTCATTCCATTCAATGTCACGTCTCCTAACAATATTAGAGTCTTATAAATCCCAAAAAATGAATTTAAAATCACTTGAGCCATAACCAATAAAAGTACATCTCTTAGATTTAACATCCAACTTCTTTCTATTTTATTTATCAACATGGAAAAAATATTCTAAACCAAATACTCTAAGAAAAGAAATATCTACCTCTTTTCTATTATAATCTTCTTATGGTATTCCACCATCCAGTGCACTTGAAGGCCCACGATTAATTAAATAAACCACCGTGTCTACTACTTCTTCCCAAAAATGCAATGGTAATCCAACATGTATCCTCATGCTTCTTGACTATTCCATGATTGTCATGTTCATTCTTTTTCAACACCATTTTCTTGTGGTGTTCTAAGAGTATTCTTTCTCTGCGTATTCCATTCACCGAATAATAATCATTGAAATCCTTGTTGCAAGATTACTCACCACCATTGTCAGATTTAAGGAATTTTAACTTTGAATTTGATTCATTTTCCACAAGGTATTTCTATCTTTTAAATGTCTCAAAAACATCAAATTTACATTTATACAGTAAACCCATACCTTTCTTGTGAAATCATCAATGAAAGTCACATAATATTGGGATCCTTTATGAGAAGCTACTTGGGCTAGTCCCACACATTTAAGTGTACAAGCTCCAATTTTTCTCCTTATTTGTTGCCCTTAATTTGAGAAATCTCACTCTCTTTTTCTTTCCAAATATACAATGCCCACAAAAATAAATATCTACATCTTTCAAATATGATAACTTACCCTTAGCCTTTAAGATTTACATTCCTTTTTGACTCATATGGTCTATCCGATTATGCCACATGCCTGCATCTAAATCTGAAGTAGATAGCATAAAAATGAATCAATAATACAAGTAGACAAATACAATGTTTCTACCTTCTTTCATCTTTCTATAACAAGAGATCCCTTGGTAACCTTCTAAGAATTGATGGTGAATGTAACCATGCAACAGATTCACCTACTTGTCCTATAGAAATTAGATTTCTCCCGAGGCTTGGGCGTGCCTCACATCTTTCAATATTCATGTATTTCCATTCGTAATTTTAGAAGAACTTATCCTTTAATAATAATATTGCATGGTTCATCATCTCCTAAATAAACATGCCCAAAATTACCATGGACATAATTTCGAAATAACCCTTATTAGGGGTAACATGGAAAGAAGTTCCGAATCTAAAACCCATGATTTAATTTTATTTTCCAAGGAGAGAATAAGGGAATCTTGCATTACCTCATAAGATGCAAAATTTTCCTCTTTACCTTTCCCTTGTACATTCTCTTTGTTTTCCTTGAACCGGTTGTTTCACCAATAAGTTTTACGCTTTCTAAGAAGAAACAAATAGAAGGTAAAATGGTTAAGGAGGAATACCTGTGATATGTAGGTCAAAGGTTGAATGTGCGCATTAATGACTTTTTGATCCAAGATGATCGTGAAGAGATTCCCTTTGGCTAGGAGGAATGACCTGTAAGAAATACAACAAGACCACCAGATAACATTAATAATATAGGTTAGTGGATTGCCTAGCAAATGCTAGATCCGGGAAGTGTGATGCTTCCTAGAAGGTCTGTCAATCCACTTTCAAATATAAATTAATATTGCAAATATCATGAAGTAAAAAATCCTATTGTAGTTATACAATTTAGGTATCTCATGCAAATACAATAAGCAAATCTAATCTAACATGAAAGGTTATGATTATATTTGGAGGTTTGGTAGGTTATTTTGGGTTTTAGGTCTGACAGGGGTTTGGGATTGATCGGGTGAGGTCTGGGTTGATTGGGTAAGGTCTGGGTTAGTTTTGGTTGATCGAGAGGATTTTATCAAAAGGAATGAAATGACATAGAGACGATATCGGTCAGTGACCGATGTTAGTATAGAGGTGAAATTGATGATGGTTAGGTAACCGAGCGTTAGTAGGGGAAATTGACAATAATTTGATAAAAATGGTTTTTGGGCTTCTCTGTGATTACATAGAGAGTGAGAAGGGTGTGGTTAGGTTTGTAATATTACTGAGAAGACTCAAGGATACTAGAGGGGGAAGTCACAGAAGGAAAAAATGATATAGGTGGTTGGGTTGGTAGATTGGTGAGGAGGTGGAGATAAAGGAATACATGTAGAAATAAAGTATAATGAAAGAGGTAAGGAATCTATACTTTAAGAAAGCATAATATGATCAAAATCATAAATACTTACTTTCCTTTACAAATCTGGTAGGTGAAGGTGGATGGTAGTTGATCTGTGAAGAGATTCTAGAGTTAGTGTCATGGAAGTACTCCCGTAGTGTTCCCATGAGTATTCTAATACTCTGGAAGGAGAACCAGATGCTTTTTGGGCCTGTGGTTGAGTATTTTGTGTCATGGATGCTGAGAGGATTTGGATTTGTGCTTGAATGCAATAGTTCTCTCAAAACTAAAAATGACCAACCTAGGTAAAAGGTTGTAAAATTGTATATAAAGTAACCGATGGTGGTTAGGTGACTAGTGTTGGTCGAGGGATAACCAACATCGGTTAAGGAGGGTAAGTCTAGGTTTACCAAAAATAAGATCTTCCCAGATTTGGCGTGTTTTCCAAGTTGAGTCTGCTTAGGGAAGTGGAGTTCTTGTTAGAAAAGGTAGGAAGGTCATAGAAGAAGTCCAATTAGGTTTGAGAAGAATTCTTAGTTAGTTAGGTCAAGTGGTGACTCAACATTGAGAGTGATGACTTAATTCGAGAGTGATGACTTGGTCACTATGAGTTAAATGCCCCTAGAATGAGTCTAGGGTGAGGTGTCATGGTGAGGTGGGGGTGTGAGGGTGAAATTAATTTAATAAAATAATTAATTAATTAATTGAAGGTGAATATATTAGTAATAATTAGTAATGAGGCCATGGTGTGTTTAATTAATTGAAAGGGACCAAGGGGAGTGTGACCCAAATTTGGTGTCTACATTTTCCCCCTTTTGTCACATAGCTTGTTGTCGGTAAGCAATCGACAAAAAAGGAAGTCGGTGTCCTAGGTATGAGTGAAGATTAGGTTGCCCAATGTATGGATGAAAGTGATCCCCCTCAAACCAGGAACTAATGAGGTAGGAAACAAAGTCGGTGAATGGTTTGATAAATAGGTTGTTAATAAAAACAAGGGTGGATGGGTTGTAGGTAAGGGTAATGGTCAGGTCGGGTAATAGGTAATGGAAATCAAATGCATGCACATGTATAGATTGCGATAAGGTACTAGGTTGAAGATCTTATAAACTCTACTTCGTCAAAGGTCGATAGGTTTATCCAAATGAGGTTGAAGTGGTTCAGGTATCCAAGGTATAGGATATGGTCCTAAATCACAACTAGGCAAGGTGTAGGAATGGGTAATAGGTTTTGTTCTAGGGCACCAAAGGTTTGGTTGGGATAAACATCACGACATCAGGAAAGGTAAGGTCATTAGGATAAACCACACATGAGTAACATCATCACAAGTTATAGTGAATACACAAATTTAAATGTCACAAAAGGAGGTTCAAGTCAGGGTATGTAGGTCAGGGCATAGGTAAGGCCGAGGTATAGGTAAATAACATGTCCCTAAGTGTAATTAAGGAAATGTACAGGTAATGTAGGCTTGTGGGTGAGTTTTTAATAGGTGTTGGGAAGGGTAAAAGTTGTTTGAAAACATTGTTTTTAGGAAAAGTGGGCATAGTGTGGGTCAAATGGATATGTGTGGTGACCGATGTCGGTTAGAGCTTAACCAACATTGATTTAGCTAGGGAATGATCTCGAACGATGTCATTCATGTTGATTTGGGGCTAAAAAGGTAAAATCTATGTTTTATGGATTCATTTGTTACTTTTCCATTTGTGGAAAATGACAAAGAAGAAGTGGAATGTGGAAAGCGATGGTATGATGTCTCTAGGCTGAGTTGAGTTGGCAAGTAGTGACTAGCAGGTGATTTAGCATTCGATAGGTGGGTCCACAAGATCGATTGGAGTGATTTGATTGGTTGTGAGGTGAGGAGTGGATTTTGGCATGGTGGAGGTAGGAGAGGGAGTGGGAGGACCACCGACACACAACGAGAGACCAGAGGTGCCACCATGGAGATGACACCAAGTAGAGGTAGGAGGCATTCCTAAGCCTATATTTGATGAAAAAGGTGTGTTTAATTTGGGTAAAATGTGGGTGGGAATTTGAGTTTGAAATTATGGGTAAAAAGGGGTGAAACAGGGGGTGGGAAAGGGGAAAATGTAGGTTAAGTAGGGTTGGGAATGAATGTAGGGTAAATTTGGGTGGGGTGGGGTAGGGTTTTAGGTTGTTTTTTTGGTTTTTGACAATGGGGGATGGGGGTTTTGGTTTCATCACTCAAAATGACCAGTTGACCAATGACATTGGTTTGTGTTTGGTCGGTAATGACGTTAGTTTTTTTGCAATGCAAAAAAATAGGGGTAAATGTTGGGGTGACATGCACGGTCAAGATGACCGATGTCGGTCATTGTAAAAAAGTGATTTTGGTGAAAAAAAGGGACTAAATGTGAAATTTAAACATACGAGACAAGGGTAGGTGAAGAATTTGGAAGAGGGTAAGGCACTATGTTTCCGATGTGTGATAGGTATGTAGGTGAAATGATCTAGGATATTGGGTAAGTATGATAATGGAGAGAAAGTAGGTTTAGGTGAATGGAAAACTCCCATGGGTGGGTAAAGGGATGTAGTAGAAAATTTTTGAGGGGTAGGTATGATTGATGTGTTTAGGTATCGTTTGGCACAAAAAGGACTAAGTATGAGGTTAATTTGAGGTTTGGGTAATAGGTAATTTGAGAGGATGACTTGACAGATGTTGGTTTGGATGATTGTGAGAGAGAGATCGATGACAATATGAGAGACAAAGTACCACCTCTATTAGTACAGATGCGGCCTAGCATGACAATGAGGAATGGGAGCACATAGCAGATGTGGGACTTAGTTCGATCAGGTGTTATAGGCATATAGGCCGAGATCCTAGCTTGATGGTTTCTCTCATCAATATATGGGACTCTGTGACCAATACCTTTCATTTCTCAATGGTGACCGGGAGATGGTTGTCACATTGGAGGACGTGTATAGGATCCCATGACTTCCTATTTTTGGGGAGCTAGTGTATTCAATTTTGATGGAGGCATCGGTGGAGCCCATAGTGGTGATATTTTATGAGGTGATGGGAATGCAAGTTATCACAAACATGTGTAATGAATATGAGTTATGGGGATATGTATGTGGCATATCCACAGGAGACCAAGCTATCTGTTTTGATGATGGTAGTAGGTTGCTTTGCTCTCATGGATTCCGAGGGTGGGAGATTTCCACAAGCATTAACCGATGGGGGTGCTACATGATGATCGAGGAGCGCATGTATTTTCTTGGGCACCAAATTTTCTATTCCAGTTGTATAGGAGCTATGGGCCTATGGTAGGTACATGAGATTTGGTATGTGTTGTACATACTTATTACATTTTTGGGCATATGAGCACATGTGTGTGTGTGTCCAATTGGGTTACCATAACAAGACCGATTCTCGGGGGATGGTTTGTACATATGAAGGTGGGTTTCAGGATATGGGTACTGAGTCGAGGCATACCGAGAGTGGTTAAGGCCACATATGATGTTACATATGACATGCATCGAGGAGTTGGAGGGCCTATCGTGGTGATATCATGTGGTGGCTATATGTTGGTTTTTCATCATATAAAGGCATGGCTGAGGAGTTAGAGTGGCTTTAGTTATTGAGATGGATACAAGGGCGGTGTCCGGTGAGCACGAGATGATACCTATGGATAGGGTCAGACGGAAATTTGGACTATGGTAGAACGTGCCCCCACCTTTCCCACATTATTGTAGAGATGATGTGGAGAGAACCATGTCTCCACCATGTCTGAGTAATCTCACGGGGTAGGAGGAACATGTGTGAGATCATATTCATTGATGATGTAGGTGTCATCAATGGATGGCAGACATGGTGGATAACAGTTCAACTAGAGAAGAAGCACCATCGAGGCCATATTGGGGAATCTTCCTTGATTTAGCTACAATCATAGTTCAAAGAGATACATTACAGGGGTAGGTGGCTACCCTACAAGACAATATTATTACAGGTTACAGGTGGAAACTAGATAGGGGCATAGGCATAGTATTTTGCAGTGACCACCTTGCAAGGGCATAGGTGATGAACCCGTAGGCCCAAGTAACATGCACATGCTCCCACAGGGTGGAGATGGGGATGGAGGGTAGGTAGTCACCTTATAGGAACATGTGGTTGGTTTACATGGCTAGTTGGCCAAAACACAAGAATAAGTTACTGACTTTACAAGCCCAAGAATCACAAAGAGGAAGCATAGGTACCACCACAGCACCGAGATAGGGTTACATCAGTACAAAGCTCTACATGCCAGACAAGGTCCACTTTTGGTAGGGCGAAGTTCACGAGGAGGTGATAGTGAGGAATGATGGCACCATCCAAACTATATCCATGGCAAGGTTCAAGGATTCCCACGAATGAGGTGCACTACTATCAAGACCAGATAGTGATCAGTAGGTATTGATGTGCCCTCCTACGCCAAGTACTAAGCCCAATAGGAAGCTAGTGAGTGGACTAGATCTAAGACTCATAACTTAGGTAACACAGGTTGTCGGCCCCAGAGAGACAAGGCCAGCTGGTGAGGTTACTAGTTATCTCGAGGTTTGGGAGACCAGGACCCATAAAGGGCAAGGAGGAGGAGAGATGGAGTCCAAACAAGGACCAAAAGAGGGTGGTGATATGTTGGCAGGGCATTTGAATGGTAGGGAGGAGGAGACAAGTGAGACCAGAGAGGAGGGCATCAGGTGGGGAGATGATTGATATCCATATCATGATATTGTATTATCATTTTGATTTTTGATATATATATATGTACTTGCATGTTGAAGATGTGAGATTATACATGAGATTTTGAGACACTGATACTTATTTATATATGTGTATATATGTATTGATTCACAGACACTCCCATTATATAGTTGGTGATGTTTGTTGGATGGATGATGTACTTGTTTTAATTTCCATTGCTATTGTGTATTATGGAAACTAGTTGAGTTAGGCATGATTGAGTTGAGGTCATGTAGGCATGATGGAGTCAGGTATAGGCATGGTGGAGTTAGGTACATACATGGTTGGAGTCTTTAGAGATGTATAGGCATGGTAGAGTTAGGTACATGCATGGTGGAGTTAGGTACATGCATGCTTCGAGTCAGTATAGGCATGTAGGCCCACATAGGGTGGAGATGCGGAGATTACATAGCAAGGCGTGTGGAGTTAGGTACATGCACCATCACAGTTGAGTTAGTACTCTGGCACAGTAAGTTGACCACTCTGTGCAGCATAGGTGATAGGCATGGTGGAGTTAGGTATAGGCATGGTTTGGTTAGGTATAGGCATGGTGGAGTCTAGGTAATTTCCAAGTTACTAATCTTATGGAAATAATGGGTTATATGTATGTTGTGGTTAAATTTCCAAGTATTTGATATCATGGAAATGCTAAATGATTGATGTATGATATGGTTGATGTTATAAAATGGTAGGTATGATGAAATGATGTATGTTTTTATGATATATTAATTTCAAGTTATTGTGTAAAATGGAAACTAACTAGGGTAAAATGTGAATATAAAGGGGGAAAATGGTTAGGGGAAAAAGTGGTTAGCTAACCTCCAAGGGCCCATGCCCTTAGAGTGCTACCTACATAGCCCCGAAAAAAATGGCCTTAGGACGATGTAGCTCTCCCATATGGGTTATATGCTAGGGAATAATAGGATAGGATAGATGAATGGGTTTGGTAGGTTTTAGGCATGATTGAGTCTAGGTCATTTTAGGCATGGTTGAGTTTAGGTCATTTAGGCATGGTTGAGTTTAGGTCATTTAGGCATGGTTGAGTTTAGGTAATTTAATCATGGTTGAACTTAGGTCATAGGAATGGTGAATTTAGGTCGATTTAGGCATGGACTGAGTTTAGGTCATTTAGGCATGGTTGAATGGTCATTTAGGTCATTTATTTAGGCATGGTTGAATTTAGGTCATTTAGAAATGGGTGATGTCTAGGAAGGTTTAATAGGCATGGTTAAGGGAGAAGAAATCCCAAAATGTAAGTGTCGAAGGTCTGGTCTGTTGAAGGAGGATCAATAATTAAGAAAAGAGGTGAATGGAAAGAGGAGATGAAAAGCCACCTAATTGGTAAGAACCATTATGAGTCTATCATATCAAAGATTGTCTTATGAATGTAAGACCCTAAAAGCATTACATGATTGATTTTTCTACGGGTGAAGAAGGTCACATGATCACAAAATCTTACATTTGTGGTACATCCCTTGCATAGGTAGAAGATTATAAAGGAAATAAGGTGAGGTGAAATGGTTGTGTAGTGTAACTTGGTTGTGAGACAACATGCCTCTTCTGTAAGATACCTAAAACCAAAATAGGTAGGTCCATGACAAAAATGGTATTTTCTTTTTCTTTTTCTTTTGATTTTCATAGACTGATCGATACAAGAAGTCTATGTGGGATGAATAGAATGACTCCTTGAGGTATTCGTGAAGTTGATCGATGTGGGAAGCTTTAAAATGTTTTATTTTCATTTGTATAGAACTAGTCTTCTTTTTGGATAGACTACGTGTTCTTTTTAGGGATAACTTTTATAGTTGTCCTTCGAGGGAGCAGTCTATTTATAGCAGAGAGATAGAGGTAGATGTCCTTTTTGAGGGAGACATCTAGTTATAAGAATTTTAATCAAGGAGTAGAGTTTGAACATCCCATATATTACTTTGGAATTTATTTTGACTTTTAGGTCATGGACAAGACTATAAAGAAGTATAGGCTTCTTTTATGAAGACAAAACCATAACACACATGGGTTAGCTATGAAAGAGAGGTTTTAAGTGATGAACAACCATGGGATTCCATCTTGAAAAGGAAAGAATTATCCATGAGAATCATGTCATGAGTAGAGTTGTGGTACTCATATTGAAGATAAGGCTAAAAGGTGATAGGTAATCACATGATTCTTGTTTATTCATTGATCCTTAAAATAGGTAAGTGGAAGGTGGATGTTTCTCAAGGGATAAGCATTTAATAGACAAAGATGATACAAGACTTGATTCAACAATAGAATGGTGAAGATGCAAGGCATTGAGGGGCTCAAGTTGGGTTTACCTTTGAGTGAAGATAAATGATAAGCACCGATCCATAGGCATGAGTAACGATATAGGGTCCAAGCCAATTAGGAGTGAACTTGTCCCATTTACTTTTCTCCACTTTTTTACATGTTGATTTTCCTTCCAAACGAGGCCATCGACCTGGAAGGTTCATTCTTGGACATGTTTATCATAGGCACGTTTGATACTTTTTAGTAGATTTGGAGGTGATCAAGAGCATTTAGACAATGTTCGTCTAATAACTCAAGTTGTGCCAAATGATCCTAGGTGAAAATCATCATCGTTGAGCATATATTTGAGTGAGATACGAAGAGATGGAATTTGGACTTCGAGAGGCAAGACAACCTCTGTACCATAGACCAAAGAGAAAGGTGTGCAATAATTGAGGTGTGAATACTAGTGTGATAAGCCCATAAGGAAAAAGGAATGTGTGTGTGTCAATCCTTACTAGTATCATCAACCACTTTCATAATAATTTTATTTAGAGTTTTGTTATTTGATTCAGCTTGGCCATTTGTTTGAGGATAATAAGGTGAAGAAAAACTGAGTTGAATGCCAAAGGCATCACACATAGTTTCGTAGGGTTTTGTTTTTGAATTGTTTTTCGTTATCAGTGATGAGGTGGTGAGGAACACCAAAGCAACAAATGATGTGATGATTGATGAATTCACATATTTTTCATTTTGTAGAAATAAGAGGTATAAATTCCACCCATTTAGTGTAATATTTAGTAGTGGTAATAATCCATTGATGATGTTGGGAAGAATGAGGGTTGATCTCTCCGACAAGATCCAAACCCCATTGAGAGAAAGAACAAAGGTCTTGTGTGACCTATAAGGCGTGACTAGGGGTGTGATGAAGATTAGCATGTTATTGAAACTTCACAAAATGCTTGACATAGTCACAAAATCATGGTTTAGGGTTGGCCAATAAAGAATAGCCGGGTGAAGGATATGCTTAAGAAAGCTAAGCCACCAAGTGACCCCCGCAAATCCTATCGTGAACTTCTTTATGGTGTAAGGAATTTCATAACTCATAAGGCATCTCAAGAGGATAGAATCAAAGCCACATTTATAGAGAAGACCACCAATGATGACACAGTGAGAGACACTTTTGATAAAGGCTCCTTGTCCATTATGAGTAATATTTGGAGGCATAATTGAAAGGGAAAATAGTTAGGAAAGCTGCTTATACCAAAGGTCACATGGGTCAGTTTCAATGTTTCCTACAAGTTTGATGTCTCAGATTAGATAAGAAGGTGATTGCAGACTTTATCTTTGTGACAAAGATTTTTGAGTTGGAGGGTGAAGTGGGGATTTGAGAAGCAAGATAGGCCATGGTGTCTGAAAATTTATTAGTGGAACACGGGGTGGTTTGAAGTTCATAATGGTAAAAGGTAGTCAAAATCATGTCAACATGATGCTTATACTTTTGAATTATCTCGTTACAACACTAGTATATACCAGTAACTTGGTTCATAACCAGTTGAGAGTTGTAAAAGATATTAATTTATTTAACGCCCTAAGGATATGGTTTAAGACCTAACACGAGTGGTTTATATTGGTGTTATTGTTAGTACAATCAAAATCTAGTTTAAAAGATAATGGCATATACTCACTATCAAGAGGAATGAAGATAACTCGACACTACCCCACATTGACATTTGGAACCATAGAAGAATAAAGTCATCTAATAAATGTTATCATCCAGGGAGAGGGTAGTGATGGATTCATCAAGGAAATCGAAATTAGAATATTGGTTTCCAGAGAGAGGTGCTTCTATGAGTTGATTAACAATTGTTTTTCCTTTGAAATATTTTTGATGGATGAATTCAAGATCTAGGTCTACAAGATGCATGAGCCAACATGAAACACATTAATGTTGGTAGGGCATACATATAATGTAAGGGGTCAATATTGGTGACAACAAAGGTTTTTGGTTAAGTAGATAATGGTGAAGTTTAGTGGTGACAAAAAATAAGGCTAAAACAAAGTTTTTCAACGTGAGTATATCTAGTTTCGTATTCTAAAAGCATAAAACTTATATAATAAACCATTTGTTCCATGTGTTTCTCATCATGATGAGTGAGCATGACACCAAGGAATGATCAGTATCATAAATGTAAAGGTAAAATGGTTGGTCATCCTTAGGGGGAATGAACACATGTGGTTGGAGGAAGTATTGTTTTAAGGTGTCAAAGGCTTTGTAGCATTCATCATCCAATTTTAAGGAGACATCATTTTTTAGAAGATGATGAAATGGATGGCATTAGTCGGAAAGTTGAGAAATAAAGTGATGAATAGATTACAACTTTCCTTGCAAACTATGAAGTTGATGAAGGTTATTAGGTGGAGGCATTTCGAGAATAGCCTTGATTTTAGCGGGATCAACTTCAATGCCACACAAAGAAACAATAAAACCAAGGAGCTTTCGGAGAGAACAACAAAGACACACTTCTTAGGTTGAAGGTGAATGCAATATTTGATGAGATGGTCAAAGAAAACTTTAAGGACAACAAGGTGCTCGGCCCGATGTTTAGATTTGGAAAGAAGATCGTCAATGTAATATTCTTCCAATATGCTATGCATGATGTCATGAAAAATATAAGTCATAGCTCGTTGATATGTAGCACTGACGTTTTTAAGGCCAAAGGGCATGACATGATAACAGAAGTCCCGAAGGAGTGATGAATGCGGTTTTGTGTTGATCTTCCTGGGGTGAGTAATATTTGTTTATAACCGAGAAACCATCCATGAGTGATATCATCTCATGGCCGATAGTGAGATAAACTAGTTGGTCACTACTAGGTAAATGAAAGTCATCTTTAGGGAAAGATAAGGTCATGGAAATCCATGTAAATGCAGAGTCTCCACAGCCGTTTTTATGGCATGAATAATGTTAGAGATCCATTGAGGATAATCAATGGGTAGGATGAAGGAAACCGAAAGAAGGAACTGGATTTCTTCTTGTTTCACCGATTCTAGAGCATTTCTATGAATGTTAATGAAAAAATAATGGTAATGGGCTAGGAGGAATACTTGTTAAGATGTTGGTTGTAGGTTGTTGCACGTATGACTTCTGAATCCAAATTTGATCGTGAGAGATTCATTTTTGCTTGGAGGAAATACTTGAAATGGAAAATAATACCACCAAATAAAAGTTAAACAACATATGCAAAGTGGACTACCTAGAGTATGCTAGATCCGAGAAGTGTGATACTTCTCAGATGGTTGTTAATCCAATTTTAAAAAAATTGATGCAAGAAATAAGGAAATCCTACTATAGTTAAAATGATTTAGGTATCTTATTTGTCTATAATAAGAAAATTCGCTCACAATAGGCTAGGTTAGGATTGAAGCTAAAGGTCAGGTCACTTTATTAGGGTATCGGGTTCTAGGCTATTTTGGGTATTTGGTGGAGGTTTTGGCTCTGATATGGGTTTTTAGTAAAGACATGAGGAGACCGATCGGTCTGCAGTATGACTGATGTCGGTTTAGGTTAACCGGCAACGGTTGTGGGTAACCGGTGTTAGTATGGTCATGATACAGGAATTTCAACAAAACTTGAGGTGAGGGTAGATCTAAGGTTAGATGAAGGTGGAAGGGTAATGGTGAGATTCATGTGGATTGAGGTATGCACATGAATGATTAAGGTCCAAGTATGGGAAATGCAAGGGTGTGGATAAAATATGGTCAAGTTTGCATGGAGGTAAATGGTGGGGGAATGGAAATGAGAGCAGAAGCTAATAACAGATGTAAAAGGATCTACCAAATGATAAATGGATAAGTGTTGGTTAACAAAACTTACTGTTTGTATGAGCTTGATGCCTAGTTGGTAATGGTGGGTGATCAAATGGAATGAAATTGATGTGGTGTTGGTGCTTCCTGGATGCTCTCGTGAAAGCTGAGATGGTCGTGTGATTGCTTAGGTCTTAGCTATGGATGCTCGATTTTGTACTAACGTTGGTTATGCTTGCATGCAACTCTGGTTTTCTCACTTGTTCTCAAAAGATGTGATTATCTCTCGTGAAATGTGACAACCTCAAAATAAGGTTATTTTGGGGGTTAAATGGTAACCAACGGTGGTTCGGCTTAACGGTGGTAGTTTAGGGTAACCAAGTGTCATTGGTTAGGGTGAGATTTCCTAGGTTTACTAAACTAGGTAGATTCCCTTGATTTTCTGGGATCTCGTTTCATTTAATCCATGGATTAGCATGGAAGCTTCCTTCTAACAGAGGTAAGAATGTGGTTAGAGGGAATGTAGGCATTGATTTTTAGGGTTTGGGTAGGTCTTAGTTAGTTATGGCAACTTACTAAGAATAGGTCTTAGGGTGAGGTGGCTAGATGAGGTGTCATGTGGGCATTATCCAAATTAAGATATTTAAATAATAATAATGGTGAGGATAATGAATTAATTTAATTAAATTAATTAAATTTTATTAGAGTGGGATGAAAGGGGCCATGGTTAGGTGAATGTGTTTAAGGTGTTTATTTGATGGGGACCAAGGGGAGTATGACATAATTTTAGTGTCTACATTTTGCCTCTTTTTGTTGCGTAGCTTGTATACTGTAAGCGTTGACAAAAAAAAAGGTGTGGTTGCCCCATGTGTGGGTGAAGGTGATCCCACTCAAACGAAGAGCGATGAGGTAGAAGGCGAAGTGGTGAGTGGTTTGATAAAAGGTGAATGTGAGGTAGAGGAAAGTGGGTAACGGGAAAAAAAGGAAAAAGGTCTACTCGGGTAATCTAGGTAATGGGTTAGGGTCAAAGGTAGTAACAGTTAAATACATGCACATGTATAAACTGTAGCACGTACCATGTTGAAGAGCAAACAAACTCTACATTGTCTAAGGTTGATAGGTTTATCCAAACAAGGTTGAAGTGATTATGGTATCCAAGGTATATGATATGGTTAGGAAACATGATGCAGGTCAGGTGCAGGAATGTTTAGGTGTGTTCCAGTACACCAAAGGTTGGGTCAGGATAAACGGTCATGGAAGAGGCAAGGTAAGGTCAGGATGGAAATCAACACAAGTAATAGTGCCACAAGGTATAGTGAACACATGGGGTCAAAGGTCACTAGCGATGGTCCAGTCAAGTATCTAGGTCACGACATGGGTAGGGCCGAGGTATGGGTAAAATAATGAGTCCCCAAATGAGGACGAGGTGAGGGGATAAAGGGTAAGGTCAAGAAGGTCAAGTGGTGTGGCCAAGTGAGGTGAGTGTAGGATAAAAAGGGATTTAGGGAAAAAATTGGGGGTAGGGGTAGGGTAAAAGGTTAAGCAGGGAAAAAAGAGTGATGGGTAGGGTAATAGGGTGAAATTATGGGCAATGTGGAAGAGAGGGTGACCAATGCCGGTCAAGGGTAATCGATGCTAGTATAGGGTAACTGACCACATGGTAAGGTAGGGCACGTGACCAATGCCGGTGAAGGTAAAACCGACGTCGGTTAGGTCGGGGATGTTATAAAAGAAAAATTCCACATTTTTGGAATCATTTGTCCGTGTGAAATAGAGGAAAATGACAGAGAGAGAGAAAGTTGGAAAGTGTCTAGATGGAATAGAAAGCTGAGTTAGTGAGCTGAATGACAGGTGATTGGTAGTTGAGAGGTGGGTCCATGAGATTAGATTGTTGGATTCGGGTGGTTGGAGGTGAGGTGACCGATTGGTGATGGCAGAGGTTGGAGAGGGATCGGGTGGGCCACCGGTGTAGTGGCCAGATGTGCCACCATGATGATGAAAATGTTATGAGGTAAGCGTTAAACCCTTTCGTGTTTTGTGAGATAGATTAGGTGAGAGGTCGGGTGGTGAAAAATTAGGTTTGGGGGAAATGAAATTTGAAATGTGGGAGGGTGAATTGGGTAGAATAGGAGCCGAGGATAATTTTAGTGGCGAATATTTGTAATATGGAGAATATTCTATTTTTGAAAAATTGGAAAAGGTGAATTTTCTAATCGCGGGTCAGTGACCTGTTCACCTAAAAATTATAGTTTAATTTTTTTAGGGGTCGGCTTCGCCTACCCATTTAAACTATCCCCTATATAATCCTAGATTATTCGCTAGGTAGAACACTACTAGATCACTCATACCACCTAGGGTATATGTATTATCAAGTACAGTAAACGCACGAAAGGAGGGCATATGACTATAGACACGTGAAAAGAGGGTAGAGGCTATATATGCGTAATAGAGAGTTTGTTGACAAGTATGCAGGTGGAGAGTTTGTTGACGCGTGACATGGATTTTGTTGATGACGCGTGACATGGAGAGTTTTTGACACGTGATGAAGTTTGGAGGAAGTAGGCGTGACGAAGAGAGATTTTGACACATGACATAGATATTTTGTTGTCACACATGATTAGAGGGTGGAGGCTGCAAATGCGTGACGATGAATATTTGCTATCACGCATCAACAAGGCGGTTGACACACGTCAATGAACCTCAATGATGCATGTTAACAATCGTTGACATATGTTAGTGAGGTTCATTGATGCGCGACAACAAATCTCTTGTCACGTGTGTGAAAATCCATGCCTTTCTATCACACCACTTAAAAATCATGCAAAAATTTTGTTATCGGACCCCCAAAAATTTTCCTTTCCGCTAAACCGGTTCCAAGGATATTCGTCAGGCATTTTCCACCTCCGATTTCTAAGAGGTCTCTTAAAATGAACCACTGATAGGAGTGGGGAGAGAGGTAAGTGGGTGAATAGGGGGTGGGATGGGGTTAAGGGGAAGTGTAGGTGAGAATGGGTGGGTAGAAGGGTCAGGAGAGGGAGTTTTTGAGAGGGGAGGGTTTGGGGGTCACTGGTTTCGCCACGACGGTTGAGTGTCGGTCGAGTTAGCGAGACGTTGGTAGGGTCAAACCAGTATCGATCACAAAATAGGTGACTAATGCCAGTTTAGGGGTGACCGGGGTCGATTAGAGATAATCGCACCGATCAGGTTTTAGAGAAAAAGGGGCCTAGGTCGAGTGGGTGAGATAGGGAAGGGTAGAATAGGGTGTGTTGGTGAAAAACCTAGTGTAGGCGGGGGTAAAATGGGTATGGGGAAATGATAGTGGGTGAGGGTGGGGGAGATAGAAATGTGATAGGAAGGTAGGTTGGGAAGAAAGAAAGAGGTGAGACAGTGGGTATAGGTGAGGTGTCAAGGGTGAGTGTGGGTATGATGAAGGTAGATTAATTTGATGTTTGTATTAGATGGGGAGAGATCAGTTGTGGATGAGAGATAGGGTGTCACCCCTGCTCTTAAGAATGCAAGAGCACAATGATGCGGAGGAGGAGTGGCGACATGTGGAGGAGGTGGGCCTGATTGGGGTCCGGCGCTATCGCACGCACGATCATGTTTGAGTTTGATGGTATTTATCATCGATAGATGGGATTCAACGACCAACATGTTCCACCTACCGATGGTGAGATGAAAGTCACCCTAGAGGACGTGTTTAGGATCCTGTGGTTACCGATATTGGGAACACAGTGTACTTGATCTCCTTCGAGGCCTTGGAGGAGTTGATCTTGTGATGTTTGGGGAGGGAGGGTAGACATGACGTTCCAAAGTGTCGCCTTGAGTTACGGGGGGATGTACCTAGCCCATCCAAAGGAGATGAGGCTAGTAGTGCTACTAATGTGCTACTTTACACTACAGATGACCAGATGAGAGGTGGGAGGTTTCCCGCTCCACGATGGGGTTTTACATGACATGGTGATGGATTAGACCTCTTTGCACGGGCACTAGCATTCCAAAGTGCAGCTTATACGAGAGTTGTGGGCATATGGGCATCTCGCACGTAGGTTTAGCACATGTTGCACCTTTTTACTTCACTCACCTGGGCTTATGAGCACATAGTTTGTGTGTGGCCAGTGGGTATGCCCCGATCGGTGCATTTCCACCGAGATTGGTTGGTGGGAGTGTGATGGGCCTCGTGATTGGAGAGCATCAATCGACATGGCTACACATGATGTAGTGTATTACAAGTGTTTATTCGAGGGTTATTGTCTCGAGGGACATCATATGGAGGCCATACGTGGATTATCCCTCATACAAATGGATGCATGATGAGCCAAATGGCATTCAAATGTTGAGATGGATAGAGGGGTGCCGTCTTAGGAGCACTAGATGATCTCGATTGACAGGGTTAGACAAAAGTTTGGGTTACTATAAGACACCTCCACCCTTCCGAAGTATAGGAGAGATGACGTGGAGAGGCCATTTCCTCTACCATGGCAGCCAATGCCCACTGAGGTGGAGGAGAGAGGTAGTGGCAACCGATGGATCGATGATGCCGGAGTGACAGACAGAGATATAGATAGTGGTGGGTGGCTCATTTATGAGCAGTACCACCCAGGCCGGGGCAGCCAGATTTAGCCACTATCATGGTGCAGAGAGATGCCCTACAGGGGCAAGTGGTGACCCTGATTACCCAGTTGGGGATGGTGTAGGGGTAGTTAGCTAGTTTAGAGGTGGAGGTGGCCGAGTTGCATGCACAGGTGGCCAGTCTTCAGGCCCAGATGGCCTAGGGTGGAGATGGAGATGATGATGATGGTCAGGTGGCCACCCTACAAGCACATGGTGAGGAGGTTATATGGCGATTAGCCATAGCACATGCAGATTACGGCCTTACAGTGCCTAGATACATGAATAGGAGTAGAGGCCGATGGGGCCACCATGAAAGGCACCGGAACAGGTCCGATTCATAAGCGAGGTGGGATAGGGTCCCATAGGATAGGTATAGGGTCAGAGGCCAATGGGGCCACCACAGACAGTGCCCGTATCTAGGTTGCAGGAGGTGAGAGAGGAGGCCAGTACTATCAGGACCAACTGATGATGGCAAGGATAGATTGTCTATTATATGCCGAGTACAAGGCATAATAGGCCTCTAGTGAGAGGACCAAATCACGCACCCATAGTGTGGAGAGCACAGGGGGCCATCAAGCCCTAAGACATGGTCAGGGTGAGGCCACTAGTTCATAGAGGCCATTCCAGTTGATGTACCAGCAAGGACCCAACCACCACCTATGATGGGTGGGGAGATGTTAGTAGGTCACCATACAGGGGCTGAGGAGGAGAGGGGACATGCGAGACAAATATGGAGGATGTCCGCATACGATGATGTTTGATATATGGCCCTCGATTTTGATGTATTTTTTATTTTGATATATCTTGCCTATGTGCGAGAGTTATTATATTTTGATCATATATTGGCATGCGTGCGAAGATGGTGAGGTTGTACGAGAGTTTTTGTATTTTTGAGCATATACTGCCTACATGCCGAAGATGGTGAGGTTGTATATGAGAGTTTTGAGAGACTGGATTATATACATCTGGTCTGAAGACATTGTGTATAAAATATTTAATAGTTATGTATATGGATACACATATGTGGATATTGTTTTTATAGAGATGATGATGATTATGGTCCTTATGTGTTTGTGTTGATAACATGTTATCATTATGCATAGATGGATTTATGGATATGTGTGTTAGGCATGGTTGAGTCAGGTCATAGGCATTATTGAGTCAGGTTGGTGTTAGGCATGGTTGAGTTGATTTCTCAGGTATTTGATATGATGGCAAAGAAAAATGATGATATGGATATGTTGTGGTTGAATTTGTGCTATGTATGGTAATATGGATCATGTTGGTATGATGTATGATTGTGGTAAATGTGATGAAATGAATGTTGTAAAGATGTATTAATTTCCACTTATTTGATGATAAATTGGCAACTAACTAGAGTAGGATGTGACTGGCACAGGTAGCGAAAGGCGAGAAGGTGGTCAATTGTGAGTGAGAAGAGGTGAAGAAGATGATGGTGATGGTCGAGCTAACCTCCAAGGGCCCCATGCCCTCAAAGTGCTGCCTACATAGCCCGAAAAAAGGGGCCTCAGACCGATGTAGTTCTCCCATAAGCTAGGGAAGAATGTGAGGAGGTATGAGAATGAGTTGGTAGGTTTTAGGCATGATTTGAGTTTAGGTCTATTAGGTATGGGTGAGTTGTGGGAAAATTGGTATAGGTAATTTTGATTGTGGTGGAAGAAGAAGATTACCTAAAGGTAAGTGTCGAGGACCAGTCCTATATAAGGTAATCAATACATAATAAAGAAGGTTAAAAGATAAGAGGGGGCAAGAAAGCCACCTGATTGGTGAGGATCATAACTGGTGGACCATACCGTAGGTAGGCTAGTGAACATAAGACCCTAAATAATTTGCATGAGTGATTATCCTAAAGGTGAATAATAGTCACATGATCACCAAATGTCATAGTTCCAAGAGGTCCCTTGAGGTGGTAGGAAATGGGAGTGCGAATGGTGAGAGGGATGAAAGGTGGTTAATTTTTATATGGTATGAGGTAGCATGCTCTTTGGGCAAGAGATCCAAGGTCACAATGGGCAAGTCCATGACTAAAAGGATTTCTATTTTGACTGATATTTGAGATAGAATGATTAATGCGGGAAGTCTATATGGGATGAGGAAATTAACTCCTTGAGGTCTTTGTGAAGCTGATCGATGCAGGAAGCTTCAAATTCTTTCTTTTTTTTTAAAAAGAGCTTTACATAGCTGTCCTTCGAGGGAGAAGTCTATTTATAACAATGATTGTAGAGAGGAAGATGTCCTTTTGAGGGAGTCATCTTTTTATTGGAATTTTGACTCAAGGAGTTGGATCCCATGTGAGGGCTTTGAAGTCATGGACAAGACCAAGGTGAAGAATAGGATTCTTGTTCATAAAGTAGGTGAAATGACCATGGGATCTCATCTAAAGGTAGATGAAAAGTATCCATGAGAATCATGCTATGTGCAAACACCGTGGTAACATATTTAAGAGAAGATAAAAAGTGATGGGTATGCACATGATTCTTATTTAATCATTGGTGATGGCGTAGGAAGTGGATAGCGCTCAAGGGATGAGCATGGAAAGAGGAAAAAGTGAGGTAGGACTAAAAGTCAATAGTAGAATGGTCAAAGATGCAAGGCATTAAGGGGCTCAGGTTCAGGTTTACCATCGAGTGAAGATAAATGATAAGCACCTGATCTATAAGTATGGGTCATGATGTATGGTCCAAGCCAATTAGGAGCAAATTTTCCCGTTTACTTTTTTTTGCTTTGGTTACATGTTGATTTTCTTTCAAGACAAGGTCACCGACTTGGAAGGTTCGTTCATGGACACGTTTGTTGTAGGCATGTTTGATACATTTTTGGTAAACTTGAAGATGATCAAGAGAATTAAGATGACGTTCATCTAATAACTCAAGTTGTGCTAAACGGTCCTAATGAAAGTCATCATCATTGAGCATGTCATGGAGAGAAATGTGGAGTGAGGGAATCTGGAATTTGAGAGGTAACAACCTCTATACCATAGACCAGAGAAAAAGGTGTAGTGGTAGTGGAAGTATAAATACTAGTGTGGTATGCCCACATGGCGAAAAAGGAATGTGCGTATGCCAGTCCTTCCCAGTATCGTTAACCACTTTCATGAGAATTTTGTTCAAGGTTTTGTTAGTGGATTGGCTTGGCCGTTGGTTTGTGGGTAATAAGGTGATGAGAAACTTAGCTGAATGCCGAAGGCGTCGCAAAGTTTTCACAATGTTTTATTTTTGAATTTTTTTCCATTATTAGTGATGAGGTGATGAGGAACACCAAAGCAACAAATGATGTGATGATTGATGAACTCACATATTTTCTTGGATTTCATGGAGATGAGTGGTATGGCTTCAACCCATTTTGTGTAGTATTTGGTAGTGGTGATGATCCATTGATGGCATTGGGAAGAATGGGGATTGATCTCTCGACAAGATCCAAACCCCATTGAGAGAAGGGCCAAAGGTCACGGGTGACCTGTAAGGCATGACTGGGTGTATGATGAAGGTTGGCATGTTGTTGGAATTTTACACAATGCTTGACATAGTCACAACAATCATGGTTAAGGGTCGTCCAGTAATAGCCTAGGTAAAGAATATGCTTAGCAACAATGAGGCCACTGAAGTGACCTCCACATATGCCATCATGAACTTCCTTGATGGTATAAGGAATTTCAGAACTCGTAAGGCATCACAAGAGAATACCATCAAATCCACGCTTATAGAGGAGGCCACCCATGATGACATAATGAGAGACCTTTTTAAGAAAGGCATGTTGTCCATTACGGGTGAGGTCGGGAGGTAAGATGGAGAGAGAAAGATAGTTGAGTATTGTTTATACCAAAGGTCACTCTGGGTCCGGGGTGACGGTTCCGATAGAGTAAACATCATGAGGTAAATAAGAGGGTGATTGGAGTCATTGTATGGTGACAAATATTTTAGAATTGGTGGGTGAAGTGGGTATTTGAGAAGCCAAGCAAGCCATGGTATCGTAAATTTGTTGGTTGAATGGGGGACGGTTTGAAGGGCGTAGCGGTCAAAGGTGGTCAAAAGTATGTCTACATGATGTTTATACTTTTGAAGTATCTCATTACGACATTGGTATATACCATTGACTTGGTTTATGACCAATTGAGAATCACCAAAGATGTTGATGGATTTGACATCAAGGCATAGTGCTAAGCCTACTTCTGGAGACCTAATACGAGCACTTCGATATTTGGCAATATTGTTTGTATACAATCAAAATCTAGTTTGAAAGACAAAGGCATGGGTTCACCATCAAGGGAATGAGGATAACTCCCAGCCCCACCCCACGCTGACACTTGGAACCATCAAAGAAGAGTGTCATTTGGTAAGTGGGTTCATCTAGGGAAAGGGTAGTAATTGACTCATCTGGAAAGTCAAAATTAGAGGGTTGATCCCTGAAATAGGTGCATCGGCCAATTGGTCAGTGATATCTTGGCCCTTAATGGAATTTTGATGGATGAATTGAGGTTGAGGTCGGCCAAAAGCATAAGCCAACGTGCGGCATGTTGATTTTGTAAGGTTTGGCATACATGAAGTGTAAGGGGTGGTGTTGGTCACAACATAGGTTTTGTGGTTGAGTAGGTAATGGTGGAGTTTTGTGGCAACGAAAACTAAGGCTAAAAATTTTTTTAGGATGGGTGTATCAAGTTTCGTAGTCCAAAAGAGTACAACTTATGTAATAAACCACCTACTCCCTATGTTGTTCATCACGATGAGTGAGCATGGCCCCCAAAGAGTGATCAGTAGCTGAGATGTATAGGTAGAAAGGTTGATCATCTTTAGGTGGAATGAGTATGGGGGTTGAAGAAGGTATTGTTTTAAGGCCTCAAAATATTTGTGGCAATCATCATCCCATTTAAAGGAGACATCCTTCTTGAGAAGGTGATGAAATGGTTGACACCGATCAGACAATTGTGAAATGAAATGGTGAATAGACTGCAACTTACCTTGCAAGCTATGGAGTTGCCTAAGGTTAGTGGGTGGAGGCATTTCTAGAATGGCCTTGACTTTAGCAGGGTCAACTTCTATACCACGTAGGGAAATGATAAATCCCAAGAGTTTTCCTGAGAGGACCGTGAAGACACACTTCTTGGGCTGAAGGTGAACACAATATTTAATGAGGTGGTCAAAGATGGTTTTTAGGATGGTGAGGTGCTCAGAGTGGCATTTAGATTTGGCAAGGAGGTCATCCACATAATCTTCCAATATATGATGCATGATGTCATGGAAGATATAAGTCATAGCCCACTGATATGTGGCACCAACATTTTTAAGGCCAAAAGGCATGACTCGATAACAGAAGGTCCCCAAGGGGTGATGAATGTGGTTTTGTGTTGATCCTTCTGGGGCAAGTAAGATTTGGTTATAACCCGAGAAGCCATCCATGAGTGATAACATCTCGTGACTAGCGGTAAGGTCAACCAGTTGGTCAATACCAGGTAGAGGAAAGTCATCTTTTGGGCAAGCTAGATTGAGGTCATGGAAATCCATGCAAATGTGGAGTCCCCCTATCGCCTTAGTGATAAGGACAATGTTAGAAATCCAATGAGGATAATCAATGGGTAAGATGAAGGAAACAGAAAGAAGGTGCTAAAGTTCTTCTTTGACAAGAAGGGCAATGCGAGGGTGCATTTTCCTCAACTTTTGTTTGATGGCTTGGCATCGGGAATGGTTACGATATTATGGACCACTATGGTGGGGTCAATACGGGCATGTTTGCGTAAGACCAAGAAAAACATGGTTATGGTTTTTGAGAAAAGAGTGATGGCTTCCTGTTCAACAAGCATCTAAAGATTGACTAATCTTTAGGATGTGCGGGTCATCCTGAGTATGAATGTTGATCTCGATAGTTGATTCATTCAACATGGTTTGCATCTTAGAGGGTAATGACCGATGAATATATGAGTCTTTTGCACCAAGGTAGGTGAGTATAGATTCATCATCCTGACATTGAATGACATTAATCGAAGGTGTATCGTCATCGATCATTTCAGGATATAGGAAGGGAAGAGAGGAGGGAGCCTCACCCTCACGTTGATAAGTTAGAGGCCCCAAGGAGATGGTGTTTATGAAAAAATTTTTTTAGGAGGAATGGATTCTAGATCCATCGACTCCACGGTGAAGGTGGGTGAATGGTGGTGAAGAAGGTGGAGAAGGGCTGATGTCCTCGATGAGTTCAATGTGAGCCTTCTTGGTAGGTGGTTCAACAAAGCCGATACCACTATGGTCATTATGTTTATGGGTAGTACATGGAATAACAATATGGTGAGCCTTCTCATAAAAGACAAAACCAAAACCCTTCCACGCACATCGGTGCGCAGAAGGTGTGGGTGAAATGGTGATTGGTGAGTGACTGGAAGTCAGTAGAAAATGGGTGGGTTTGTGATGGTGGTTCAGGTGTGTAAGTGGTAGTATCAAGTCCCCATAGGTGAGACTGGTATGAAGGTGAGGAGGACCATAAAGGAGGTGTTCTCCTATGTGGTGATCATAATGAGGGTGTTGGTGAAGACTTCCATACTCTTGTGGAGTAAGGAATGTGTTGACACTATATAGGTGATACTCCCCAGAGTGAGGCATTGAAAAATGCCTTCCAAGGATCGGGTGGTTGGTATGTGGGTAGATGGAATAGATGATGTGTCGAGGTCGAACGAGGTGGAGCTAATGGATCGGGAGGCCGATGGGTTTGGCCGTGGAGGTTGTGGGCAGCAGGTAGGAATGGAGGAGGTATGTGTGGTTGAGGTAGTGGATCAGATTGGTGAGGGAGGTGTAGGTGAATGGGTAGTGGTCATGGAGGTAGATGCTTTAATGGGTATAAGCACATCATTGGGTCGGTAAAGCATGTTGCAAGTTTTGAAAGGTGATGGGTCAACTGGAATGGTATAGGTGTGTCCTTCATGCTCAAACTTCACACAACGATGCAAAGTGGAAGGGACACAACCCATGACATGAATCCAGGGTCTACCAAGCAACAAAGTTATATTGAAATTCCCCTCCAAGATGTAAAATAACTGGAATAGTGTACGTGGGGCCCACAAAATGTGGAGGATGACAGTGCCTAGTGTAGAGGTGATAAGCGTCATTGAATGAACGCAACATGATAGGATGTTTATGCATGTAATTTTTAGGTATGCACATTTGAGTGAATGCATGGGATGAAATGATATTAATGCTTAGTGCCCCCATCGATCATACACATCATACACATATATCATCGATGTGGACAGAGATGAAGAGAGCTAGGTCTAGGTCATCATTTGGTGTGGTGCGATCTCTTCCTCTGAGAAGCTAAGGGAGGCTACTTGGTGAGTAGGTGGAGGTGTGGATAAAGGTGGTAATTTGGTGAGAGAGGCTACATGATGGGGTGTGATAATGGAGGCTATGGGTGTAGGGTCATTAAAACCTCAATAGATGAAGGACCTCCATGAGAGCTTGATGATGGGATTCGAGGTTTGGATGAGGTCATATAAGGACATTTTGAGGGGGATTGGTGTAATTGTTTGAGCATCGCGTGGTGTGTGACCCCATTAGAAATAGGATATGTAATGTGGATAGTGATTTTAGGTGTGGGTGCAGATGGTATGTTGGGTATAGGATTGGTTGGTGAGTCAGTTGCCTTTTCCTTTCCTTTTTCCTTCTGAGCATGGGTAGCAACGTGGATCATGTTGATCTGAGGTGGGGAGGTAGGTGAGGTAGGTGAGCCATGAAAGGTATGGCGACATGAAGGGAAAAATCCCAATGGTGGGAAGGAACTTGTGGGATGAGTTGGGCACATCGACATTTGGGTGGAGGTTTGGTGAGGTCATTGATGCAAACCATGTTAATTTCAAATCTCGGAGGTGGTTCTAGGAGTTGTGGGGGTAAAGGTCTGGGTCGTTGAGTAGGCAGTGAGGGAAGAGTTATGGGAATGGGTGTTGGTGAAATGGGGTCCTCATCAAGAAGGTCATCATCATCAAAGTTTTCTTCAAGAGGACACAACTGGATAAGGATGGTTTTCAAAGCCTTGTAGTTCTCCACATCGTGTCCCTGGCACACGATGGTAGGCACAAATTTTAGTGTCATCAAACCCTTTTGGCTTGGGTTTGAGAGGGTCATAAGGTCTGAGTGGTGGTAATGTGATGACAAAAGTCTCAAGGAGGTTGGTTAAGATTTTGGCATAGGACCCTGCTAGTGGGTCACAATGGGAAGTGAAAGTGGTTTGGGCGTAGGTGCGTGGCTGATTATTGAGGAACGGTCTTTGCAGAGAGGGGAGTGGGTCGAGCTATGGTTTTGGGTGCTGGTGTGGTCTTGGGTGTTGGTGTTTTCTTGGGTAGGGGTATGGTAGATGAACTGGCAGGAGAGTGTGTGGTTGTTTTGACTACCTTATTGGAGGGTAGCGGATTTTTTTCTTTGGGTTGCACCTTCTTGGGTAAAGGTGATATGGGTGTATGAGATCTAGAGGGAAAAGTGGATGGGGAAGAGGGTGAGTTACCCATGGGGATAATGAGAGGTGTTGTGAAGGTAGATGACGTGGGTCATGCAGGGGGTGTGAGGGAAAGAGACTGAAGTGTAGTGGGTAGTGAAGAAGTAACCGATGGTATTAGAGGAATGGGTGGTAAAGATGTCAGTGTGGGTGTAAGTCATGTCAGGCGCTTGGGTATGTTAGAGGTTTTGAAGAAGGAATGGGATGTTGTGTTTTTGGTTTACTGATGGGTGGAGGTTTCTTAACCGTGCTGGGAGGTTGAGGTCCTAAGATGGACGAAAAGGGTGAAGGTGATGAAGGTGTGATTGGCGCAGTTGGAGTATGAGTTCTATGGGCTTGGTTCTTCTATTTGGGTGCCGGAGTAGGTTTGGTGTTGACTTTGGAGGATGTAGCTAAATCTAGTTTGATAGGTGGATGAGTAAGGCTGGTGGTTGGGGTGACCCCTAAGGTAGTAATAGGTTTAGTCGAGGAAGATGATGTAGGTGTGGGTTTGGATTTATGTATGTTGGGTTATGGGTAGGGGTGTGTGTTGAGCCATGATGGGTATCATGGAAGAATTTGTGATAGAGGTGGTTGTGCTTGGTTCAATTGGTTGAAAATATTTTTGGGTAGATAGTGGAAGTGTCAACAAGTGACATCTACATTTACGTTGAGACAGGAAGCAGAAGACACCCCCAAAGTAAGGCTCTATCCACATAATCTAAGTGATGGCTAAGTGTGAGAATGACACATCTGTAGGTGAGGTTGATGAGGACCTAATGGAAATTCCCATAAAATTTGTCTTAGAAATGGGGAATTTTCTAGCTTCAGCTTCTGTGGGTAAGAGAGCCGAAAGTAAGTTGGTAGGATCTTGGGTAATTGATGGAGAATGGTCACCTAAAGTAAAGGCACCTCTACTGGATCTTTGATGGGTGGAGGAGCTGATGGGTGCTCCTCTGTAGGTGGGGAGATGATGGGTGCTCCTCTGTAGGTGGGAGATGATGGGTGCTCCTCTGTAGGTGGGGTAGATGATGGGTGCTCCTCTGTGGGTGGAGGAGATAAACAAGTATCCTCCATGGACTGAAGAAGTATTATGGGTGATGGTTCCCTAGGTGGAGAAGCCAAAGGTGAAATAGTCTTGATATTAATGGAAGGCTCCTCCACATGGGTGAGGAAGGAGGTGAAAGGTGTTCCTCTATGGGTGGAGGAATAGGTGAGGTGGATTCAAGTGCAGGAGGACTTCGGGCTAGGATTTCCTCGATGGAAGGAATATGAGGTAATTGGGCAGCAATGGGTGTATCGCTGAAAATAGCATGGACCTCGTGGGTATGGCTATCATGAGTTGAGGTCTCTCCTGGTTTGATCAAAAGAAGGGGCATGATTAGGAAAGGGTTTCTTGAAGATGTGTAGGTTTTGATTGGCAGGTGTGTTAGGATTATCCAAGGTTAGCTCACCTTTCTCGAGCATTTCTTGGACAATGTTTTTGAAGGTGATGCAATTTCCATCACTATGACCCTTTACTCGATGGTAGTTGCAGAAGTCATGCTCTTTATACCACGGGTGTGGGTGAGCAAGGTCAAAACTAGTGTGTGGTTTCATGGGAGGAAGGGTGATGGCCCCTTTGATGAGCTTTTCTAAGATAGAAGAATAAGGTTCCCAATTGGGGTATATTTCATTATTCCCATCTGAATTGAAAAGTCTGAATGGGTGAGAGATTAGATGAGGGGCTAGCCTGATTTGATGGATGAGCTGGGCCAAGCTTTGAGTACCACATTAGTTAGTGGTCCCTTGGCCTTTGAATAATTGTTCTATGGTTTTGAAGAAGAAGAGGTATCATTTGACTTGAATGTCGAGTTCTTATTGCGTAATTGGATTTTCTTCTCTTCAATGGCCCAAATCTCTAGCTTTGTGCCATGGTGAATGCTTCGTCAAAGGTTTGGAAGGTTTGACCTGCAGAGGTTGGTGAGATATGCCTAGCACAAGCCCATGTGAAGAGTTTCAATGAGTTTGGTTTTGGTAGTTGGAATGTGAGTTGATTGATCAGGCTACGCCAACGAGCAACAAAATTTGTGATAGATTCATCATCATACTGAATGTAGAGTATAGGTCAGTCATGGTAACCTTCTTAATGATATTAATGGAGAAGTGATCCAAGAAGGCTTGGGCTACCTGATTAAATGAGAATATAGAGTGTCTAGGTAACCCACTATACCAATCTAACGTGGGTCTAGTTAGAGACATGGGAAAGGTCCTCAGGAGCAAAGCATCATCATGGGTGATCAGATAACACCCATGTTTGAAAGACCACAAATGTTGTTGTGGGTCTTCTTTGCTATTGAAATGGTTGAATTTAGGCATTTCCCAATGCATGGGATATGGATGGATAGGAATGGATGGGTGTATAGGCTCATTACAAATCTCATCGTAGGTGAGAGTGTTATGGGAGCTAGAAACCGATGCCTCCAATGTCTACATCTTATCCATCATTAACTTGATTAGGTCGTTGGTAGGTTGTGATGGATGGGTGCCTCCTGTAGCATAAGAGGTTGGTGTTGGGCATATAATGGGGGTGGCATTCTAGTATATGGTGCTTTTGTATAGGTAGATTGAGAAGAAGAAAATGAAATAGGGGTATGTACCCAAAGTGAATAATAGATGAAACAAGAGGTTATTGATAGTACATATATGGAGGTGGAAGGGTCATGGTGACCCTAGTGGAAATGGGGGCTAAAGATTATGGAATAGAAAGGATGACATTTTGAAAAGGGGTAGGGGTCACCGACACCGGGGTGGTTGTGTAGCTATGGGTATATGTGAGACAATAGGCGTGGATGAGGTTGTGTTCTGGGTGGTTGGTGAAGGTATAGTGGATGTGGTGGGTGCAATGGATGTAGCAGACATGGCAGTCATAGTGGGTATAGGGCCTAGCTATGAAATGACTAGGGGTAAGGTAGATGTAGGTAGAGGCTGGAGCATAGAGAGCCAGATGGGGCTGATGCAGGAGTGGGAATGAGAGTGGGGGGATAGATATGGGCATGTCGTATATCAACTGACCCGAGGCATCTCGAGTGGATGAGTGGGAAAGGTAAAACTGCAAGGTGGAAACAAGATTTTGGTCAAGGAGTCATGTGAACTCCTCGTCTCCGGTGGTGATAGAGATAGGTTGGATAGGTTCCATGGCTGGTGATAAAATGGAAGGTGGTGAAGGGACTAGGTGGGAGTGGTTGACAACTAGCATGGAATACGAGGGCACTTTCTTTGTCACTTGTCACAACCATGTGAACAGTACTAACGTGGTAAGACTGACTATTTTATGTAAAATGACATAAAATATAGCAAATATAGGATAAATAGGTGGTGGTAGGTGAATTGGGGTTAAAATGTTAGCTGGAAAATGACACAGGCTAACCGATGCCAGTTAGGTTAAACCGACGCCGGTCACAAGTAACACCATTGTTATCACTGTGGAAAGTGGATAGTTGGTCAAAAACAAGGTATAAGGCCAAATTTTCCTAGGTATGCAAATGTTGATGGGACTTACCAGGTCAATGGATATGATAAGAGTGACAGAGACTCTAAATAGTCTAAAGAAGGTGAATAGGTGTCCTTTTGGGTAGGTTAACCAAAAGAATAGTGAACCGATCGGTTGGGTAAAACCAATGATGGTTAGAGGGTAACCGATGATGGTCATTGGACCAACACCGACATTTGTGAAATTGAAACAACGATGAAGAAAATGTGGTTGTGAGTTAAAATTAATGTGGAATCAAACCCAAAATCCTGAGAATGATGAGAATATGGTCCAGCACACTCAGATGAAGCTGGAATACACCAACTATGATGAGGAGCGTGCAAGGAGAAATAAGAAAAAATGAAGAATGTGACCTCTCACCTCAAAATGCAAGCCAAGTAGAAACACTAAGAAAAATATGATCCTAAGAGTGCTTTTTCTATTATGTTTGTTTAGCTTATGCTATTTAAGGACTGACTCATGAATTTAGAATAGATTTTTTGGTGAGGATGGCTTCCTACGAAGAAGGAGATCTACAAGGAGAGGTTTCAGGTATGTTATGGGGGGGGGCCATCCTCTGATGGGGTACTGGATAGAGATAACCAATGGGGTGCCCACTGTGTCGTGATCGTGTGATCACCTACAACTTCTTCTAGGTGAGATGTTGTTTAAGAATGTGTATATTTTCAATTTTGTGGTGTTTGGGTAAGACTCAGAGAGAGAGAGAGAAAAGAAAGAAAGTGCTTTCTATGATTCATTTTTTCAACCATCAGCTGGGAATGACTTCCAGCGTATAGGTT
This sequence comes from Taxus wallichiana var. yunnanensis, assembly GCA_018340775.1. Lineage (NCBI taxonomy): Eukaryota > Viridiplantae > Streptophyta > Pinopsida > Cupressales > Taxaceae > Taxus > Taxus wallichiana. The sequence goes on from CM031243.1 coordinate 479,548,827, forward strand.
GCCCTCAATTAATGTGAGCTAATGTAGAAAAGTAGAATGAAATGCAATGATTTTTAAACCCAAATCAAAATGTAGAATTTGATGCCACAAATAGATGAACAGAGAAGGGATGCTCTTTCACTAATGCGATACTAATGAAAGGGAAGAAATGTTCATTTTAAGCACCAAAATATGATTGCTTTTAGACAATAGAAGAGAAGAAGGTTCCAGGGAGAAATTTTAATGTAAGAAATTTTAGAAAAGAAACAAACATACAACATTTTCACCTAGAAATGAAAGAATGCAAAGAACCCCGAATGGGTCCCACCAGGTGTGCCAAAATGTTTCACCTGATTCTAGATCATTTCTTGAATGTTGATGAAAACAAATAAGGGTAATGGGCTAGGAGGAATACCTGTTAAGATGTTGGTTGTAGGTTGTTGCGCGTATGACTTCTTTGAATCCACAACTGATCGTGAGAGCTTCCTTTTTGCTTGGAGGAACTACCTAAAATGGAAAACAATACCACCAAATAAAAGTTAAACAATATATGTAGTGGACTAGCCTAGTGTATGCTAGATCCTGGGAAGTGTGATACTTCCTAGATAGCTATCAATCCACTGTTTAAAACAAATTAATGAGAAATAAAGGAAATCCTACTATAGTTAAAATGATTTAGGTATCTCATTCATCTACAATAAGAAAATTCATTCACAACAAAGCTAAGGCTATGATGAATCAAGGTCAAGGTCACTGTCCAGGTCAGGTATGTAGGTATCGGGTCAAGGTGAGGTTCTAGGCTATTTTGGGTATTTGGTGGAGGTTTTAAGCTCTGTTCTTGGTTTTTGGTAAAAGACACAGAGACCGATCGGTTTAGGTATGACCGAGTTTCGGTTTAGGTTAACCGATGATGGTTGTGGGTAACCCGCACTGTCAATATGGTCGTGGTAACTGGAAACTCAATAAAACTTGAGGTGAGGTGATAGATCTAAGGTTAGATGAAGATGGAAGGGAAATGGCAAGATTCGTATGGATCTGAGGTATGCACAAGAATGATTAAGGTCTAGTATGGGAAATTCAAGGGTGTGGATAAAAAGATGGTCAAGTTTTGCATGGAGGTAAATGATGGGGGAATGGAAATGAGAGCAGAAACTAATAACAGATGTAAAAGGATCTACCAAATGATAAATGGATAAGTTAGTTAACAAAACTTACTGTTTGTATGAGCTTGATGCCTGGTTGGTAATGGTGGGTGATCAAATGGAATGAACTTGATGTAGTGTTGGTGCTTCCCCGGATGCTCCCGTGAAGGAAAATGGCTATGTGATTGCTTCAAGTGCTGGCTATGGATGCTCTGATGTGTGTACTAATGTTGGTTCTACTTGCATGCAACTCTGGTTTCTCACTTGTTCTCAAAAGATGTGATTATCTCTCATAAATGTGCCAACCTGAAATAAGGTTGTTTTGGGGTTAAATGGTAACCGATGATGGTTTCGGCTTAACCAATGGTGGTTTAGGGTAACCGGCGTTGTTAGGTGGGATTTCCTAGGTTTACTAAACTAGGTAGATCCCCTTGATTTTCTGGGATCTCATTTCATTTACTCCACGGATTAGCATGGAAGCTTCCTTCTAACATGGGTGGGAATGTGGTTAGAGGGAATGTAGGCATTGATTTTTAGGGTTTGGGTAGGTCTTAGTTAGTTATGGCAACTTACTAAGAATAGGTCTTAGGGTGAGGTGGCTAGATGAGGTGGATATGTGGGCATTATCCCAATTAGGATATTTAAATAATAAATATGGTGAGGATAATGAATTAATTTAATTAAATTAATTAAATTAATATTAGAGTGGGATGAAAGGGGCCAGTTTGTGTTCAAGAAGGTAATGATCGGTGAATATAAGAATATTTTGCACTGACGGTAAGTGAGAATAGACTCATCGTCCGACATTACACAGCGTTAATGAAGGTGTATCATCATCAATCATGTTAGGATACATGAAGGGAAGAGAAGAGGGAGACCCGTCCTCATGCAGATAAGTCGAGAGGTCCCAAGGAAACAATGTTCACAAAATTTTTTTAGGAGGAATGGATTTTGGGTCCATAGAATCTCTGTAGGTGAAGGTGGTGAAGTTGGTGAATGGGGTGGGGAATGTTTATTGTCCTCAATGAGTTCAACTCAGGCCTTTCTAGAAGGTGGTTCAGAAAATCCAATACCACTATGGTATTTATGCTTACAAGTGGTGCAAGGAATGATAGTATGAAATCCTTATTCATTCAAACCAAAGCCAAATCCCTTCCATGTACAAAGATGGAGGAAGGTGTGGGGAAAGCGACGGTTTGTGAGAGATTTTAAGGTCGGAGGAAAAGGTCGAGTTTGGGAAGGTGGCTCTGGCGAGTAGGTAGAAGCATTAAGCACCCCATACATTAAGTTAGTTTGAAGGTGGGGAGGACCGTAGGGGAAAAAAATTTCCTATGCGATGATCATAATGGGGATGTTGGTGAAGGTTACCATACTCTTGAGGAGTAAGGAATGTGTCAATATTATAAAGGTGGTACTCCCTAGAGTGAGGCATTGAAAAACAACTTCTAAAGGATCAGTAGTGGGTATGTGAGTAGTAGGAATGGATGAATCGCTGGATAGATGGGAAGAAGAGGTAATAGATGTTTGAGAAGCGAGATGGGTTAGCTGATGGGTCAGCTCAGAAATGGGCAAGACCGGGAATAAAGGAGTTAGTTGCAGAAGATGTAGCAGCGAAGTGGTGGAGGAGCAAGAGGAAGAAGAAGAAGTGGTAGCGGTGGTAGATGCCTTAACTGGTATAAGGACATCATTGGGTTAATACAACATGTTACAAGTCTTGAATGGTGAAGGGTCATTGGAATGGTATAGTTTTTCCCTTCATGTTCAAATTTTAAACAATGGTGTAAGGTTGAAGGAACAAAACCCATGACATAAATCTAGGGTCACTAAGTAGCATGTTATACTAGAATTCCCCTTTAAGACATAGAATAATTCAAGAATGGCACGGGGGCCTACATGAATGTGGAGAATGATGGTGCCAAGGGTGGAAGTCATGGCATCATTGAATGAATGTAGTATAACTAGTTTATTATGCATGCAATTGGCAAGAATGTGCATTTGGTTGTATGCATGGGAAGAAATGATGTTAATATTGATAATCTATTAATGATCATAACACGTCGAATGCATATGTTATCAATGTAGATGGAAATAAAATAGGGAGGGGTCAGGATCATCTCGATTGGAGAGGTACAATCTCGTCGTAAGAGAAACTAAGAGCAACTACTTGATGAGTGGTAGTGGGAGTAGAGGAAGGGGGCGAAGTGGTGAGAGAGGCCACATGGTGAGGAGTGATAATGGATGCAACAGAGGTTAGGGTCATTAGGTATAACCTCGGTGATTGTAGAACCTCAATGAGGGCCTATGGATGAGACTTAGAGGTTTTGATAAGGTCGTATAAAGACATTTTGAGAGGATATTGGTGCAACTATTTAAGCATTATACGATGGGAAACCCCATAAGAAATAGGTTATGTGGATTCAAAAATGGCGATTTTTTTACGTGCAATCGTTGTTTGTAATAACGTGATCACATTGTGTTTTCCTAGGCTCAAGAATTAATGAACTGAAATGTGTACGTGTTAAAACGCGCATTCGTGGTATAATGCATACACGTTTCTATGAACATAAAACGTGTATGCATTTTACTTTATATGAAGTTTCGGCAGGTCTTGAAGGAGCCATATTTAATAAAATAAATGTTAAGTATAATAAAAATATAAAGAAATAAGATTTACTGTTATTATTTATTTATATTTTTATTATACTTTAAATTTATTTTACTAAATATAAGAAATTAGGTCAATGATAACATGCATCAGAAATACTCAAGTCGGGTAGATAGATTGATTCAAGGCAAAAATCATGTTTCTAGGGTCCCCTCGGATTTTTTCTAACTCTCCTGTCCAAGAAGAAAGGAGCAAGTTCTAAAAAAGGGTGAAAAAGTTACAAAAACAAGCTTGGGCCAGAAAAAATCATGAAAATTGGCTAAGTCCTAGTCCAGGCGGCCCTTGGGACAGTTGGGACGTCGGGGCGCGAACCGGCCGAAAAGCCTCGGGCGGTCAGGCATTTGGGACATCCGGGGTCGTGGGGACGCGAAAGGGTGAACCAGTCGAAGGGTGAAAACAAAATTGACTAAGCTTTGTGCAGGAGAAGTGCAGGACATTTGGGCCGTGAGGACGCGAACCGTGAACCACCGGATCGGTGAAGAGAACTTTCACCTTGGGGACAGTTGGGACATAGGGACGCGTGGGACGCGGAGAGCCGAAGGAGCCGAGAGCCAATCAAATCACGCCACGTGTCTTCGCCTCAAAGAGGGACAGAGAAGCCCGAATCGGGCGGATCGGAAGTTTTTGTCCCAGACAGTTTGGGACAACCGGGCCAAAGGGACGCGAGGGACGTGAAAAGCCGGCAGGCCCATGGATGAATCAGGAAACGCCACGTGTCACAAGGGAAAACGTCCAAAATTTCAAAGGGCAAGGTTTGAAGCGTTGGCCGAGCCAATAAAAAGAGGACACGTGTCCTAAGGAGAAGGGAGTGTGGAGCTCGGGGAGGAATTAGAGAATTTGGCAAAAGTTTTGGCCAAAAACTAAAAGGTAAAGGATGACCCCGCGCCCCTGTCCTCCAACCAGATCATGCCACGTGTCCCAAGTGGCGGGGACGTGAGGAAAAAATGGGAAATTTTCCAAAATTACAAAAGTCAAAACTTTCAAGGGAAAACCCATGGGTAAGGGAAGGAGAGAGAATTCTCATCATCAATCAGCCCGACATGTGTCGTCCAGGTGGGAGCGCGGGAAAAAATTTCAAAACCCATTTTTGCTGTTTTGTGCCCTAAATCTTCAGATCGCCATATCTTTCGATCCAGAGCTCGGATTTGCACGTTCTTTATATCATTGGAAAGCTTATAAAATTCTCTACATGATTCAGGGTCAATCTTGAATTTTGGTTTAGTCTGGAGAGAGAAAGTTAAGAAACAGCTCTGATGCGTGTTCATGGCCAGAAATGACATTTCAGCGACCAAATTTAATGCAGAATGGGTCGCATTCTCCTCCAATTTCGGTCAAAAATGATAGGGTATGGGTTTGTAAGGTCCTCCATGCTGATTTAATGCATTTATCAATCAATGAGGAATGGGCTCCCATGTTTTTGTATGTTTTCTCTCTCCTGGGCTCGACCCATGCAATGTAAAAGCCAGATTTGGCTCATTTAAAAAAGGTGGAACATTTTTTGGCATAGCAAATCTTCTTCTTTCACCTCCAGCAAGTGATTGTTGCAAGAATCAGAGACCTCTTCAAAAAAGTATGTAATAGTTTTTACCTCTACGAGGTTGTAATGCAATGGTTTTGACATTGGAAATGATAATGCAAGCTTTGTGAATGGGTTTCAGTCCTTTGTTTGTATTATTTGCTTCATTTTAGATCCTAAATTATATCTTATCAGCCTGTGTATGTTTTATGTTGCAATCTTTGGTTTGTGTCTATTTGCATGACAAAAATATTCACCACTCCTTTTGGTGCATCACCATCTTTAGTTAGTTTCAATTTTTGCACTTCTATCCCTGTCTCCTTGCAATTTAGAGTAGGATTAGGATCTGAACCTCTGTAGTTGTGCAAATATAGATCTAAATCAGAGGAGTTTGAGGAACCAGCCTCTAATCTGGAGATTCCTCTCTCAGTTTCACAAGTCCCACACTTGGAGAGAGGTTTCCATGTTGTGCAATCACACTGGATGCCTGAAACATCAACCTAGAAGCCTGATGTGCATCGGGGTCTTTGTGATTTTGCACTAACAGTTTTGGCATGCCCGGTGGGACACTAGAGGTCTCATTTTTATTGCAGCAAAGTTGATGTGCATCTGCTGCAATTTTCTTGCTTGAAAAGAGCTATTATTTGCATATCTGGCGACTCCAAGGGGAAGAATCAATTGGTTTCAGCAGTGCAGGCCTGAAAACTCATGAGAAGAATCACCACAAGGTCAAGAGTTGGAGAAGAAGAAGTGTTGTTTGAATACTGCAATTATCTCAAGAAGAAGGAAAAGAGGAAGAAGGATCAAAGGTCTCCATCTCCACCAAGCAGAACTCTCTCAACTCCTCCACTGGTAGGCCTTTCATTCGAGTCAACAAGGGTTTTAAGACCAATTAGAATGGCACAAAACAACCCCTATGTCAACTTCACGAGGTAGCAGCCCACTTGCCCTCAATGCACAACATCAATTCCTATTGCAGCCTTGAAGAACATTCCCTACTTCTTTGGAGAAAATCGGACTACTCAGGTGATCATGTTAAAGATATTGCTAACCTTTGTGCGATTCATGAAATCAATGAGATGCAAGTGGCTATCAAGTTACTGGCATCTTCATTCAAGGGTAAAGCATTGTGATGGTTTAGAAGCCTTGGAGCTGGTTCTATCACAAATTGGAATCAGCTGTGTATAGCACTTCATGAGCAATTTGGAGAAAAGGAGACAACTTGTCTCTTTTGGAGCAGTGACAACCATCAAGAGAGCTCCCGATGAGCGGTGACCGATTTCAACTTCAGATTTCAAAAGACTTGGGAGAGAATTCCAGTGGCAGTCAGGCCAATAGCAGAAGGTGCTTTTCTCTACTATCTCAAAGCTCTAAATTCTGATATTTCTATGTTGATTCAGTCCATGGGAGGCATAACTATCCCTATGGCTTATAGCATTGCCATTAGGGCTGAAAATTGTTTGATCAAGTGGAAAACTTGCCCCTAGACCTCCCATGCCATTGTTTCCAAGTTTAGAGAGTCAAACACCAATCAAGCACCTAATTTGGCTCCTTCTCCCACTCCTAGAAATCGAGTTCAAATGAAGCTTCCACTTCATCTCCAAGTGCCCCAAATGAGCTTCAAGAAGTCATGAAGCAATTGCAAAACCTAGGCAATGAGCTGGTTACTCTCAAAAGGCAACAAGCCCAAGGTTTTAGACCTTCTTATCAACCCCAAGCTCAGCCTAACAGGCAGCCATACCAACCACAAAGGCCACCTAATCCAGTTGCAAATATGAATCAAACAAGGCCTCCTGCCAATAGACCATTTCAGCCCTATAATCCAAATGCCATATCTGCCTCTAAGGCATTGGTGCCAACACAAAACAACATTGCTCAGGAGTATGATTGGTGTTTTCCATGCAATGAGCCTCATAACCAATCCATGTGCTTCAATGGTGCTTTGAATCAAGCATTAATGGTGAAAACTACTGGTGTGGAGGGTGAGGGCAGTCGAGGAAGCAACCAACAACAAGAAACATTCCAACAAAGCAATCAGCCCCAAATGACACCACATTGGTAAATTTGGCGAGCGAAGATTTTGTGGCATGAATCAAGCAGTTTCTCAAGGTGTTGCAGCCAACACAAGGTCAAAAGGAGGAATTTGGGTGAAGAACAGCCATTAGCCCAACCAATCCACAACCTTCCATGGCTCCACAAATGGTTGGCAAAGCAAAATCCAATTTCAAATGCACAAGGGCAGCCGAAGAGCCCCTAGGCCAACTCAAATACCGATTGTTGCTGCCCACATGCAAGGAGTGAATGTGCAAACCAAGGGACAGCAAAGAGATCCTTCATCACCATTGGTATCATTGATCGGATGAAGAAGACAAATGTCAATATATCAATGTGGGAATCCTATCTATCCCGAGGCCAAAGAGATCTGCTGCAAGCTGCATGAAGAGGCTAGCCGACTTGAATCAGCAAGTTCAGATGCAAGACAAAGTGCTTACAAATGCTGCCCGGCTGAGGAAATCATGGAGGACAGCAAGGTAAAATGTTGAAGCCCCCTCCTTTCTATGTTTCATTGATCATTGGAAATCAGCTAGTGCACAATTGCATGATAGACTCGGGGCAAGTAGCTCGGTAATGCCTAAACAAATAGCTGATCAGCTAGGGCTCAGTATGAAACAACATCCAAAGGGGTAGTGCAGTTGGATGGGACAGCAGTAGCAATAGTTGGAGTGATTAGAAACTTGAGTCTTACCTTGCATGCATGTCAAATGTTGTTGTTTTACAAGATGTATCAGTCATAGACCTTCCACCACTCTTTGCCCTATGCTTGTCAAGGGACTTCACAGCCAAGATTGGGGATATTTGTCTGCTTGATTGGTCACACATGTTGTTTAGAATGAGGTATGGAACTAAGGCTACAATCAGGTCAGAACCTATTGCAAACTTCCACATTGAGCCTTACACTCCAAGTCAGATTAATGCCAATTGCTCAGCATTTGATCAAGAAGATCACCCAAGCACTGATGAGGCTGACACTAAGGTTGGAAGCATCCCGGATCTAACTCTTGATGAATGGGCAAACAAGATACATGCATTTGATCCTTATCAAGAAGTGGAAGAATCTGAGCTAGGGGTCTATTGCATACACGAAGAAAATCAGCCTATTCCTAGCATCACCAAGCCAAACCACAAAGATGACAATGAGGTATGGCAGCTGTTTTTGATGGATCAAGGAGTAGACAAGGTGCAGGAGGTGGAGCTATGCTTGTTTCACCTCAAGGAGTAAAGTACTATTCAGCTTTTAGATTTCAGTTTGCATGCTCCAATAACATTGCTGAATATGAAGCCTTGGTGCAAGGGATGCATTGGGCAATAAAGAAGAAAATAAAGAACTTGCAAGTCTTTGGGGACAGTGAATTGATTGTAAATCAGGTCAAGGGACAGCATGCTGCCAAGAATGATCTACTCAAGTGCTACAAGAACAGGGTGTGGGACCTCATGGAAGATTTTGAGGGTTTTGGCATCAAATCCATTCCTAGGAAAGAGAATCAAGCTGTTGACAGGCTTGCAGTAGTAGGGGCAGCCTTTGACATTGTGGAAAGCATTCAACAAGACAAGGTACAGCCAAACATCCACGTGATTGTGAGGCCTTCAGTGCCGGATAACAATGTCAGTTGGCAAGTGTTTGAAAATGACCAGCAAATCATCCATTTCTTGCAAGAAGAAGCTGAGTTCTCAGCCAAGAATCAAGAAAAATTGGAACAGCAGTATGGTGACCAAGTGGTACAGTTGAGAACTAACAAGCTGCCCAAAGGACTTATCACTTTGGAGTCCATTTTTAACCCCAATGATCAGTTTAGAAAGGAGAAAGCAAACATTCAGGTCAAGAGAGAGGATTCAGTATCCATCTTGGTAGAAGAGAACAAACCATTGCAAATTGGAAGGATGAGGATGACTGAACAAGAAAGGTATGAGTTCATACAATTTGTGTCAAGAGTTCACTGGCGTGTTTTCTTGGAGCTATGAAGACTTGAAGGTTTCAATCCCAACTTAGCTCGGCATACCATCGAATTGGATCAAATACTAAGCATCGAGGTAGAAACAAAGACCAGTCAATCCACACATGGAGCCTCTCATGAGGAAAGAATTGGACAAGCTGATTGAGTCGAGGATCATATTCCCAATCAAGCATTCTAGTTGGGTTGCCAACTTAGTTCGATCGAGAAAGAAGAGTGGAGAGATCAGGATTGTGTGTTGACTTGAGAGACTTGAATAGAGCCTCTCTCGAGGACCATTACCCACTCCCTTCCATGGAGCAAATCTTGCAAGTTGTGGCTGGCTCGAGAGGTTTTCACTACTTGATGGCTACTCGAGGCTACAATCAGATTATGGTGAAGGAAGAGGACCGAGTTCAAGACAGCCTTCACTGACCAAATGGGAACTTTTGCATACGGGAAAATGCCATTTGGGCTGTCAACTTTAGTAGTGCTACCTTCGAAGGGCAATGGACATGGCATTCAAAGGTTTGATTAACAATGTGGTGCTGATTTACCTTGATGATATCACTTTTTTTTCCAAAAATAGCGAGACCACCTCTCTCATTTGAGGCAAGTCTTCACGAGGTGCAGGAGATTTGGAGTGTCTTTGAATCCTAAGAAGTGCATCTTTCTTGCACATGAAGGAAAGCTCCTTGGCCATATTGTCTCCAAGGAAGGATTAGCAATTGATCCAGAGAGGGTTGAAGCCATAAGAGCACTACCATTGCCAAGCCACAAGAAAGCCCTTCAGAGTTTCTTGGGAAGGATAAACTTTGTTCGGAGGTTTGTCCCAGATTTTGCAGCCCTTGTCAAGCCCATCACCAAAATGTTAAAGAAGAGCATGGCTTTCAAGTGGACAACAGAAGGCAAGGAGAGTTTTGAAGCAATCAAAGAAGCCATCTCTCAAGCACCAACTCTCATCAACCCGGACTTCTCCAAGGATTTCATCCTCTATGCATTTGGAGGTAATGACACTATTTCTGCCATTTTGGTACAGCAGAACAAGGATAATGATGAGCAGCCAATTGCCTTCTTCAGCTGGAGCCTAGATGACTATGAGGTGAGGTACTCTTTTATTGAGAAGCATGTACTTGCAGTAATCAGAAGCTTGAAGAAATTCAAGCATTTAATCTCAAACAACAAGGTCCAATTGCTGGTCTCACATGTTGGGGTTAAGGACTTCCTCCTCAACAAGGATTTGAATGAGAAAAGGGCAGGTTGGATCACCCATGTCATGGAGTATGACATTGAGATCAAGATCACCAAGCTGGTAAGAGGGAAAGGATTGTGTGAGCAGCTGGTTTTGGGGAAGCAAAAAGAAGTATGCAATGAAGAAGAGGCTGTTTTGACAGTCCAGGACAGCCATGAGCCAAGTGGCAATCAAGAAGAAGACAATGCTGCCCCCACTCCTTGCTGGACCCAAGGCATTATACACTTCCTAGGCATAGGCCTATGCCCTCGGAGATGAACAAGACCCAAAGGAGACACTTCAGATTGCAGGCTGTCCGTATGCCATTGTTGATGGAGTTTTGTTCAAGAAAGATGTGAATGGAGTGTTGTTGAGATGCATTAGCACAAATCAGATTCAAAGGGTGTTGGAAGAGTTCCATGGTGGACCAGCTGGTGGTCATTTTGCACCAAGAGTGACAGCTCTAAAAATCATGAAGGCTGGTTATTATTGGCCTAAAATCTTCAGTGATTGCTATGCATGGATCAAGAGGTGTAAGAATTGTGCATTCTTCACAGGAAAAGAGAGACTTGCTGCCCTTCCATTACATCCAATCTCAGTTGACCAGCCATTCATGCAATGGGGTTTGGACTTCATTGGAGTCATTAATCCCAATTCAAGCCAAGGGCACAAATGGATTTTTGTGACAGCCATGGACTACTTCACCAAATGGATGAAGCAGTAGCACTCAAAGAGCAAAAATGAGTCTAGCATCTTAGACTTTTATGAGGGGATAACAACCAGATTTGGTGTACTGCTACAATAATCTCTGATAATGCATTGGCATTCATTGGATCTAAGGTAGTGTAGTGGGCTGTCAAGAGCGGTATCTACCTAAGCACTTCATCAAACTATTACCCTCGAGGTAATGGCGGGCCGAGTCTACAAGCAAGAACTTGTTGAGGATCATTAGGAGGACTCTTGATGAGAATCGAGAGGTCTTGGCATACCAAACTGAAATCAGCCTTATGGGCTGATAGGATAACTCCCAAAAGATCCACAGGTAACTCTCCATTCAAACTTGTCTATGGAAGAGAGGCAATCTTGCCCATGTCACTTGAGTTGCCAACATTGGAACTCATGAAGCAGTTGGAGTTGCTAGAGTTTGAGCCCATGGAGGTGAGGTATGCAGAGTTGATGGAGCTGCAAGAGATCAGAAATCAGGCATCCCAAGCAATGGAAAAGGATCAAGCTTTGATCAAGAAGACCTTTGATAGGAAGGCCAAGGATAGATCTTTTCAGAGTTGGAGATCTAGTGTTGAAATGGGATGTGGATAGAGCAAAACCGGGAAGGCATTCAAAATTTGATGCCATTTGGAGTGGCCCATACATGGTCACGAAGTGCAAGAACAACAATGCTTTCCAATTGGCCTCATTGGATGGTGAAGAAGCTATAGATTCAGTAAATGGAATCTATCTCAAGCGTTGCTTCTAGAGGGAAATTCACTACCTTGTAAATATTAGATTAGATTTTCATTCCTCCAAGTGCTTGTGCACATTGTTTTGTTGTAGGTTAGTTTTGTTTTCCCTAAGTGCTTTGGCATGACTTCTTTGTCCATGGAGATGTTTTGCGAGTCCTTGCTTCCATCGGTGATATTCCATCTTCCTCCTTACACATTTAAGTCGGTTGGGGTTCTAAATAGAATATTTGATGACTCCATGCCCAATGGACTGCTTGAGCTTTGGTATCTTCTCTACCTAGCGGCGAGTAACCCATTTGAGTCACCAAATTGTTATCAAAATTCACCCCGAGGTAAATTTGATAACATGCATCAAAATACTCAAGTCCCAGGAAAATAGATTGATTGAGGCAAAAAATCATGTTTAGGGTCCCCTCGGATTTTCTAACTCTCTCTGTCAAGAAGAAAGAGCAAGTTCTAAAAAAGGGTGAAAAGTTGCAAAAACAAGCTTGGGCGAGAAAAATCATGAAAATTGGCTAAGTCCTAGTCCAGGCGGCCCTTGGGATAGTTGGGACGTCGGGCGCGAATCGGCGAAAAGCCTCAGGCGGGCAGCGAATAGTTTGGGACATTGGGACCGTGGGACGCGCGGGGGCGAAAAAGTGCGAACCGGGCCGAAGGTAAAAAAAAATCAACTAAGCTTTGTATGCGAACAAGGTTGGGACATTTGGGCCGTGAGGGCCGCGAAGGAGGCGCGAACCACCGGATCGGCGAAGCAAAGAAACTTTCACACCTTTGGGGACGAAGTTGGGAAAAAGGGGCGCGTGGGGCACGGAGAGGCGAAGAGCCGAGAGCCAATCAAATCACGCCACGTGTCTTCGCCTCGAAAGAGGGACAGAGGAGCCCGAATCGGGTGGATCAGAAGAATTTGTCCCAGACAGTTTGGGACACCGGGCCAAAGGGACGCGAGGGACGTGAAAAGTGGCGGCCGCGGATGAATCAGGAAACGCCACGTGTCACGAGGAAAACGTCCAAAATTTCAAAGGGCAAGGTTTGAAGCGTTGGCCTGAGCCAATAAAAAGAGGACACGTGTCCTAAGGAGAAGGGGAGTGTGGAGCTCGGGGAGGAATTAGAGAATTTGGCAAAAGTTTTGGCCAAAAACTAAAAGGTAAAGGATGACCCCGTGCCCCTGTCCTCCAAGCCGAGATCATGCCACGTGTCCCAGTGGCGGGGATGCGGGAAAAAATGGAAATTTTCCAAAATTACAAAAAGTCAAAACTTTCAAGGAAAACCCACGGGTAAGGGAAGGAGAGAATTGCTCATCAATCGCGCTTGACACGTGTCGTCAGGGTGGCGGAGCGGGAAAAAATTTCAAAACCCATTTTTACTGTTTTGTGCCCTAAATCTTCAGATCGCCATATCTTTCGATCCAGAGCTCGGATTTGCACGTTCTTTATATCATTGGAAAGCTTATAAAATTCTCTACATGATTCTAGGGTCAATCTTGAATTTTGGTTTAGTCTAGAGAGAGAAAGTTAAGAAACAGCTCTGACGCGTGTCCATGGCCAGAAATGACATTTCAGTGACCAAATTTAATGCAGAATGGGTCGCATTCTCCTCCAATTTGGTCAAAAATGATAGGGTATGGGTTTGTAAGGTCCTCCATGCTGATTTAATGCATTTGTAGTCAATGAGGAATGGGCTCCCATGTTTTGTATGTTTTCTCTCTCCTAGGCTCGACCCATGCAATGTAAAAGCCAGATTTGGCTCATTTTAAAAGGTGGAACATTTTTGGCATATGAGACTTCTTCTTTCACCTCAGCAAGTGATTGTTGCAAGAATCGAGACCTCTTCAAAGATTGTAACAGATTTTTACCTCTCGAGGTTGTAATGCGATGGTTTTGACATTGGAAATGATAATGCTGAAGCTTTGTGAATGGGTTTGAGTCCTTTGTTTGTATTATTTGCTTCATTTGAGATCTAAATTATATCTTATCGGCTGTGTATGTTTTATGTTGCAATCTTTGGTTTGTGTCTATTTGCATGACAAAAATATTCACCACTCCTTTTGGTGCATCACCATCTTTAGTTAGTTTCAATTTTTGCACTTCTATCCTGTCTCCTTGCGATTTAGAGTAGGATTAGGATCTGAACCTCTGTAGTTGTGCAAATATAGATCTGGGGTGCTTTGTGATTTTGCACTAACAGATAGTTTTTCAAAATCTAATCTGGTCAGTACTTACTCATTTTCAGAATTTCAGTAATGACCTAAAAATTTCAAGCCATATATATTGTAGTCAGTCTTTGTTTTGTGAAAACATATAGTTGTTTTGTAGGTTTTTGACCTTATGGATTGGATTTTGGCCCTACCACTTTGCTTGAATTGGTACTAATTTTGAAATTTGGTCCATAATTCACTTTAGTGACCACGAATCAGCTCTATGATGCTTGTCTACTTCTTACTAAAATGATGTTTAGGGTTTAGGGTTTAGTGTTTAGAATTCAAGGTTTAGGGTTTAAGGTTTAGGTTTTAGGGCTCAATATTTAGGGTTTGGGTTTTAGGGTTTAGGGTTTAGGGATCAGGGTTCAGGGAATAGGGTTTAGGGCTCAAGATTAAGGTTTAGGGTTTAGGGTTTTTAATGGTTTAGGGTTTATGTTTTTTGGCTCAATGGTTTAGGGTTTATGGTTTAGGGTTTAGGGTTCAGAGCTCATGGTTCAAGGTTTAGGGTTTATGGTTTAGGGCTCATGGTTTAGGGTTTAGGGTTTAGGGTTTAGGGCTTAGGGCTTAGGGTTAGGGTTTAGGGTTTAGGGCTTAGGGTTTAGGGTTTAGTGTTTATGGTTTAAGATTTAGGGTTTAGGGTTTGGGCTCAGGGTTCAAGGTTTAGGTTTCATATTTTAGGGTTTAGGGTTTAGTGTTTAAAATTTAAGGTTTAGGGTTTAGGGTTTATGTGGGTATAGGGTTTTGGGATCAATATTTAGGGTTTGGGTTTTAGGGCTTAGGGCTTGGGTTTGAGGGTTTAGGGCTAAGGGTTTAGGGTTTAGTATTTAGTGTGTATGTTTTAGGTTTTAGGTTTTTCAACTTAGCAAGGTTTATGGATTAGGGTTTAGGGTTTAGAGATTGAGTTCATGGTTTATGGTTTAGGGTTTAGGGTTTAGGGTTTAGGGCTCGGGGTTAAGGTTTTTAAGTGTTATGGTTCATGGTTTAGGGCTCAAGGTTTAAGGTTTAGGTTTAGGGTTTAGGATTTAGGGTATAGGGTTTTAGGCTCGGGGTTTAGGTTTAGGTTTAGGTTTTTCATAGTTTAGGGTTTAGGGTTTAGGTTTTAGGACTTGGGGTCGGAGTAAAGAAATATTACCCAATACAACTATCTTATTTTTCCCATTGCATGGGAAATATTTCACTCATTGTAATGTTATGTGTCTTACCCATTCTTATTAGTAATTGACAGAGAGTATTCAACTGAAAAGGGTTCATTGACTTCGTAGGCAGAACATTTAAAGAGAGTCATCACAATTTGATGTCTTTCATTTGTTGATATTTTGAAGGAGGGAAATGTCAGATTCTTGAATGTCCAATCCTTCCAAAGACCCCAGTAGTCCTCGATCCTTGGATGTAAAGGAGACACCGTTACTTGGCTTCTATTTATAATGATAGAGATATTTGTAAATTCGTGTTATGACCTCTAAATCTATATGAATTTCAAGTTTCTTGGAAATCACATCACACCCTTCACTAGGATTGATGACTACCCATATCTTTTTGAAGGTGTTTTTGAAAACATCCATGGGTTTATCATATAAGGAATTATCAATGAATGGAAGGTCACTAAGTCATAGGCCAGGTGACTACCATTTAGAACTAAATAAAGAAAGATTTACTAGGTGATTGATAACCCCTTTGTGTTCTTAGTCATTCCCTATTTCTATGCTTATTTTGAACACTTCAGGAAGTTATGTCAAATTTACTATCCATTCCAGTAGAACAAGAACTTTCTCTTTCTCTAAAGGAGAGGATACTACAGGAAATTCAATTATGATCCTACACCTCCACATTGGTATATTCTCTATGTTTCTTTTGTTTCCTTTAAGATTATTTTTTGTGTTGTGATGGTTATTTTTTCCATCTTCCAATGGGTCATCCTAGCTTGCATAATACCATACATGGAAATATGAGAAATGTGATTTTTTTTTTTCAGAGTGTGAATAAATTTACATTCAAGAGCGCAAGTATATGTGGGGAGAAACAAGTTTGGAAGAGATGTGTAATATGCATTACAAGGCACAAGGTAGATGTCATATCCATTTAGTTACTTGTCCCACCTCTCATAAACAAGGTAGTTCTATAAGATGACTCAATGATGGTTCTAGAAATGATACTATGAAATATTATCAAATATGGTTAGGGGTTTAGGGTTTAATATGATTCAGTGGTTTAAGGTTTAGGTTTTAGGGTTTAGAGTTCGGGGTTATGGTTTAGAATTTAGGGTTTAGGTTTAGGGTTTAGGTTTTAGTGTTTATGGTTAGGGTTTATGAATCGAGGTTAAGGATTTAGGGTTTAAGGTTTAGGGTTTAGGGTTTAGGGTTAAGGATTTAGTGTTTAGGGATTAGGGTTTATGGTTTATAGTTCAGGTTTTAGGGTTTATGGTTCATGGTTCAGGGTTTAGGATTTAACATTTAGGGCTTAAGGTTTAGGGTTTATGGTTTAGGGTTCGAGGTTTAGGGTTTTTGATTTAGGGTTTAGGGCTTAGGGTATATGGTCTAGGGTTTAGGGTTTAGATTTTAGGGCTCATGGATAAGGGTGTAGGGTTCAAGGCTTAGGGTTTAGGGTTTAGGGTTTTTAGGTGTTTAGGGTTTAGGGTTTAGGGTTTAGGATTTAGTTTTTATGGTTCAAGGTTTAGGAATTTAACATTTAGGGCTCATGGTTCATGGTTTAGGGTTTAGGGTTTAGGGCTTAGGTTTAGGGCTCAACGTTTAGGGATTAAGGCTCATGGTTTATGGGCTCAGGGTGTAAGGGTTGAATGTTTAAGGTTTAGGGTTTAGGTTTTAGGGTCTAGGGATCATGGTTCAAGGTTTAGGGTTTAGGGTTTAGGGCTCAAGGTTTATAATTTATGGTTTAGGTTTATGGTTTATGGTTTAGGGTTTCGATTGTAGAAGTTAAATGCTAAAAGCTTTAGGCTAAATGCTGAAATCTTGAAAATTACCTGCATCTTGATTAGATTATACTATCTCCTAAAGCGTGACTCATGGAGTGTGAGAATAATTCCATAAGGTGCAGAGTGACCCTAATTTCTTATATTTACATAAATAAATTTAAAGTATATGTTTTCATTTTCATTTATTATTTTATTATTTATATAAATAATAATAAATGAAAATGAAAAACATATACTTAAACATTTATTTTGTAAATAGAAGCATGTCAAAATCATATACAATGTTTATACTATACGTAACGCATACACGCATTTTAATGCATACGTGTTTTGCATTTTCACTTTTTCCAAGCCATGCCTCAAGGCTTGGGATCCGGTTTGGATCCCCAAGCCTGAGGCATGGACCTGCACAAACACAAAAACAACGTGTTTTTACAGGAAAATGTAAAAATGCCACTTCCTCCATGACAAATCAAAATAAAACACTTGATTCATTTAAAAAAATTATACCATGACGTAGAAAGAGTTTCTTCTTTCTAAAAATATAATTTTTCAAATTTTACGACTAATATAAGGTTTCCATATTATTTATTTTCTAACTATGCTTTTTTATAGCTATTTTTGAAGTTTAAATATGTCTATCTTTCATCGTGTATTTTTTTTGGGTCATAAAAATTGAAAAAAATTATACTAGCACAAACTAGGCCTAATTCTATACATATTCAAAAAAAAAATCTAATTTTCGATATTTTTGAGGTAGTTATGGGGGGCCATGGTCGGAGCTTCGTTATTTTTCAAAACATAAAATTTATGTACTAGAAAAATCATAAATAAAAAAATACTCGCTAAAAAAATCTAAAAAATCTAACACAAACTAGATGCTCCTAGCTATCTTTCTACAAAAGGGTTTTCAAAAATACTAAATCGTGCTAAAAAACTGGTGGGGGCACGAAAGTCACTCTATTATGTTTTTTAACAAAAATAGAGGACCTATTGGTATTTTAGTTATTTAACCCACTTAAACTTATCCATTTTCAATAAAATTTAGTAGCTTAGAAACTAGAATAAAAATTCTATGATTCATATTTCTCCAACATCTTCCAATTTTGAGTGAAACTATTTCGAAAAACTCATACAAGTTGAAGTTTTTTATTTTTCAGAAAAATGCATCCACTTAAGACCCCTTTTTGGCCCCCCAACTTGGTGCACTTACCCTCGATTTACAAAAATTATAATTCCAATAGATGGAGAGCGGAGCATGTTACAGAAGATGATATAATTAAGGGTAATTTAATTTTGAAAATTGTTCCATTTGTTGCAATTTTCATTTTTTCATACAAGGCATGTCTCAAGCAAGTTCAATGAGGAATAGTGTTATTTTTAAATTTTCATTTCAGTAATGATTCAAGCAAAGCCACTTATTCTATCTCAGAATCAAGCACCACAACTCTTATATGCCTAAAGTATATAATAATGCAAATGCATTGTGATTTAATAGCCAACCAAGCATGGTGTATGCTTTCTATAAAAGAGATCAACAACATTGTATGTGAAATATATTAAATACTCATTAAGACATGACTTTGTAATGTTTTTACAATCAAAATGGAAATGGAATCAATAGGATTATAGATTGGAGCTGACTGTTATGATTATAGATTGAATCAATAGGAAATGTGTTGAGGAGGTGGTTGGATACTCTATTTCAATGCTATGATCTATCTAGGATGACTCCCTCTCTAAACAAAATCAGCTAATTTTTCATTTAAGTTTGGAGTTTCTTTTCAACAAATATTTCATAAATTCATGTAGGTTTTTTTATTGTTTTCCTTGTTGATTTACCTTTAGGCACATGTAATTTTGGGGTGAGTGCTAATCCTTGTTTGAGAAATGTTAATATTTTTTGAGTAAGTTGCAATTGTAGTTTTGGCAAGGGATTAAAGTTGGGTTTTAATTTTTCTTTAACTTACAAGGGGTTTTGAAAGTGAGGTGTTTATTTCATTCTTTAACTCCAAAGTTGGATGGATGCATGCTCATTTCAAGTACATACTACAACTAATCAATGTAATGTATTTCAAGTTTCATTCCAAAGACTACAAATCGACACAATATTTTAAAAAAATACAAATAAGGAAAAAGATATTACCAGAGATTCAGAACAATGTACTAAATATTTGAATATATTAATTATTATATGAACATCTATATCATGGGATATCCAAAATGAAAGCTTCCAATTCGATGGACTTGGATCATCTCTATCACTTGATTCACCAGATATTTGAGACTAACTCTCTCTTCATTGACAGTCAACTGCTTCAATAGGGTTGTCTATTGTATTTGTGCCATTGTTTTCAGCCCCTATCCTTTCATTAATCAAATTCCATACTGCTAGAGCCCTATCATAGGGAAAGTTATCCACTTTGTACCATGATGTGTAAATTCTCAAACAATTTTCAAAATTTTGTCAAACTTGTTTCGCAATTTTGACTTTTTTTAAAGGCCAAGGAACTGAAAATTATCTCATCTTCAACTGAACCCATAATCATTCTTTGACATAGATCAGCCAATGAGAAAAAATCGGACATGGTTTCTTTGTGATATATTACTTAACCCAATTTTTTTCCATAGTCGGGTTATTGCTCCACACTCTAAGGGATTATCCAAACATTTGAATTGTTGAATCATTGTAGAGGAGAATTCATGAGATTGATCAATAAAACTGTCATTTCTTAAAATATCTGGAATATTCATTCCATTGATATCAATAGGCTTACAAAAATGTTGAATCAATGTAGTCAACCTCTTGAAGTAGTCTTCCTATATATATATTTCATTTTGGACATGATTCCAAAAGGTGGGATTTACTACAACCATTTCTTCAAGTAAAAAATCCATTCTAAATTGCTTCCTTATTTATTCTAGTATGGACACTTCAAATTATCTTAACCTCACCCTTGATGATGATACAATATTATCAAACAACGACCCTGTGACATTTACCTTCTCAACCTTATCGGTTACTACTTTAAACATGTACATCGATATCTCATATCCACATACAAAAGCACATACTTACCCAAACAAGTTTATTTTCAGAAATCTACTTATATTTCCAATCTTTATCAAATCATTCCAACCATCAAACTTTGGACCTGTAAAAGCAGTTTCATTGACAAACAAATATTCTATTTCCAAACAAACTCGTTTCCTCAAACTAGAAAAATCAACAATATAGATAGTTCTTTCTTGTGCTTGTTTAATTAAACAATGCATTTATTTCAACATGGGAAGGAGACCACACACCATCAACAATGCCTCTATATCAGTCAAACGATGTATCAAATCATGGTCCTTGTCTACTTCCATGTGATTCGCTACATCACTCCTAATAAGGTTTAATACTCTTTGTACACCCTACGAACCGGTTTGTACAATGAAATCCACATGGTGTTGACATCTTTTAATAGTTTTTACCCATTTTTTATTCCTTGAAATATTTTGAATTCCATGAAACTTTTAGGACTACAACAAAATAATAATTCACCTCTAAAATAAGGTCTTCAACTTTTGCTAGGTTTAAATTTGCCAATTATTTTGTAAGCTAGGTTCATTATATGAACCATTAAATGAATGACAATCATATAAGGGAAATGAGATGTTTGGTGTCTTACACATAGGCCATTTTGATGACCTTGCATTACAGATGCCCCATATTCCCCGACACATACCAAATTTGATGTAATTATAACATCATCCATGTCATTGATATCCTTCAAAATTTTAATCACCAACTCACAAAGGTTTTTAGCATTGGAGTTATCTCTCATATTGTGAATGATAAGTAAGTGATCTTGTCTCGTATAATTCTCAATAGTATACACATGCATATAGACCCAAAAAATATTATCTTCTCCTGTAGCCTCATCAATATACAAAGATATGTATCGTGCGAGACTTGAGTTTCTCTTTCAAGTCTTTTTCTCAATCATAGCTAGGCATTTTTCCCAATCCCAACCATTGATTTATGAATAGTGAGAATGAGGAAAGTGTGGGACACCAAGAAAATAAAACATATTATTTTGTTTAGAAAATTTTTTATAGGATAACCTCTTTTCAAAATGTGAAAAACACTAGCTAGCTGAACTATTTTACCCAAAAGATTGTTTTGAATGATCTTGTTGAATTGAGAGGTAATTTTCCCTCCATTCACTACAACTATTATTTTATTTCTCTTGTGCTATTCAAATTATTTTTCATACCTAATATGCAAATAATCATCCATAATTTTCCATATAGAAACATTCTTCTCAATGCCATCTATAATTATCTTTTCATATATCTTTCCTACATGTTTATCAATAGTATCCAACTTAAGTTGCATTGTCTTGTCCCTACCTAATTTCTAGCTACATATTATAAATTTTCATTCTTTGGGAGGTTCAACTTTATTCTCATTTTCAACAAGTTCAATAAATGGAAACTTAGAAACCCACTCTAACCTAAAACTCCTTCCCAAGTCCCATTTTCTTTCCTTTCTCTTTCTTTTAGAAATAGGTGTCCCATGAGTATTTTCCTTAGTGGAATTTAAATTTCTTTGACTTCTATAAGTTTCACCTCCAACATTCTCTTGAGCGGGTGATGCGGCGTCATCTTCATTCAATTGGGTAGGTGGTATAATGTAAAACTCAACATCATTTAATGAAATGTTTTCAAGGGGAGGTATTTCATTGTTTCGTCATTGAAAACATCAGGAAAAAAAATGAACACATTCTATTATAAGTTTCATTTTGAATGTAATAATTATCCCTTGATTGTGATGGTTTGTTGGAGAAGGATGGGTTTCTATAGATGGTTTCTCAAAATAAGATGTTATTTTTGAATGCTAGTACCACTACCAGGAGGGGTTGGAATAGATTTTTTCCTGAGGTTGAGCTTCCCTTTTTAGTTGCCATTTTCTGAATCAGTGAATCTTGTAGAATTGAAGAAAAAACAATCAACATTGCATCTTACAAGAAATAGAAAAAAACAAAATAATAATTTAAAAGAAGAGTCATCATGGAAACCTAGAAGAAGTTTAGATGTAAAATTAAGAAATTTATGGAGAAAAAATGTAGCTAATCCTAATGGAATTCTTCAAAGAGATTTGAATGATTTTCAATTGATTTTTGACATGGTCTATATAATATTGTGTCACTTAACATGTATATTTTTTGCAAGAGTGCTAAATTAGTATAAGAAGAAATACAAAAGTTTTTCCATAATTTTTCATGGTTTCTTGATTGACATGTTACATCAAATTGGATAAGGATTGCCCGCCATTTATTTTTTCAATGCACTTGATCTATATTGGTCTGATCTACATGTTTTAGTACAAAATCAAAAGGTTTGACTCTTTTGAAAGAAAATTTGATATAGAACAAAGTGAAAGGATGAGGTGATATTTTTAGCTCTCTCTCATATAACTTAGTTGGAAGGAATATGCATATTACTATAGTCATAATTAGAGCATACATCGAGAAAATGAAGATGTATCAAAGGTTTGAGAAGATAAAAATAGCTTAGATGATTTATTGAGCATCTAAAGACACTCTAATAATAAGAAGTCTATTTTGTAGCTAATAAAACATGAAATAGGTGATCTCAAGGTCTGTGCTCAATTTGAAATCAAAGTATAGTATGTATCTGCTCATTAAGGACTCTGAGTTCATTGATTCATCCAAGGTATGATATATCTTTAGTTGATTAATGAAGGATTCTTGATGATCGAGCTATGTCATAATGTATAGAGGATTTTCCTATTGTATAGAGGTTATAAATGTTGTCATCAAGCCAAATAAGGGTGTGCATATTCTCATGAAGATTATTGATTCATTAGAGGTATAAGGTATGTCATAAGAAGATCCAATTACCAAGAGTGTTCATCATTTCAAAGGATACACAACAAAATATATGGTCTTCCATCTATGACTCATTGTGGTATGAGACTGTGAATTCAAGCTTGAGAATGTATGCAAGGTTCTTTAGCTTGAAAATGAAATGTCAATGTGTTAAAGCTAGCTAAAGTATCATTATTATTGAGAGAATATTAAAATATTTGATATGATGTTTCACATATGATACAATCATGATAAGGGTATTATTTTTATACTATGTTTGTTCCTACTTAGAGAATGTGTTCAAGAAACTTGAAAGATATTATCATAAAGTAACTATGATAGTAACAGGTGCAAGACTGCAAGTTGATTGTCACACAAAAGTAACATCAAGAAGCATATCATGTGGCTAGTAATCAAGTTGATAAGGTTGAATCCAGTATCATAATGACATTTTAGGGTTTGATCACCATCTAGGAAAGAACACAATGTTTAGAGACATGTTGATGAATATCTACAGGAAAGTATCTGCAATATGAAGGCATGATCAAAAGACTAGCAACAAAGGACAAAGTTTCAGGGTTTTAAGGAGATTCAATCACTATCATGAAACTTTTTTGAGACCAGGCCATGATCAAGGTCTGTGAGGATCTTAAGAAACAAAGCAAAGTAATGTATCATTAAGAAATTTTTCATGAAAACCTAGTCACTAGTGACAAGATAAGAGGTACAATATGATTCTTTTAGAAGTCTATAAGTCTGGTTGCTCAAAAGTACTCATAGATAAAGGAACAAAGTAATCATCTCAATATTACTATCATTTACTTATAAACACTATGAAAATATTATGAAAGGAAAAATAATTTCATTTAACATTGAACAAAAGGCTAAGTAAGTGAGATCTGAAGTCCTTAAGAAGAGAAATAATGTCATCTACTTATTACAAATTTCATTGTATGAATTTTTATTTTGTGTAATAAACATGACATATTTTGATTAATATTAAATAATTATTGATTTTTCATATTATCTTATTTATATTGCACATTTTGAATCTTGATGATTTTTAAATGCTTCTCTTCCTATCATATAATGTCATCTCTATCATTAGCACTATTTACAAAAATCTTCTTTTGAGTTGGATTATCAAAATGATGCCGCTTATGTTCTTCTATGACTGTCAAACATCTATGCAAAAGGGGGTAGGTGGGAATAGTTTCACATGATGAGGAGATCGATGAAAGATGCAGGAATTAAAAATATCCCAGATCTTGATGTTTTTAATATCTAACTTTGTGCCATTTATATCTAGTCTCACATTACATCATGTTTTTCCTTTATATTAAATATTATAGACATGTTTTTGGACTATAAAAAGGACAAGAAAAGATGTCGAAGAGTGATCCCACTTCTGAAATCTTCATGGAGGACGAAGAGGTGGTGTAAACCCCTAGATTATTTTTTGGAAAATTCTTTTTCTATGGAGAGATAGATTCCAACTTTTCCTCAACATTAATAAAAGTGAATTAGTATTACTATATAGTTTCGATGGATTTATAACACAATTATTTTCATAGGCAGAAGTGAATGTGAAGATAAAGAAAGAATTTTTCCTCCTTAGATTGTTGAAGGAAATCCATGATTAGAGTACATTTAGTACATTATGTTTCCATGGTTTAAAATTTTTGAAGTACATTGCAACGAGGAAAATGGTGGTAATAAGTAAGCATGCTACAACAAGGACAAGAAAGCGATGTCGAAGAGTGATCCCACTTATACATATATTCATGGAGGATGAAGAGGTGGTGTAAAGCCTACATTATTTTTGGAAAATTCTTGTTGTGGAGAGATAGATTCCAAATTTTCCTCAACATTAATAAAAATAAATTAGTATTACTATACATTTTTGATGGATTTATAACATAATTATTTTCATAGGCGTAGAAGTGAATGTGAAGATAAAGAAATAATTTTTCCTCCAGATTGTTGCAAGGAAATCCATGCTTGAGTACATTCAATACATTATTTTTCCATGGTTTAAAAAGTTTGAAGTACATCACAATGAGGATAATGGTGGTAAACATTAAGCATGCTTGTGAAAATATGTCATTCTTTTCCCATTTGCTATTTTTCTATCTTTTTTTTTTTCCAAATGCTAATTATTTGGTTTTTGGTTCATTGTTGTAACTTTTTCCCTTTTGCATTTCTTGAATTTTTCATTTTGGACATCTCTGTATGGTCTCTATTTCATACATTATTGTTTTTTAGCATTCCGTTAACCTC
Source organism: Taxus wallichiana var. yunnanensis (assembly GCA_018340775.1). Lineage (NCBI taxonomy): Eukaryota > Viridiplantae > Streptophyta > Pinopsida > Cupressales > Taxaceae > Taxus > Taxus wallichiana. The sequence goes on from CM031243.1 coordinate 479,574,094, forward strand.
CCATTCCCAACCAAATCCCCTAGTAGACATGAATCTCATAGAATGGGCATAGTTGATAATTTTTTCAAGTCAGAGTGGGTCTCGGATCCCGGGAGGTCTATGTCATACGTCACCATTCCGTTAGTCTCCCAGGAAATTCCCGATGAACATGAAACCTACAGAATGTACCACATTTTATATATCCTTCGGGTCCGTTGTGGGACGAGGCAGTGTCAGCATAAATAGTGATCAATGATCCAAAGTGGTACATGTGGAAACATTCCACCACACTTCACACAATGATGGAAGTGGACTTCATGGTCATGGAATAAATGGAAAGTGAAACCGTAGTATATATATATATATATATATATATATATATATATTGTAGAAGAGATAACATTAACAAAAAGATTCAAAGAAGATACATTGATAAAGCAAGGAATATATAGAGCAACATCTTGTGGAGATATATGAAGTGATTTTAAATATATATGTGTGTGTGTGTGTGTGTGTGTGTGTGTGTGTGTGTGTGTGTGTGTGTGTGTGTGTGTGTGTGTGTGTGTGTGTATTACATAGATGTATCTAAGATAGGAAATTTAGTTATGATTCTTTGCAAGCGGAGGACTATTCTAGATGACATAAAAAATCATAGTGGTTATGAGGATGAGGATGTTCAGGATTTGTAATAACTTACAAAGGAAGAATTATAGACAAATCAATGCAACAGAAAGAAAACAGGTCTCAAATAGAATGAGGACTCACCTGCAGTAAGTGCTTCTAGGATGTAAATGCAATGCAATGTAGATGGGCTCGACAAGACCTAGATTTATTTGAAATTGTGTAACCAAATTTCAATATGCCGATTCACTAAATCCCTTTTCTACTTACACAAATTCACAAATTGGAAAATTGTGAGAAAACAACACCTATGTGTGTATATATATATGGAAAATTTGATCCAATTCCTAGAAAAAATCCCATGCATGTTGTGAATGAGCCCAAAGAACCAATAAGGTTCATAGATTTCTTGGAGAAACAATAATGTTTTCAAATCCTGACGCATCGATCACACGACGATTTAATATAAAAATATACATTGGGATTGGAAATTCCTTGGCGATTCACATGGGAAAAATTATTTTTTGTGGATTTTTTGGGTGAAAAATGGATATTGCCATTCTTTGTAAAATTATCCAAAATCAAATTCTCGAAATCATATTATTCACCAAACTACAAATATTCACCACTAAAATTTTCCCTCACAATTGGAACGTGATATATGGAATGGTTATGAGACAAATCAATGTAGTGTAAATGGGATAGGTGAGAAAGGTGGTAATGGTAGGGTTAAAAGTCAAGGAAATCGTATATGCTCAACTTGTATATTATGGATTTTCTCGTCGAGAGAAAAAATATTTCTTGACTGCGTGTGGGGTGATAAATTGGTCAACTATGATCATTTTTCATAGTTATAAGTCTATGTCTACAAAATTGAACCTAGCTTGACTCGGTTGTGAGATATGAGGGAATTGTTCTTCTTCCTCTAAATACTCATTTCTAAAGAGGGTCATGTAAGTATGATACGAAATGTGCTAAGGAAAAACTAAGGGTTGTGAGCTCTAACCCTATCAACTTGGTTGGCCCAATATTCTTTCACAATATCTACTTCATCGTTGCGGGCGATAAGTTGACCAATAATCTCGAGTGGCATAGGAGTTACTTTATACACTAATTGGCATAAAACTTGGTTAATGTCCACTTGGTGTCTATCAATGTTTGGATGGTTTATAATTGGGTCAAAGATTATTATGCATGGTTGAGGTGGACCCGAAATGGTCATGTGGGATTCAAATCAGCAAGGATGGAAATAAAAAACAAACTGGTAACTAAAGGGACTAAGGATTAAGTGCTAGTAGTCTAGTCGCTTAAGGAAATGAGGGTTTTGTTCATTTCAATTCTAAATTACCTTAAATTCTATCTTTAAATACATGAAACAAATGAATTTAAACTAAATAAAAGATGATTTTTATTTCCCCTTTTAGTCTAATTAAATTCAATATGTCAACATTTAATTAAATAAAAAAACTATCCAAATGATTTTTGTGTTTTTTTGACAAAGCTTTAAAAAAGAAAATAAACAAAGTAAATGAAACTTCTAAATTGATTTTTTTGTGTTTTTGTTTTTGAAAATAAAATAAAATAAAATCTATAGACACAGACAAAGAATTTATTATAAATGAACAAAATAATTCTAAATTAAAATAAATCAAAAACATCGAATAATGGGATGTGGTTATTCCTCTATTGTAGGGTGTGGAATTAAATCTAATTTAAACAAGAGAATGTATTCTACAATTATTATTCTACAATGTGATTTTTCTAACTACTTACGCCTCAAATCTACGGGATGAAATAAATCTTCTTAGAAATAATTTCTTTGTTACCCGAAAACTTCCCTGGAAAAATAAATAAACTATGTGAATTAACTAAAAATGAAGAAATAAATGAATAAGTGTAGACACATAATCTTTCTCCAATTTATTTCCCTTGTATATCCACATGGATAGACATGGAAGAATATATCAATGGAAGGTTTTTTGTACGCACAAAATTATAGAAATGAAGAATTAATAAATTCTACCACTTAAAACAAATGCATTTTTTTATTCTAAACAACAATATTCAACAAAAAGCTTCAAAGAAAAGTAAATATACCCCAAATCTGGTTACTTTTTTCATGTGATAGCTTCTGAAGTGTGGTGATGAATTTATTGTCTCCTCAACTTCATTTTCTTTTCTAGAGATGAATTCTAGATGATCCAAGGTGTGAAATGTCGGTTGGTTGCAAGATGAACAAAAGAACGAGCTATAGCGATTGATTACAAGAAATTCAAGAAAAGATTGGAGCTGGTTGGTTTTAAGAAAATTGGTCACAAATGTAATACTAGGAAGAATAAAGCAATGTGTTGTGTTTCTATGTGATTCCTAGCAATATTTTGGCATTCTAATAGTGCAAAAAAATCTCAAATCTCTAACCCATCACCTGGGTAAAATTATGGATTTTATAGAAATGTGGGGAAAAAGAAATCTGAAACACATGACAATTGAGAAGGGCCAAATCATCAAGAGAATAGGGAGTTAACATTCTAAAGATAGTAAAATGAGAATAAGACTCCAATACAAATCCATCAAGCCAAAAATAAGGTGAAACAATCAAGAAAATGGTGAGGAAATCACTCACATTTGAAACACGGTTCAAAACTCAATTGGAACTCACGGATAAAAATGACAGAATTTGCTAGTGCATGCGGATAGAAGGTTACACAAATGATACGGTTTGAAACATTTTTGGCTTGATAATACAAGATTAGAGGAAGATCGAGCCTTGGGTGGCATGAGTGTTGGTGGTGACATGAGGAAATTATTGACTAATTCAAATGTGTTGTGACATTCATCGGTCTATGTCTTAGAACAATACTTATTCAAAAATTTGTTAATAGGATGAATAAATTATGTCAAATTAGGAACAAACCTATGGATCGCCCCAAAATTTTCCAAGAAAGACTTAATACCAGACTCATCTTTGGTGGAGTTATTTCAATAATTACCCATATTTTTGTAGGATCTACATCAATTCCTTGAGAGGAAATTATATAACCCAATAACTTACCTCATATGACTCGAATACACACTTATATGGATTTAAGGTCACACCATATTCGATCAAATGTATAAGAATGATTTGAAGAACCTCAAGGTGGTCGCCTCTCTTCTTAGCTTTCACTAAGAGATCATCAACATATGTTTCCACAATCTTGTGAATAAGATCATGGAATATATAAGTCATGGCACGTTGATACATAGCACCAACATTATTCAAACCAAAAGGCATGATGGCATAACAAAAGGTTCCCCAGGGAGTGGTAAAGGTAGTCTTGGTTTGATCTTCCTCATAGATCCTTATTTAGTTGTATAGGAAAATCCCATCCATGAGGGATAATAACTCATAACCAGTCATTGCATCGATAATGATATCAATAAAGGATAATGGGAAATCATCCTTAGAGAAGGATTTGTTTGTCCCTAAAATCAATGCATATCCTTATTTTCCCATTCTTTTTAAGTATCGAGACAATATTGGACAACCACATGGAGTAGTCCAATGGATTTATAAACATTTCATGTAGAAGCTTTATCACTTCTTCTTTGACCATTAAAGTGACTTTGGGATTCATTTGTCTTAATTTGTGAATTTATAGGTTTTGCATCAAGTTTGGTAACCAAATTATGAACCACTACTTGGGAATGATGTGTGTCATGTCTTTGTAACTAAATACAAAAACTCATGAGTGAGATTTAAGCACTTTAGTATGTTCTTCTATTTCCTTGACTGACAATGAAGAACCAAGCTTCAAATTTTGGGCTCTTCCTCTGTCCCAATGTTGATGTCAATCATTCCTTCTATTAGGGAGGACTTCCCTTCTTAAAACTTAGGGGGATCCATTGGAAGTTCTAAAGATACCTCCTCGACTTTGCAAATCTCTAAATCTTGTGAAGATGAAGGATTCATTGTTTTATCTCCAAAGCATGAAGAAGGGTGAGGGTAAGGGAAAAACTTTCTTATGATGTGTGGGATGAAGATTAGTTTACACATGGAGGAATCCTAATTTTTCTTTATCATTCTCCAAAAAATATAATGTGATAGGCTCATTCTCGAGTATCTAAATATGCTAATATTACATTATTAGGCATCTTTCAGATTAAGGGATCGACCCGAATTGAAACTGTGAACTCTATTTCTTTAAAATCTTCACTAGGAAGAAATGAGAGGAAGGAGACACCATATAATTAGCAGCTGGTTTTTATCTCTAAGTATTACTTATATAGAGATAAAGTCAAAATATTTGCATAGCTCACACATAGTAGAATTATAAAGATGGAGGTGTTCTTCTCTGGTCTCATAAAGTTTCGATATTCAATTCGCTATGAGTTACGATTCCCCTAGGACTATAACACTCTTCACCCCATTCTATTGGCCATGATGAGATGAATAATAAAGGCTTCATACTGCATGGATTGTTATTCGTACACTGAAGTTTAACTTGAAAGAAAAAAATGACTCTACCTTTCGAAGAAGTTAAAATCACCCCCTCTTACATCATAATGACATTTATCTCCATCATAATGGAGTGTTCAATAATTGATGGGAAATATTGAATCCTCATTGATTTTAGGATTTTATTCTTGGAACTCAGAAACCTCTATCATACATATCTCTCAATACCATCATTTGGAAGAGAGGATAATCCAAGATAATTTCCAATACTTAAAGAATTAAATGGGAGAATGATTGGTAGATCATTTTCCAAGAGTTTCACTATTTCTACTATTATTTTGGTAGAAACAATTTCTCTTTGCAACACTCTTAATCTCACTCATGTCTACCCCTTTGATGGCTTTCAATTTTTCTAATTTGGAAATAACTTCATTGTAGGGAACATTTCCTTAGAAGGTGATTATTTGTTTAATTGATTGGTTGGGAGTTCAAATTCAGAATGAACCCCAAGTTTCTTCTCAAGATTTTCTAGGTGGATTTGAAAGGCTTGGGGTCACCCTGAGCTACAAAGACTTTACCCAAGTGAAGGAATATCGCCTCTTGAAACAAAGTGGATGGGATGGCCTTCATCCTATGAATCTATGACCCACAATAATCATATTATAGTTATTTTCCATATCTATAATATATAATTTATTTAGAATGGTCTTAGGACCAAGGGTAATTGGAAGAACTATGGTTCCGATTGGCGTGGATTTTAGGCTATAGTAATCCCTTAGCGTGTTTTTGGTGGAAGAGAAATTGGTTTCTCCATATCCTAACTTCTGCAAGAAGGAGAAAGGGACAATGTTCACGGAAGACCTATCATCAATAATTGCTCTCTTAACATAGTTATTATAAATATATACTTACAAATATAGTGTGGCATCACCCCTCTGTGCCAACTCATCATCTGTAGGCATCTTGTTAATGTCAAACACAAACCCAATATCTCTTTCATGTTGTCTTGGAGGATAAACATCAAATTCTATGTGATTAATCTAGGCCTCAGGAGGGGGTGTGACATGCACTAGGTGACCAAGACCTAATGCTTCCAATAAGGTAGATTGGTGAGATGGTGAATTCTTCAACAAATTTGAGAAAGGAAATGTGAGAAAAGGTTTTGTTATGATTTGTGATCAAATCATAAGATCCCAATGTCTTAGGAACTAATGGAAAATCATCTTAAACTAGAGGATATACGGGAAGAAGGTGTGACATGTACTCTCAAGGATGAGTAGTAGTATTGACCTGCAGTTCTGTCTCCAATTCAACCAATCCTATGATTTTTGTCTTGTTTTTGGTCCAAGTTAGGAGAAACTCGAGGATCATTAGAACATAGAAGCCTTGTGATAATTAGTCATTATAGGAATCCCTTTGGTTGCATTTTGAGAATTAAGCTTCTCACTCTTAGAATGCTTGGGGAAAGGATCTCTATAAATCACTAGGATGACATCTTGAGGAGCAATAGGTCCAGTATGAGTGTTATTGGAAGTTCCTCCGGGTTTTCTAAGAACATATCGATGAAAAGTTATCTCTGGTCTTTAGGAGTCATATGAATTTATTGTAATCTCTACAAGCATGGGCATCATGACCGACCACTCTATGAAACCCATAATACAAGTTGGGATCATAATCACTTAGCCTATGATTTTGAATTTTGCATGCCCATAGTTCTAGTTATTGTTTTGATATTGATTATTATAGTTATAATTTGCAGCCCCTTGGCCAAGATTTTGATATTGAATCGGGCCACGAGATTGGACTTGTTGAGGAAGTGGATGGTTAAAATAAATTGCGTTGATGGAGGAGCATGATTATTGATCCTTTCATTATTCATAATCCCGTTGTTATTTGCATTGTCATTATTCATGACATTTTTATTTTAAGGTTGATTGGTGACACCATCTATAGTGACACCATGGTTTGATTTAGGACCTTGGGTCATTGGTTGTTGTTTGAGTTATATAGATAGTTAGAATTGTTTGGATTAGAGGTGACCTATTCAAATGAGGATTTAAATTAATCAATTAAATTAAAACTTGTAATAAACATTAATGTGAACTTTAGAATATGAAAAAAATAAAATTAAAAATTAAAAAAATGAATAACGGTGACACAAATTTATGTGGAAAACCCCCAAGGGGTAAAAACCACAGTGAAACAATATATTCATTAAGCGAGACACATTACAGTCCATTACAAATCTCCCTCCTCACTTCTCTCCACAAAATCCACACAAAGTGAATTAAATCACAATGACCCATGGTCATATTTATTTGACCCCACAGTCACAAACCTATTAAGTGACCTTATAAAAAGGCACCCTGATTTAATATATTGATTAATAATAATGAATTAACATAAACAAAATTACTTTAGATTAAATAATAAATAATATAAACATTCTTGATTATTTAATTATAATCCAAGGTTTATAGGCACTTAATATTATGTTTGAACATTCCACCTAATATTAAGTGGGGAACATATGCCAACATTACTTGTTTATAGAACAATACTTACAAATCCATAACCACCATGAAGGTTTAAGGCATATCACATTTGAAGGGTTTATACACCTTCATCATGTTCAACTTACTTTTTGGTACAAAAGGATTTAGAATCCATAAATCAATAGTGAATGATTTAGGCTAAACATGATTTGTGAGACTACATCTCACAGTTTCCCATGGAAAAAATCTCAACCAACATCTCTAGGATCCTTTTATAACACAAGTACCTCCTTTACAAATATATGCAACACACTAGATTTTACACTGTAAACTTAGAGTGATAAGTTTACAAAGATCGTGTAAGGATATTTTCACAATATTTATGATGGAACATAAGTATAGAGGAGAAGGAGATAACAACCAACCGACCATTAGGAGTGACATTTCCATGCACACTCCCCCTCAATGGAAACTCTGAAAGGCCAAACATTGCACAAAAATTGCAGAATTTTACAACACATAATGGATTTGTAAACATATTTGCAACTTGATCTTCAATCGGGTAGTATTGGAGATCTATATCACTACTGAGAGAACCTTCTCTCGGATAAAATGCATATGAATCTCTATATGCTTCATTCTCTAATGTTGAACTAGATTCTTAGAAAGAGAAATTCACCTCGGCTATCACATAGAAGAGGAGTACTTCCTTTAGCTTCCATGTTTATCTCTTCCAACAACCACTTTAGTCACATGGATTCTTTTCATTGCTTCCATTGCACTTCTATACTCTGCCTCAATAGAAGAAATGGAGATTGTTGGCTACTTTTTACTCTTCCAAGTAATGGCACATGCACGGAAAAATTGAACACATATCAAGTTGTATATTTTATATCTAGCACAACATCAACACGTTTAGAGTCACAATATCTATATAGACATCATAATAAGCATAAGTACGAATCATCATTGATTTAATTTTTAACCATCTATAAAATTTACATTGATATGTTTAAACAAAATTTGTATAACAACTTAAATAATAACTTAACTTAACAACTAACCATGTTATATTACCAATATGCTAAACAATTTCAGCATATTAAACTTGTAAATAATATACATTAGATGCAATCGTATTGGACATCTCAATAAAACAAAATTCATCCGTAAGTGTTATTCGATATGCATATAATAATATTTTTAGTAATCATATACTAATTTAAAAATCAGAAATGTATTATCAACAAAATATGTGATATTAATCCTAAAAAATGTGATAAGATTGATAGATAACATATCTGAAAATCACGACCAAATCATGCGGGAATAATCAAAGAATACATAGAAAAAAATATCCTTTAATAATAATGTGGACAAAATCCATGGATTATGTGGAATTTTGATTTTAAAAAGACCGAGGAAGGGTTTTGGTGATATCGTACCATGTAAGCACCCTTCACACATTTCATGAAAGATAGGAGGAAGATTTAAGATGAGACAACTCATACATGGTCCTTCATGTATTGATTCCAACTATGCCCAAGCCTCACTCAAAACTTTCTTGATTCTAATATGAAGAAGGAAGTCATCTGCACACTCCACAATATAATGGACATTTCCTCCTGCACCTTCTATTGATATGTAACTACATTGTCGATGTTTCTTGTCTTAGGTCGGAGCTTTTCCGTACCATTTACAACAACCCAAAGCTTACGTGTCATAAATTTCACCTTCATTCTTATCTTCTAAATGTTGTAGTTTGATCCATTCAACATCTGTTATTTTTCAATTATAAAATGATTAGATCCCATTTTTACTTAAACAATTTTAACAAATGATGAGAACAACGAGGTTTTTAGTAATAGTGGTTTAAAATTACTATATCATTGTTCAAAGTTCACCAGTTTTATTTTGATGGATTCACGTCAAAAAAAGACCTATCAAACAAGTACTCTGGACATATAATATATTATTTTGATTGTAAGGTATTTTTTCATTGAAATGTGAGTGAATTGTTTTTAGTTTTTCAAAAACAAAATGACATACTCAACTTTGTCATAAAACAATATATTACTTCTTATTTTGAAAACAAAGTCCTTATCTATTATAAGACAAAAAAATTATTGATCATTTTACAATATTAGATAGGAACAAGGATAAATTAATTTAGTAATTTGATTAAAAATGCATATATATATATATATATAATTAGAGCATAATTCTTAGAGAAAGGTTTATAGGATAAATTATTTAGCTCGGCCAAGTTGGCTTTCCAACTCGGCAAGATGAGTCAACTTATCAATGCAACCAAGCTCACTAATACCAACCGAGAGCTCATATAATATTCCAATTTCTATATACAACATCTCATATATTTTGGCTAAGTTATACTAACTCGTTACAACAATACCATGTTCTAAGCTCTATGTGATATGAGTCCAAGGTAAATAAACCAACACAGAGAGTTAGGGCCAAGCCCTTTGGGATATTCAAACAAAACAAAAAGTGGTGTGACCGAAGTCACACCACAACCCCACACCTTATGGATTTTAAAGCCTTAAAAAAACATACGGCCCACCGATTTGGGAATAAAGTCCTAAAGAAAAATCTACCATGGCCAAATCAGTTGAGTGACTGTAGAGGGAGCGTGGGTGGTCAGCCCATGGGGGGTAGAGGAGACCACATGTTTGTAGGAGGTTGGCGTTGTGAGAGGGGGAAGCATGCCCGCAACTTGGCGAGTAATGAAATGTGTTGTGAGGGGGAAACATATTAGAGGCCACTTGACATAGGTTTTTCACATAGGATATAGTTTATAAGGTTTAAACTATAGTCTGCAATACATTTTTATTCTATAGTTAGTTATTATTTTAACCTAGTTTATAGTTCTTAAAAACATTAGTATTAATAATTTTTATACTATAGTTTATAGTATTTAGTACAACCATTGTTATTAAAGGGGGCATTAGGATAGAAAAAATATTTTCAAATAATATAGATGAAATATTCATAACACAATGTCGGGGGACATGAAATTAGTCTGGGCCAATAGGAAAATTTGAGTTCCTACTTTCATGGAGTTGTGTCTCCTTGTAGGTCTTGTATTTACCCTTCATTTTTATTTTCACCTGCACACACCTTAGAAACTATAGGAAAATAATAAAATATTTCACACAAATTTACCCTTACCTTTTATTTGCAGGTCCTGAGCATGTTTTTACACTCGAGAAGATTTCACATGCGATTAAATAACTTTTGAAGGCTTTGAAATATTTTTTAGCCTATGCACAATTTTATGTATCTTCGAGGGGAGGAGCAGGGGGTATTCATTAAATATTTTCAAACTACCCAACTAACCAACCAACCTAACCGACACACTAGATTGATTAATTAAATTATCATTAATTATTTAATGCTCGTACCATGTTCAGATGAGGATTTAAATTAATTAATTAAATTAAAAATTTCAATAAAGATTAATGTGAATAATAGAATATGCAATAAATAAATAAAATATACAAAATGAATAACAATGACTTGATTTATGTGGAAAACCCCGAGGGGTAAAAACCATGATGAAAAGAGATATCCATGGGATGTGACCTTATAAAAAGGAACCCCGATTTAATATATTGATTAATAATAATCAATTAACATAAACAAACTTAGTTTATATTAAATAATAAAGAATATAAATATTCTTGATTATTTAATTATAAACTAAGGTTTATAGGCACTTAATATTATGTTCTAACATGAAAAAGATACCATTATTACCATATGTTTTACGTCCGTTGTCGATCATCTCTTGGTGATGCAAAGTGCATCCTCTAAGAATTCAACATAGCTTCGTAGAGAAAACTTATGGACTTCCTTCTTGGTTTCTGATTGTGTGAATGTAGGAGAAGGTTGCATAGTTCTATTTGGTCCATGTTTGGAGAACTTGCTTTGAAGAATAGAGGACTTGCCACCACCTTTGAATGAAGTGGGCAATAGACTCATTTTGTTCTTCTTTGATGTGCAAGAATTATCTAATTCATGTTCTCAATAACTTGTTCATGTCAAAATATTTAATAAAATTGGACACAAATTGTTTAAAAGAATGAATGGATGCTTCGAGAATCTGGTAGTACCAATCCATGGAAATCCTTTTGATATTTTTAGGGAATATCTTAGCAAAATCGCATACCAAGGAAGTAGTTCCTTGATTGCAGTAACATATGCCTTAATATCGGCATTAAGATCTCCATTTTATTCAAATTTGGGGAATTGGGAAATGGATGTGGGAGCATTACACCTCGTATCATAAAGTCAATAGGTTCTTTTAAATACTCATAATAAGTTCCCACTACGTAGGATTCAACCATTGAGGACCCTTGGTGAGGAGGAAAAGAGAAGTAGAATCCTAATAAGGCTGGAAGAGGTATTAGCCGAGGCGTAATGAACCCCTTGATGTTGCGTGTAAGAACTAGGAAAGGTATACATGTCAATTTGAGGATATTTAGAATACATATGGACATAGGGTGGGATGACACTAGGATATGGGATAGTGGACACATAACTAGGGAACATCACATTATTCGGAGGAATAAAATTTGAGGACACACTTCTGGCTAGCCCTTGTGTAGGATAAGAATAAGAAGGATGAGAAGCCATTCCTAGTGTATTGGATCCTGTAAGGAGGTATCCAAGACTAGGAACTCCCAAGTATAATTTTTGAGGTGGTTGTTGCACCAGATGAGCATTTTTGGTAGGAGTATAATTATGATAATAAGGATTATTTGCCCTTGCTTGGTCGTTTGTATAGGTTGTGAAGTTTGAACGACTCTAATTTTTTAATCCTTCACAATAGTGTTGAAATAACATCATTGGGTGAAAGATGTGAACCTTGTGTAGGAGTGTGTTACACATTAATAAGTCTAGGGAGTGTATTATACCCCCTTATAAATTTATCATTAACTATCTCCCCTTTTTGTTGTGTTTCCTCTACTTTTAGAGGGGGAGAGGAAGCGTTGTTTTGCAACAAAATATTTCCTATTAAGGGATACATCTAAAGCGTTAAGGATGTCCCCACTCTGGGTGAATTGCTGCTAAGATTTTATCATGTTGTTATGACTGAAATGGAAAGGAATTATAATGCATACTAATATGGGGTCTCGATAAAACCCGCGGATAAAATTCATGCTCTCTTGTAAAGGTCGTGTTGTTTGATCTTGAAAACTCTTGTTGAGAGCTACAATTTGGTTGGTCTATTTCCTCCGGATGTATGAGGAGATAATAAGATCTGTGAATAATTATCATCCCACCCTGATAATGAGGGTGAGTGTTATGGACTCACTTGATTGTAATAGATTCAAGACTGAATTAGGCCTAGAATATTCTTGACTCGACATTCTGAAATATACCTAGATTAATTTCAGATGCACTTGAATTCTCGAGGTCACGATGAATAAATTTCTTCTGAGAAGATTTCTTTCTTAATGTGGATTTGAGGCAGAAGTATTTAGAAGAAATCACATTTCTAGAATAATAAGCGTAGAATACATTCTCTCTTTCAAATTAGATTTAATTTCATACCCCACAAAAGAGGAATTGGTATGAGATGAATCAATGTAGTTTAAATGGGATTATGGGATAGGTGGTAATGGTAGGGTCAATGGTCAAGTTAATCGTAGATTCTCAAGTTAAAATTAGGATTTTCTCATCGAGAGTGAAAAATCCTTCCTAACCTATATGGGGGTGATATGACGATCGAGTATGATCATTGTTCATAGTTGTAAGTTTATGTCAAGTAAAAATGAATCTACCTCAACTCAATTGACATATACGAGGGAATTTTCATTCTTACTCTCTAAATAATACTCTCTAAAGAGGGTCATGTAAGTATGAGAGGAGATGTGCTAAGGAAAAACTAAGGGTTACGAGGTTTAACCCTATCATCTTGGTTAGACCAATATTCTTACGCAATATAATATACTTTGTTGTTAAAGGTGATAAGTTGAAAAATAATTGTTGGTGGCACATGAGTTGCTCTAAACACTAATTGGTGTAAACCTTGGCCAATGTCCACTTGGCATATGTTAATGTTTGTATGGTTTATAATTGGTCAAATATTCTTATGCATGGTTGAAGTGGACCGGAATGGTCATGTGGGCACCAAATCAGCAAGGATGGAAATAAATAAACAAACTGGTAACCAAAGGGACTGAGGACTAAGTGATGGTAGTGTAGGCTGCTAAGGAAATGAGGGTTATGTTCATTCCAATTCTAAATTACGCTAAATTCCTATCTTTAAATAAATGAAACAAATGAATTTAAACTAAATAAAAGACAATTGTTATTTACCCTTTTAATCCAATTAAATTCAATTTTCCAACATTTAATTAAAGAAAAGAAAAACAAACTATCTAATTGATTTTGTGTTTTTTGACAAAGATTTTAAACAAAGTAAACAAACAAAGCAAATGAAACTTCTAAAATATTTTTTTGTGTTTTCGTTTTTGACAAATAAAATAAAATAAAAGCTACGAAACAAACAAAGAAATTGATATAAATGAACAAACTACTTCTAAATTAAAATAAATAAATAAAAGGAATAGTCGAGATGTGGCTATTCCTCTTTTCATGTGGTATGAAATTAAATCTAATTTAAAAAAGAGAATGTATTCTATAGTTATTATTCGGAAATGTGATTTCTTATAAATACTTCGCCTCAGATCCACATTAAGAAATAAATCTTCTCGGAAGAAATTTATTCATCATGACCTCGAGAATTCAAGTGACAAATTAAGTTTATCCCGTATGTTTGATTTGGTTTGCATCACTTAAGTGACAACTTCAAGTGATATAAATGTCCCAAACGTTCCTTCTATTCATCATAGGCCCCTCTCCTCATGTTTCCAAGACCCATGGCACAATTTGGGAGGCTACATTTCCCATTGCACTTTTCCCAATGATAAAATAGAGATGGTGGGCAATAAAGTGTGCTCCCCATGATGTATCTCTCTCAGTAACTTACAAATCACATCTTTATCTCTTAGGAATTTGATAAACACACACTTGTTCCACAATGTCCCCTCTCCTCATGAAATAATGAACCATGACACATTATGTATATTTTCATTTCCCCTCACATTTTCCCAATAGCCAAAGGTACATGAAGGATATGAAAATGTTCTCCCCCTCCCGACCAGCCCCCTGGTCATGTGGAAGATCAACTTGCAGCCTCCCGAAGGCCCATTTTGAGCACCCCATCTCACTCACATTCCACCACAAGTTGCCACTTGTCATAATCTAGAGAAAAGTGCACTTCCTTTCCCACTTTTCTCTTTGTACCTCTTTCCCATAATTTTTAGTGAGTAACCACATGTTAACCCCATCCAATCCCGTTTTGGTCATTGGGTTAAAAGTGAGTCAAAATTTAAAATATGAATGAATAAATTCAAACCAAAAACACTTAGAATATTTTTTATGTCAAAAATATTCTTTTTTTACCACCAAAACTCCATTATTGCACAATAACTCTATTGATTTTTTTATCATCAAAGTCAAAATCTAAATTTTGCTCATATCTCCCAATCCATGCGGCACCCGATTCTCCAAAATTTAACCAAGTGCACTCCTCCCAAAAATTCCTTTAGATTGACTGTAATAGTAGAACCATTGATGATATGTATAATTTTCAGCAAGTAGAATGATTTTTCATCATCCCTTGCGGTTTCCTTTTAAGATCTATGAATTTCTAGAAATCAAAATTGCTTGAAAATTAGAGCATAAGGTCATGACAAAACCTAAAATTTTGAGACCATTCTCATTCCATTTTGATACCTTGAAGAGAACCATCTAAAAATATTTAGTTTTATAGGTCCCCTTAATAAAAATATAGTAAGTTTCAAAAATAAAAAAATTTCAACATCCATATTACTTATAAGTAAACATCACTAAAAGTGAAAATTGTGAAAAATTACTAAAAATAGCCATCCTAGATAGGACCTACTTAAAATAGAATGTACTTGTAATTGGTTTCAAATCACTTGTATCATTTCATACCCCACATGTTGCATTGCTTTTTTACCATCATGAAGGTCAAGTATTCATACCTAGAGCTAATTTCCACTTGAACCATTCAATACCCCAATGTGGGGACGGTGATGTAACTCACATGGACCTAGAAGATTTGAAGTAAATGATGTAAATGAAGCCTCAAGAAACTATAGAGGAGAATATTTTATCAGTGGTCACCCTTTGTCTATTCATAGCACTAGACTAGTCCCAGCTTGTACACAACATTATGATCCTAACACTAGAATAATAATGATAGATGATAAATAAATCCTCGTTGTCCTCACACTAAAGTGTATTTATCAATTTCTGTAAATTCCCACTAGTAGAAACATGGTCATCATAACCAAGGAGTTAGCTTTACGGGAGTGGGCAAGGATTGACTCATATTTATGAGGCTTTTATTTGGTTCATGGCTCAAACAAGGAATAAATCCCTCTCGTATCCCCAAGAACTGTCATGAAGTGAGCTTCATGAGGCATATTCTAATGTCATGTCATCATCCAACTGAACAAAGTAATATGGAAAATTACCCAAAGTATTTCCAAAATTGGATGGTTTAGTTCATTATAGTGGTTACAAGAGGAGATCAAATGGTGGATTTGGGGAAAATCATAAGTAACAACCTTCATCGTCAATTGTTGTAATTACGCACCTCTAATAAGTTCACAATGAATTCATATTTGGTGTATTACATCACTTTCACAAGACTCTTCTAATGCTATCCACTACTCCACTACTCCTAATATACCATAAACATCACCATCCTATGAGAAGTATCCACAACTCACACATTGTGAGATTAACTCTCACTATTCTAAGGTGAATGATGCATTCACCATGTGCATCATAAGGTTTCTCAAAGGAAATATAGAATGGAGGATCTCATCTTAAGTTTTGCATTGATTGAGAAGTACGAGAGCCATTCATGAAATTCCCACCTTCACCTACATTAGGGTCGAAGGATTTGATCTTGCCCCTCATAGGCTACCCAAGTACCTGAGTGATAAGATCATCATGTTTGAACTATGCCGACAGTTATCTCATGTTCATACCAAGTGCAAGAATTTAAAAATAAATGTGTGTCATTTCCCATCTCTCTAGGAATATACTCGTGCAAGAATATTGTGGATGCAAAAAATTGAAACATCCTTCATTGATCTTAGTTTGTATTCCTACATATCTCAATCTGACTTTGATATTAGAAAGAATCCAAAACTTTCATCTTCCAAGATTGCATCATGTCCCAAAAATTGAGGATTATTGGATCAACTGCACAAATGACTTTGAGGTCAAAAATGAGATTACATGTGGATGACAGTGGACCAAAATGAGAGACTTCAAGTTTGATTTGTTTTGGATGTAATAAAATATGATGGGTTGGACCTTGTTTGATCCTAAATACCAAGCATTACAACCTTCCCTCTTCCTCCCACTCTATGGAACATTAGGGAATTAGGTGATATCAAAGAGAGGACCATGGACCGTGATCCAAAGGTCAAAGTAATGTTCAAATGTAAGAGAAACTTATTTTATTATGTCATAGTGGTCTTATCTTTTTGTTTAAGCAAGTTTTTACACTTCTTCCTCAAGGCATCTAAGAAATCCATTGAATCTACTCATTCAAAGGAATATTTTAAGAGAAAATTTTGGAAATAGATTACATTGAATTTTATCCCGTAGGAGAGGCTTCATAAGAGGTAAATTATCATTGAAAATCCCATTTAACCCCTTGATTTAGGAGAAATTGATCCATCAAAGTCTCTTTTCATCCCCCATAATCCAAGTGTGTCCTCCTCGGTAGTTGAATCTCTCATCTTGAGCAGGTGTGATTCCTTATCGAGCACTTAAAAATTATCCTATGCCGAATTTGTGTCCACACCGGTGAAACCTTCCCATGGGTATAGGAGTTACTTAGATGTGAATAAAGAATGGTGCACAAAACCTAACACCTAATTTTGAGGCCATCTCAAAATACATCAAGACCAAGTGAACGAAGAAAGCACACAAAAATTCATGTTTTTCACGAGCTTATGGATCTTAATATGTGGAAGTTACATGACCAAAAATTGTAAAACCCATGGGAGAAATGACAAAGATAACTATGAGCTGACTAGGTTTCTTTGGGACAAACTACACACGAGGAATTGCACCTATTCAAAAGCCTAATTTTTACTAGGAAATGAAAGAAAAAAACAAATTGTGGAACAACTAGAAGAGCATGTGAGAACCCTCACTTCCTATGTGTAATCCTTCTTGGAACCCAATGTGGTACCACTTCCTCTAAAGAGGCCATCTCTCCCATCAACAATTTTGACCCTCAAGTGATCAAGAGATCTCAAGGGTACACACCATGTAATGGAGAGATAACAAAAATGGGTGGAGAAGATTCTGGAAAATGGAAAGGTAATGCTACCCAAGGTTCTCTCATTATTCAAATTTTCCCTTTACCATTGTTTCCAAGGTAAAATGACCAAGGAGGATATTGAGAAAGAAAATTCCCATTAGGATAGTGTGTTTCCATTGGTGTCTAAGATGAGTTTTCTTGATTCTCACTCCTTAGTGAGAAAAAATGTATTCACCTCTATCTCTAAATTTTTTTCTCTCCCATATGGTCTCACACAATGAGTGCTAAATATGATATGATAAATGATGTTATCTCAAAACTTGAGTCTTGTGGAGAGCATCATCTTGATATCTTGGAAAGTGTCATAAACATTTGTGAGAATCTTGGATCACCTCCACTCAGTGAAAAATCATCCTTGGAAGAGCTCCTTAAGTCTTTCCAAGATTTGGTCAAGAAAGAGTCAAATATCTTTCTCTTTCAATGAAGATACTTTGTAATCCCTCATGGAAATTAGAGGCTCAATATCTAATACTGTAATAGATCATCAAGTCCGATTCAACAAATGAAATAACCTTGGTGGCATTCATAAGACTTGGATCAATGTTTGGGAAGTGTTTTCATTCCACATGTAGGGAAGGTGGCACTTGTAGTAGCTCCTTTTAGCAAGGAAGTGAAGGGAGAGGAGCTCATTCCAAGATAATTCCCTTAGAGTTCTCAAGATTTGGGTATTCATCATCGAAATCTTCTTCGTCCTCGATTGATCACTCTCTTCTTTTCTCTTCTTCTTCCCCTATCTCTCTATGTTCTAATTCTTCATTGGGAATGCACTTTTTTAATTTTTCACCTTATTTACTTAAGGAAAATTTTAATTTAATATTGTAAAATTTATCCTTCATTAATAAGAAAAGGGCTTATTTTTATTCCTATAGGAATATGAAAGGTCAAAAGTGATGGGAATGTGAAAATTCATGTGGGGGAGATGAAAAGAAATTTTGTAAAGCTATATATTGGGGTGGCTTCTCCATTCCAAGGGTTGATAGATATTTTTATCTCACTACAAAAAAGAATCGATTTCTTCTATTTTTCTTGTCTACGTTCCTATACTTCCTATTTTTAAATTTGGAAGCATTGTAATCTTATGTACAATGAATAACAAACTTTGTGTCTTTGATTAATGAATCTATGGAACTTTGTGTCTCGATTTATTAGTCTTTCTATTTCTTACATGGTTATTTTATTCTGATGGATTTGGACCTACTTTGGTTAATGTCATTTAAATTTGTAAGTGCATATTCATTACAGTAACCCTCCCTCTCTATATTCTTATACCCCCTTCACCTCTCTCTAATCAAATTCCTCCCTTGTATCCTATCTAAGTAATTTGTCATAAATCTAGTGGAGTATTCCTATGTGATCCCCTGGCCTAGTGGCCACCACATATGTTAAATTTCACGTATTCAATAAATGGGATCTTCGCTATTCTAAGAGGAGGGACCTAGTCACAGAGCGTTGGTGAAAAATAACTATTTCTCCCTTGTGAAAAATTATTTTGCCAACACAAAGATAGGATCCAGTGGATAATAAAAATGAAATAGTAAAAGTATTAAAGTAGACATGGATCATATATGATTATATGTCTAGGAATGAAAATAATGATCATAAAAAAATCATGGTAAAACACATGTTGTAATTGGGAAAGTAATATGGTATGCACAATGGACTAATGTAGAGAGATATGATTGTGATAAATTCATTGTATGTGCCCTCACTATTAATATGCCCCAAATGTGATAAGAATACTTTGTATGATAGAAGGTTGTAATAATTCATAAGGTGCCAAAGATGTTATTAAAGTAATCTCGATTACTTAGATTCCCTCAACTTGGATATGACCCTAGGGTGGAAAAGTGTATAATTTCCATGGGTTTTAACCAATTACTATGTTTTATGAGGTTTGAGTGTTAAATTAGTGTAGAGTGTGAAATCTAGATAATCAAAAGGATCAAACTAGGAACAAATTTTGTGTGTTATGTAAGTGCTTAATTTTTTTGTTGTAAGTTTGTATTATATATTATTATTTGGAATAAGATGCGTGAAAGTTAAATGCAAGACTAGTGTCTTTAGGGTGATAGATAGAAATAGTAAAAATGGTGATTTGGAGTCTTTGGATAGTTGTTCCCTTAATAATCACATCATACTTATGAGAATGTATTGCATTATCGAGTAAGAAGTGGGTTCTTAGGTAAATTGTTCCCTAAACAATTACTTTAGATCCATGAAATGTTGTGCATTTTCAGGAAACAACATAGCTAAGAACTATGGTAGAAGGTTCCAATCAATTAATAGAATTTATATAATGTTTGTGTGTGTGAATGTTATGTATAGGAAAGGTTTGCATATTACTAGTTGTACATATCAAGAAAAGGAAAAGTGCACATAGGTGTAGACAATGTTTCTAATGTCATAAAAATGAAAGCATTTAATGTGTCAAATTTAGAAAAGTAACCTCTAGCTATATGATCTCTAGCAATAAAATTTGTGGATACCATCATAGAGTGTTTTCCATAGGGCTTCACTTGTTAAAAAATGTCCAAAATAGGTGTGATAATAGGATTTTTAATATTTCCCCTTAGTTTTAGGATATACCACTACATTCTCTCATTATTAAGGCCCTTTTATACTACCACCCCTATTATACTAGTATAATGATGTAAACAAGTAAATTAAAAACACCCCTTACAGGATCACACATGTTATGTACCACCTTACTAACATGACCCCCATGTTCTATCTAATGTCCAAATGATGGTTGTACGATAGGAGAATTTAGTTGTTTACTCAATGGGTTATACATACAAGTATGTCATGAGGCCATTATCGACATATGGGGAGAGAAGACACATTTGATGGATTGGATTGTATAGTAGGTATATGATGTTTCTTAGTTTATACCTTCATGGAAATGGAAGGTGGTGTCATAACCTTATTATTAAAACTATGAGTGTAATATTGTTGAAGGATTTCATATTGTTTTTTATTCTTGACTTGTGATCAAGTAATAACCATAACATGTTTATTATAATCATTGTTCTTAATTGGTGAATCTACCACACAATAGGCTTCTTGTTTTAGGGATAAATCATACATATATCTTATGTCAAATGAATCAAAACCATCATGATATTATCTATAATGATAGGGTTAAAGTTGATTGTATCCAACATGTTATTGATATCATTGAGAATGAGAATGCATTCTTTGTCATTGGAATCATTATTGCATTGTCGCTCATTATTTTCTTAGTAAAATTTGGTGACTTTATTAGAATTTTCACACATAATTAAAAAATTTATCGATGCTAGGTGCTTCTTGTCATGTGTTTCAAGTGTTTTAATTGAAATGGGTGATATAGAAAATTGTAAGAGAGGTCGAGATGCACTAGTTTTGGAATAGAGTGACTACCTATAGATTAAGACAGATAAAAGAGAATTCTAGTGATATAATTATTTTCTTAAAACTATAATGTATTATGTTTGATTGGTTAAAAAAATGATTGTTCTTGTAACATGCACTAGTGGGTATTAAATAAGTCCAAATGGAAGATGATGTATTCTTTTTTGAAATGTAAATTGATGTTATAATAGATGATAAAGTGAAGGAACATTACATAATTATATTCATAATGATAAATATAATAATGATATTTTGATTGACTTTAACTCTAAAAAAATCAATATGCTCACATCATTTAGGTTAACTTAAAAATAAGTTATGAAACTCTATAATCAATTATATTTTAAAAAATTAAATTCACAAATAAGCTTGTCTTCTATTAGAAATCCATAACTATGGGTTGATAGGTATTCATTTATCCTGTAAACTATCAACCTATATATAAGTA
Organism: Taxus wallichiana var. yunnanensis; assembly: GCA_018340775.1. Classification (NCBI taxonomy): domain Eukaryota; kingdom Viridiplantae; phylum Streptophyta; class Pinopsida; order Cupressales; family Taxaceae; genus Taxus; species Taxus wallichiana. Next base: position 479,595,936 of record CM031243.1, read on the forward strand.
AAGGAAAATGTGATTGAAATAATAACTTATGATTGGTAAATTATAAATTGATTATTTATTAAACTAGTGGCTAAAATTCAATGTGCACTAATAATAATTGAGTTTAAATTTATCAAAAGAAAAATTACATATTCTAGTTATTAAAAAATGCATGACATGTAATTAGAACTTTAAGAGTTCGGAAAAAACATAATATACGAGATATTGAAAATTAATGTTTCTCATTATAAATATTGTAAGACCCTTGCATTATTACAATATCCTTAAAACTATCATGTACAATTATCTCTAAATACATGTTTTACTATACCAAATTATATGTGCCTCTTCTTTACATCTTGGAATTGCTTCTAAAACTCTAAAAATCATTATATGTTCTATTATTTCCATATTTTAATAAACCCCCACTTAGTGGGTCTTATATTTGGAATGGTATGGTGAAGATTATTAGTATTGAATATCATATGGTTTTTCATGAAATTCATGAATGGTAAATCTATTGAAAATTTTGGATAGGTAGATGGAATGGTTACACATCTTAGCTTGATCAAGATACCCTATTGTTGAAATGTATTTTTGTAAGCCAAAAAATTCAAATTTGACAATGAAATCTAAGCCCAAATGTAAAATTTGCTTATAAACCTCTCTCTAAGTCAGTATTCCTTATGTATCATGTTCATCCTGACCTTACAAGTCATCAAATTATGTTTAATAAGCTTGTGTAGGTGTTTGAAGTAAGATATAAAGATCATTCACCTCCTTCTGGGGAAGTGCTTGAAGGCTAGTTTCTTAGTGCACCTATAATGGTCAATTATGGCCTTTTAAGGTAGGTGTGCATCCTTCATGAATGAATTGAAAGAACATAATCATCTGTAGGTGGCATTAGAGAGTTATGAAGGTTATGAAAATAATTTATAAAAGTTTTGGTTGTTTTGGAGCAGTTTGTGCAACATTGGGTTTTTCAGGTGTAAGGAGTGTAGAGCTAAATATAGAGCCTGCTATTTATTGGATGATTTTGGGAGCTCCATAAGGAGTTAAGAGGTAATAAAGTAGGCATTGGAAATATTTAGTAATTATACACATGGTGGAATCATCACAATTTTCACAAGACCCGATGAATTCTCAAGGCAATTTGATTTTCACAGACACACCACGATGTCCCGAAGGAAAGAGGGAATGTTTTTGGAAGTGGAATAATCAGGTATTGAAACCTATCCCATTGTTCTTGAAATGTTCTTGGGATTAAAAATAATATAAAACTTTGCAATAAAATACCATCTAGAGCTCTGGGAATTGTGTTTTCAAGTTTTCATACTTAGTCAATTTTTGGTTTGGCTCAATGACAAATTTTTTTATCCCTCTTGTTCCTCTCTTCCTTGGGAGGGAGGGTATAGAGGGATAGAGGGGAAAAAATATTTTCCCCACCCTTGGTTCATATCCTTGGTTTCTCATGTGACTTTTCTTTATCCCAACGAAGTGTTTAGCCCATTCCTCATATTGGATGAGAAGGTGACAAGTGGCACAATCCTACCCAAGGAACATCTATTTATCCCTCTTGTCCCTAGGATAGAGGGGAAATGAAAAATTCCCATCCTATCCCATTCCCAGGTTCTTCATATGACTAATTTTTATCCCCAGTGCTAAAGCATGTTTTTCACTTCTCACTCTCCTCTCACCCGTATTACGACACTTGTCATGATCTGGATGAGGGTGCAATTTCTTGTCCCTCTCCTCCTAGGATAGAGGGGGAAAAAATGATACCCTCCCCTAAGCCATCAAAAACATAGTTTTAAATCTAACTCTTTTCTCACCCATGAGCTTAAAAATAGACTATTGGGTTGCTTTAAAACCACAAGTAGCTTGTTTTACCTCTATTTATTCACCTAGTTTGACTAGAAGCGATTATTGATGTCATAAACCTCCAAATACCTTTAAAAATATATAAAAGATGAAAAATTATCCTAGGGAATCCATGATCATGAAAACGAATAAAAATTCATAACTTGCAAACATGAAGGTGGATTCTAGTGAAATGTTTAGGGGAAGATATCCATATCATGCACCTTCAAGAAGACTGCTATAGTAAATTGCATGGTTCCTATATTTTTAACAGTATAAAAAGTGAAATCCTTTCCCTAAAAGTTTATTTTTCATTTTAGGAGAGTTCTAGTGGATGCATCACCGTGAAAATTGGAGCATGAGATCTTAACGATGAGCCAAAACTAATGAGGGAATTTTCATTGTGAACAAACTTTGGTAAGTGAAAATTCAAAAAATAGTAAGTATCTAGTTTTTCTAATTTCTAATAATATCAATCCTCTAAAAATAGTAAGTTCTCTCTAATCAGAGCATTCGAAAAACAATGAAGATGACAAACTAGGCCAAACATGCAATTTTCCCAAAAAAGCAAAAAAAAAAAAAAAAGAACTTACTAAAAATAGAAACTTTAAAAATCAATAAAGAAACATCAATGAAGGTTCTATCAGCATGTTAGGGGTTTCATAAAATTAAATTTGAAAAAAACACATTTTCCAAAAAAATTAGCTCCCGAACCCTACCTGCTAAAAATGGAAAGTTTTGGATTCATGTATAGAAAGTTGTTATTGTCTTTTTTTTCTCTCATCTTGCTGATTTTGACATCATGAAGTTAAAATTATATGGTTTGGAACCTATTTTAACCATGGTATTAGAATATCCAAATGTGGGTGACATTGATGTTGCTCACATGGACCTAGAAGACCTGAAGAATTAGATGCTTGGAGGCCCAAGGGAACCAGTGGAAGACAATATTTTCACAAGAAGATTATATGTTGTAAAGGGGTCATCCTATGTATGTTCAAAGTAAATAATTGGTGCTAGCATGTTCTTAGCACTATGATCCGAATCAAAGATCATAAGAGCAAACAATAATTCTATACTTTCATTTCTCAATTCAAATGACATCTCGTAATGTATGAAAATCCTAACAGTAATAATATGGTCGTGATCACAAAGGAATTTTCATCAAGTGAATGGTCAAAGATAAAATCCAATCTCTAGGGCCTTATGACCTGGGATCATGTCTGAAACAAGTAAGGATTCCTTCTAGTGTACCAACAAAATTTTCTAGGCTTGAATTTCTTGAAGGATATTAGGATGCAATCATTCTCTCGAAAGCAAGTGTAATGGGTGAAGAGGCCAAATGAGATTTTCAAGATTGAATGGCTCGAGTTAATCCTCATTTTCATTGAATGGAATCAGACGATTGACCGGGGACAAATCATAAGTAATAATCTCCACTATCAATTACTTCAATTGTAGGTCACTAGAAAATTCACAATGACATCATTCTTGGTATACGCTCTTGCGAGTACAAGACCATTCAAAGGCCTGAATCTTACACAAAATGTTTCTCAAAGGGCCCCCACTTTTGGAAGGTATCCAAAAATTGATTTGAAAAGAAAACAATCATCATTTTTCAAGAGTGAATGATGCATTCACCATGTTCACCATACAATTATTGGAAGGAAACTTGGATTTAAGATTGTCCCATTAGGCTGCAATATTGATTAAGAGATACAAGTCCTATTTCACTCATTTTTCTACCTTCTCTTACATCAGAGTCTCACGGTTTGAACTCACTCCTTGCAGACTCCCAAGTTACCTCAGCTGACAAGATCACAATGTTTGAGCTATGTAGGAAAATTTCTCATGTCAATGTGAAACTTTGGAACCACAAAAGGAAAGGTGTGTCATTTCCTATCTCTTTGGGAAATTTCTCATGTAGGAATGTTACTGATGCTTCAAATCTCAAAGATTCAATTATCTCTTTGAACCTCTATTCATATACACGTAGTAAAATTTTTGACATCGAAGCACACCTAAGGCCTTCCATCTTCCTAAATTGCACCATGTCCCCCAAATCAAATACTTTTGGGTCAATTTCTTGGATGATTTGAAGGTGAGGAAGTGAGATCACATGAGGATGAACTTGAGACAAATGAGAAAGTTCAGATTTTATTCTAGTTTGAAGATGGAGTAGAAGATGATGGGACTGAATTGTATGATCCTGAATATCAAGTGGTGAAGGTCTCACCTCTCCCATAGGTATCATGGAGCATTCATGAGTCAAGGGACATAAATGAATAAAATGAAGTGGTAATCTAAAGATGTAAGGAATGGTTTAAGGAAAAGAGGGTTGATCTCATTGAATCAAGTGGCATTTAGAATCTTGCAAAGCAACCATCTCATCACTCATCTTCTAAGACAAGTGAAATAAATATAAGATCTACTCACTCAGGAGATCCCATAAAAATGAAATCAATGGAAATTGAGGTTTCTCACTACAGGAGGTTACGCAAGAAGGAAAAATTAATTTAGGAACCTTTAGAAGAACTAGATCAAGGAGAGATTGATTCATCTCATCCACCCATTCCACACCGAGATCGAGCATCTCTTCCTCTCGTGATTGAGCCTATCAAAAATTCAGTATGTAACCTCTAACATTGAGCCCAAAGTTACAATCATGACCAATGTTGAAGTTAAGACAATGGAGATTTTACCTTGGGTTTAGGAAATGATCGGAGGAAAGAATCACACCGTAAAAAGGTTGTGGTCCCATATTTTCAAGCTATTTCAAAGATGGTTAAAACAAAATCAGGCATGAAAGAAAAAAACTTCCCACTTTTTCGTGGTGCTTTAAGAAACTAGTATGTGGAATTTTATCGACCAAAACCAGTGAATCCCATTGGGTAAATTAATCCATCGAGACTATGAGATGACTACACTTTATTTGGGGAAGGAAACGCATGAATGATATTCTCACCTATTCAAAGAATATTCCATTCTCCTTCTTGCAAAAATGGAGAGTACAAGGAGAAGATTGAAAAACTAGAAGATCACGTTCTTGGAAGAACAATGGAATGAGAGAGGGGTGAATAGTTCCTAATAAAATTTCATTTCATTTACCATTACATACATTCATCATTCAAACCATTCATTTAATCATCCATGAACCATGTGAGATTATTAGGTGTGTATAGATATTCACAAGTGCATATAACAATAGAGAGAACACAAGACACCAAATGTAAGTGGGAAACCCTCAAGGGGAAGAAAACCCACTGAAAAACTTTATTTATATTACACAAAACAAAATACTTGCATGAATATTACACATTATGTAAGATTTCTTTAGTGACGCACCCACCCTATAAGGAGCATAAACCCCTAAACCTTTGCTGATATGACTCACAAAAAAATTTCTATGAGTATTACACATCATAATATATTTTTAAAATAAATTACCATAGATTATTTTCTGATCCCACAGCTGATTTTGATCCAAGTTCAGCTCCAAACACATCAAACCTTCTTCAAACTATCCTCTTCTCTAACTCACTCATTTCTTCTTCTTCATGGGCTAAATATATCAATTTACCTCACACATCTGATTCTTAACTCTTCTCAAGTATTCATAACTCTTCTAGGATATTTCCATTAGCCCTCATCACTCTTCTTCAACCTCCTATAGGTCGGTCATATCCTCCCCTTCTCGCTAGTCACAAATAACTAAGCACACTAGCTTATATACCCAACTCAACTCTAAAACACTCCTAGGTCAGCCATGAAAAATTAGGTTGGTCATACCAACTCAAAAAAATATAATAATAACATCACCAAAATACTCAATTAGGTCGGAAGGGGTAACACCAACAAGGACAAACACCAAAACAATCCAACAAGCTCAAAATGCACTCTCCAAGATCTAGCGAATATAATATGATCTTTAAGGGCATGAGGAATATTTTTCATAGCTCAAAATCATCATGAAACATAATAAAACCTCTAATCATATCCAGTAAGCTCAAGAACATCTGAAACACCCATCTCCATCATGAAACACTCCAAGATACAAGCAAGAACAACTAGGTCTTCAAGCACTTAGAATTCAGTCCTAAAGAATGACCAATTTGACATAATTAAATCATCATAATTCCTCAATAAGTATACCATTAGAAAGGTATTTGAATATATTTTTGGAACAACTCCTTTTTCTCAACTCATATTACATGGCCTTCAACCAAGCTAATATATGAAACTTCACATTTAGGATTTTAGGACTCAAGAACTAGTCTTGAGGAAAACATGCTCTAACACCTCCAAAGCATTTTCCAAGATAAAACCCAAAATGGAAAATTTCAAGGACACTTGTATCAAAATGTTCAACTATTCAACTACTGAGAAACATATGTCACATGGATAAAACTAACCCAACACACCTATTCCTTCACACCTTTTTGAGAATCCAACTAGGGATTTCTAGGCCACTAGGGTTTCAACATAAAACCAGTTCATCTGATAAAAAAATATCCAATACATCATATAAAGTGTGTAACAATTTTCCATGACCAAAAATAAGCACAAAAATGTGTAAAATGAAACTTCTTTATAAAACATAAGACTAGCATTTTAGCCCTTAAGGCCAAAATCGGTAGGCTGATTTTTGAGACTTGTATCTCAAAATTTCTTCAAGAAACATGCCTAAGAAATTTCATGGATATCTAGAACATCTTGAAGGATTCAAAAAAATTATTTTTCATCTTGAGCTTCCATATCAACCCCTGAAACTACAAATTTCCACAAAGCAATGGATTTTCTCTCTTCCCAAAACAACTAGAACACCAAACCACCACCAAAATGATCATGTAGGAATAATCTACAAGCCCAAATCATCACATTTAATTTCTAACATAATTTGAAGACCAAAAAAATTCAAATATCTCAAATCACTCTAGAAGGAGGGTTTCATTAGGGTTTAAGAGCAGTATGACTTCTTAACGATTGTTCATAAAAACCAGACGTCCAAACAAACCAATTTTTTTCAAAACCTTATATAATCCATGAAAAAACATACCCTAAATCCTCGGGGTCACATGCGAGTGTGTTTGAGTAGGTGAATAAAAGAACATGCCATATTGATATAGATTTGCCTCTTTATAACTTAGTTTTACTAAAAACATCATAACTTGAGATTCCTTCATAATTTTGACCTAAAATTTGTCTTGAAGTGCCATGACTACCTCATCTATACATGAAAACTCTCATCCATGCTCAAATATGGATTAAAATCTCCAAAATTTAAGACTTACATTTGTTATCTTACCTTGTCTTCATTAACATGCTTCAAAATGAACTCATACATGCACTATACCTCTAAAACGATGACTTGATAAGTCTTGTAAGCTTCATATAAAGTTTCACCATAGTGCTCCCATGCTTAAAAATATTTCCCTTCTTCATATATCATGCCTTCATATCATCTTGCTTGTTTTAGGTCTATGAATAGGCATAAAATGAAAACTTCACACCATGAATCTTTATGAACTTACCATGATGACCCATTTCACACATGTAAACACCTCTAACACATCATAATAACCTTGATATACCTCATCAAATCCTTTAAAAATCATCCCATAACCATCCATGCTTGCACCATGCCTACTCACCTTAACAACTTGACCAAATCTAGACACTACCAATCAACCTTTTTGTTTGAATTCGACTTACACCTCATGGAGACTCACATGAAACTTACACACCCTTTTCCATCAATAGAATTTGACATCAATGACAATAACTAGACTCAATGGCCAACAATCTCCCATATTTTCATTGATGACAACCACCTTTAGAAAAACATTGATGAATGACCACTTCACACCTACTACACCTCTTTTAAATTTTTATCACGCTACTCTCCCCATTTTACATCTATTAAAAATTCATGGAAAAATGACAACACACCATGTCAACAATGCACAAGATAAATGACTTACTTGAATTGAATCCCCTTGGTTTGTACTTTCTCTTCTTGTCTTGAACCAACAAAAATAAATAATCCATGAACCTGATAAGACCATGCATATGACTCCCTACGATTGTATACTCTCCAAATTTTTTCTTCATTCATGTTTTACAACTTCTTCTAGGTCTATATCATGTAAAATCCACAAAATTTACCTCCAATACTGTCATAATCACCTTTAGGACCAATGATCATGAAACATACCCTTGATCCAACAATGTAAAAATTTGGATTTCTATAGAAGATCACTCATCACATGAAACTCTACCTTATGAATCCCCATGGGAAAATGTTGTCCTTGTATAAATACCTAATAAAAAGTACAAGCTCTTACCTTGATCTCATGTTATGTAGATGAATCAACAACATGATGTCAAGATTGTTTAAAAATTTGTAGTCTTTATTATTTCACTCGGTATCCTAGGAGTGTTGGAACTTCACTCAAATAGATATGATCACTCACCCGAAGCATGTGAAGGTACCTTGTCCCTCCTTTGTGATAGCATGTCCAAATGTTGGCATGCATGTTCATAATAACCATAATCAAAGTGTATATCCCAACATAATAATCAGATCTGTGAACTTAGACGAAAACATACATAGTAAAGAAAGTTTAGTGATCAAATAAACACCAAGATTAAGTTCACTAGCATGACCCTATAATAAAACACATCAATCACCATAACCCAACCACCATACTCCATTAATAACCAACAATATTACATAAAAAAGTTGAATACATTATAACAATATTCAAGTTACGTGCACCGGATTCATACCAAAATCATAACTCTACTACAATATGGATCCATAAAACAATGTATTATATCACATATATAGGTGTGGGAATTTCCCTTCCCTCCCATACACTCTCAAAATATACTACATGCTCATAGTAGCCATTCATACTTAAAAAAACAACTAGGATGCTTACATGCTAGTCTAATAATAGATTAAACCTCTAGATAAACTCTTCTTCTAATCCTATTATTAGCTCTCATGCATTAGTTCAAATTGCAAGTCCATCCCTAAAAAATAGACTCTCCTTAGATGAAAATATATTCTTACATGTTGCCCACTCCATATCTCTTTTTAGCCCAACACTAAAAAATTGGCTAAGTTTCTTTCCTTCCGCATGATGATCTGCGTGTGCAACCTTGTTCCTTCTTTCACGCACTAAATCTTTCATCTGGTGCGCTCATCATGTTTACCCATCCATGTGTTTCCTCTGTAATCCTTCCATGTGTGTGCGACGACTGTGTAGTCAACACTTAGTCATTTTATGGCACCCAACATTACACCACACTAGGTATGTTTTTAGTCCTCAATAATCATCTATTTTCCACACAACGAATGGAAATGAATTATTCAAGAATCAAAGAGTAAAGAACGTGTACACGACTTAGAGCTTCATGGTAACACTTGGATCTTGATCCATTCTCTCATTTCTCACTCTTATTCCAGCTCTCGGGCCTTCTTACGTATTCAAGGGTATAGTCCCTTTCAAAAAACTATTTGCCAATAATAAAAAAAACGTCTACACGACTTGCAAAAAGAATGTAAGAATCAAATATTTCTCGAGAAAATAATAGGGGAATTATGGGTTCACCCATGTTTCCAATGCCATCCAGCCCTCTAACTCCATGCTTTCTGAATAGGTGATTCACCCAAAATGTAAGGAACCTTTTCATGTATTAAGTCGTTACCCCTTTCCTTGACTTTTCGACCATAGCCTCTAGTTGTTTTCTGCATCACTCAAAGCATGTCCATCCTACGTGTGACACGGGGTGAAGCTCCTTTAAATTTTTCTCAATGGAGGTCCTCAATACATAAATTACCTCCTTATTTTCTCAACTTTGGCCAAAAATATTTCATGTCCGCCTTGTTTCCCTTGTTCTTGGCCTAGAACTCCAAAATTGCTTCATTCATGGCCACAAGTAGTCCCACCACATGATCTCTATCTTTACAGTTATCATAAAAAACCTCTACGATATGAATAATTACCTTCACCACTTCAACAACCTCACCATATTGGGTAATGAAGGATTCAACCTTCTCTTTCTCTTGTTGTTTTTCCGCACTAATACATCTTCTACAAACTCCAAATCTAGAGTTGGATGTTTGTGTGGTTATCATGCACATTAGGTCCTCTAAGAAATTAAAAGTTGTCTCATACTTCGTTCCATCGTGAGGGTCCAAATCTGGGCGCACAAGTAAAATTGCATCGGTGATGCATTCTACTTTCTTATATGTTGCATGCATTCACCATTTTTCTTCCCTCACCTCTTGTTTCAAGCTGTGTAATTATTTTCTCTTTCTCCTTTATCTCCATATCTCTCTCCTAATTTCTTTGTTCTTTTCATCCAGTTTCCTCTGCATATATCTTATTTTGCTTTTTTATTAAAAATTAGAGGTCCAACCTCCACCAATAAGTTATTGAGTGTGTTACATGCTTGTTCATTTGAAAATTATTGTGAATCTAATATCAAGTACGCTTCTCCTAGAGTGTACATGTCTTATGTTTCTATTAATGAATGACCATTGACCTCAAACTCGGGTTCTTCTATATGCAATTTGAGTGCCGGGATAACATATTCTTATGTGTGCGGTAGCACCTCCTCTTTACTTGAAAATGACCAACAAAACAATTGGATTGTGGCTATTGTGTTACGATACAGCGAAAAAAAAACTTTATTTGGGTCAAGTCTATTATATCCCTTGGATATCCTTGGGAAGCCCTCTTTGTAAGAGATTTTTTCGCACCTAATAAATTTTTCTTTTCTTCGCTCCTTTCTTCCTTGCCATGTGCCACTTCATGTTTGACAAGGTGCTCTATAATTTTTGCAACTTCCTTTTCTAGTTTGCACTCTATCTTGGGATTAGTGGTATGCCTAGCTACATACTCTGTTGGTTCCAAATTATCTTTTTTGGTCTTAGTGATAGGTGACTTGATGCCTCCTACATCGACATCAATAAGATGAGTGTCCTCATATTACACGCTATGACCCTCTACATTTTATTCATTGATAGTATAAATATGTGGGATCAATTTCTCTACCACCTCTTCCTCACTTTCATCCTCTTCTTCCTTACGAATTTTAATCTTCTCAAAATCCAGAGCTAGGCACTACCCTCTGCTTCTTCTTCACTAGAGACCTCCCCTTACATGTTTCCTTCTAGTCTTGGTACTCGGCTCCGTCTCTTTCTATCTTTGGTATATTCCTTATAGGTGCGTCAAAATGGAAGTCTTATCTCTACTTCTTTATTCACTTTCACTAACGGTGGGAGTCTCTTCATGCACTCATTTTTTTGGTTCTAATTTCTTTCTCATTGTGGGATCTTCGAGGATGGTTACATCATCTTCCACAAACTTCCCATCTATAACTTGTAGCCTTAGATATATATATATTTTCCTAGCTATTCTGTGGCTATTGGAAATGTAACATGTTTATACAAATGAATTATTTTTGATAATTATCTCTCCTTGTATGTACTCTTCTTAGGGTAGAAAACTATCGAAGCATGGAATGGTGCTCCTTGTATGCTTTGTCTACATAAATTATCAACTTGTGTGCTTCCTTAAAGCTTGTTTAAAATTCTCTAAAAGTACTACGTTGTGAAAGAAAATGGAATTTTTCACCATGGGCTCTTGGTCCCATCCTTTAAAGTGAAATTCACAATATAATATTGTTGATATATTGCAAACTCAAGCAACCCCATCCTGGGGTAGGAAACTCAATTGGAATGTTCCATTTAACATTGAACGCATCACACATCCGTTTGCACAATTTTTCCTCCTATACCCTATATGTTGGTTTACATGTATACTTTGTAAACCGCTTCACGAGGGATGGGTCTTCCTTAGGATACTCCCATATTTTATCATTTGGCCCATCGAGCACCCTACTTTTCCAAGAAAACTATCAACAATAAAATATTTACAAAAATGATTTTATCTCCATCACACACAGCTTCAATGATTTCTTCTACTATGAATGAGGAAATTTTATATATCATTCCCTTCGATATCTTCTTGTATACATGAAGCTAATATTTTTCACTTGGGTCCACCTCTCTTGTCCATTCAACTTTGTGAGTAAGCGTAAAACCATTCCTCATGATAGGATCATCAAGTTTGGTGAAATCTAGTGCATTCCCTCCTTTTTGTATTCAAAATCTACAACATTCTTTTTACTTGGTGTCATTCACTAGGTCTTCATCAAACACAACCCTTATACGAAAAAAACTAGTATACTTCTTTATTAACTATGTTGTAAGGCACATTCGGCTACCTAAAAATAGAAGAATTCCTCATGGACATATGACATCATCCAATGGTACAATATCTTAGCTTCCTCAAAGAACAGAAGCTCGTATAGCAATAGTAACCCTAATTTTTCCAATAACCTCTTCACCTTGTCATCATCATACTGGGTCTTGTCATCAGGTTCTTTCTTCTATGGGGACGAACAAGTCTTGATGCCATGTCACATGTAGTTCTATCTATGTGATGATTATAGTAACTCACCTCCATGTTTCACGCATGGGAAACCTTTTCCTTTCCCATTAACACTCCATCGGGGTATTACATCTTTGAATACCATTCCTCCTCAATATCCATATGGACATTAGCTTCTCCTTGCCTTTTCCTTTACTTTCTTCTTTGGTGATGTGGTTTCTACTTTCCTTGTTCCATATCCATCACACAAACTCAAACCATTACCTTGTGCCTTACTCTACCTTTGGTGACTTAAACTTATTATCACGGACATTTTGTGTAACAAATTTACACTTCTGGTTAAAATTCTTTACTCGTGCCCTAATTTTTAAAACTCTATCTAGAAAAGTCATAATATTCCCCAAGTACCCTCCATGTAATCTCAAATTTCTAGATTTCCTTTAATGGAACCCACTCTTCACTCGGTCGTGTCTTATTATTCACCTTTGGTTATAGATACTCCAACTCGGAACTCGATTTCTCAATCAAATCACTCAAATTCACTCTAGGTTGCATGAAAAATACACAAATTTCACTCAAGGTAAGGTAAAAATGAATTTAACCCGACGCCTCTTTATAGGTTTCCAACTTTTTACGGCATTAATTCCTTACCAAATATCACTATACAATTGATTTAAATTCAACTTTTCTACTTTTCCTACCTTTTTCATAGTTTCCATCGTGCATTCCAGTGCTTTACCTTGAGCTCGTAAATTACTTCCCCGATTGCATACCTCCTTACGTGTGCTCCATGCACCGAAGTACATAAACCTCTGTGTCTCATACTAATTATTTCCCCATGCTGCTCCCTACCTCGTGTAAGGTTGCATGCACATTCATCATTAGTGTATTTTCCTCTAAGAATCATCCTTATTCTCTCCATCCTTCTTATGACACCTTCTCTCTTCCGTATTCCTAAAGAACCAACATCATCATCGACGTGTGCACTTCTTTAATTATTAGGTAACCTTAGCACCAAAACTTTTACTTTTCTATGCGTACTTATAATCCACCCCACACTAAAAGTATGCACGGTCCTCTACGCATGAAATCACAAAATAGTAATCATAATTTTGCATGAAAACACGCTTATTACAACAACACACAGAACTAAAATTGACAAAGCATAAAAACAATGAAAAGAAGCACATGAAAAGGGAAATATAATATAAGTGGCAAAAATACCTTATTACAAAAACCATGAAGCCTTATTTATATTAGGGCTTAAGCCTAATCCCATTGAAGTAACTGAGAAACCAAGTGCTATTATCGCACCTACAACTAACAAACACATAAATCAAGTATCTTTATTACTATAAATGGTTTTAACAATGAACTTTTAGTTTCCACTGGGTGGCGTGCAAACTTAGAATCATACGGAATTACCATCTTCCCCACCTCAAATTCCTTACTTGAGATATTTCTATCATTCCATGCTTATTTTCTATCTTCTAACTGCATTAGTTTTTCTATGTGCTCCTCCACAACTTTTTCATCAGCTAGTCCTCCTATGTTTGAAATACGTAGGGATTTCAACATGAATTTAACAAGGTAGAATATTCTTTGTGCCAAAAACCAATTGAAAGGTTTTGGCCTTATTTAACCTCTTTTAGGTGGTCCTATATGCCCAAAGGACAATAAAAATTTATCATCATAGTATTTCATTCCAACATCACTTATTTTTGTCAATGTTTATCCCATAATTTTATTGAAAGCTTCAATAATACCATTGGTCTGTATGTGATAGGGTGTTTTCTTATGGTGTGCCACTTATAAACTCTCTGGATAGAATCTGATTGTCTCATTTAAGAAATGAGTACCCCTATCACTTGTTAGACTTAATGGACATCCATACATGCTAATAATGTTTTCCCATAAAAATATTACTATTGTAGTGTTTATGCAATACTTTGTAGGTATTTCTTCATCTTGACCTTGTGAAATAGTCATCACAAGTTATAATATAACACACACCGATCTATGCATGGGTGGGAAATAGGACCTACAAAGTCAATCACTTATTTCTCAAAAGGCTCAACACTTTGAATGGTCCTCAAAGGAATCTCATATCTAGATCTAGGATACCCAAGGCGCTGAAAATGGTCACATGCCTTAAAATATTCTTTAGTATCCTTATAAAAATTTCCCACTAAATACCAACCATCATAATATTGTGCGCACACTTAACTTTAGTGTAGTTAACATCCAAGTTATTATCCTCATCATTTATCATGCATACCAGTTTACCATTTTCTTTTACTTCCCAGACATGGACCATCTCTTATTCTTCAATCTCTTCAAGGACAAGGCATGCATCTAAATTTAAATCTCCAAACATATCTAATAAGATTTCCCCATACTTTGCACTATCTCCCAAAGTAAGGCACTTCATAATTTGCAGTGCTTCATTGACCGGTGGCTTAGTAGAAAAGTAATCAAAAGTATAAATCATGCATGAGGTCATCTCTTGCCGAGTTAATTGTTTCTCTTGTCAACTCTACATGAACATACCATGCACACACGTAACTTCTTAAAGAGGAATAGAAGTTATGCACCCGAGTGATGGTGGAAATGCCTCCTACCCCTCTGTCCAAAGTCTTTCATAACTCTGAATGTTATGTGAGGTAGGGGACATCCCATGAAATTATCATATATGTGAAGGTACATTTCTCCTTATTAACCTAGTAGAAAAATTTATGCAACAAAGGTAGAACACGTGAAAATCATGATCGGTTGCACGTGGATAAGATGCCATCCTGGCAACAGGTGGCCCAGGAAAGAGCATGCTAGTGATGGAATCTTCTAGAAGATCATCATGAGATGGAGTGGAGAGCTCAGGCCTAAAGGAACATGCTCGCTTAGAGGACCACATTCGACACTTGGCAAATGGATCTGAGGGCATGGCAAGGTGAGTTGGTAGCACGGGAAGATGATAAATACAAGTGCCTATGGAACAGAAAATGAGAAGAGACCGAGATAACATACAGATGGGGATATAGAGATAGAGGAAGAGATATACAGAGAGAGAGAGAGAGATAACATGGGTGAAGCTCTACAGGATTGTTGTGAGTGGAACTTTGATGCAGAAAGGAATGTACTAGGCTTAGTATTGTAATTTATTTTTCTTTTGGCATAGTTATACAAGCCTAGTGATGTGCATGACTACGGTCTACCCTCTATGGCTCTTTGTAATGAAATAATGAATACAATGAGGTTACCTATTACAAATAGACATGGATATCAGTAGCTTTAATGTATATTTCATTCATAGGAGTTCTCTTTCCTTGCATGCTATGAATGAATGATTGTATCTTTCTTTCTATTATAATATATGTTATGGAGTCTATTAAAACATCTAGTTTGAAGAAGCTACAAGGATCTGGAGGCCATTCTGAGCCCTATGATTCTTGTATGTCTAAAATTATTTCCTAAATACTCTTACACTAATCATAGATAAATTCTTCCCACTAAAACTCACATAAAAGAGAGACTCAGCACCCGCGCGTGCCTCGGGTGAGCACTCAACTTACTGGGTGATAGGTAGTGATGCACATGGGATTCCTTCCTTTTATAGTGGGAGTAAAATTGACTACATCTTGGTTCCATTTCAGGACCTCTTTTCAAAGTTGTAGTGGGATATAACATGCATCATGATCTGTGTAAAGAGTAATGACGGATCGGTTAACATTGGAAAATGTTGAGTCATGGTTCAAGAGCATGGAAGATGAATTTTCCCAGAGATTCAGCACTAGACCTGAGTTTAATACACGTAGATGGGTAGAAGAGAATCTCTACCATGATCTATATGAGACTTTTTTCTGCTGCTTCCCAGTAGAGTTATATGGATGGCTTTCAGCCTATGCATCTAGATCAAGTTGGCATTATGGATCATGGATATGGACCGAAGAAGACTACCAAAGAGGTTGTAGGATGCAGATCTGACGTGGACCCATGTTGTAGATCACTAGTGGGGAGGAGTACTAGCTAGCTACACTCTAGAATATGCCATTTCCATGTATTCTTTCCCAGAGATTGTTGAGTTTGAGTTTCTATGAGAACCTAGAGGAACATTTCTATGTGTTATTCCTCTAGCTATGAAGATATTGATGGTTACCATGAGTTTAGAGGTGCTCCCAATGGCTGGCTAAACCATTCTGAGAGTGGGTAAGGAAGCTCGGGTGGAGGAAGATGGAAGATGATACGACAGAAAGGAGAGGGAAGAAAGATGGCTCAAGTATGGTGAAGCATGTGAAAGGGAGATTACTAGGTGATGCGAGGCTGCTAGTGTGATGGATCTATGGAGACAGATGTTGTGGAAGGAGTTGAGGTTCACGTAGAAGATGTGGAACCTGAGCAGTTTGTGCTACCCCATCTTGGCAAGCGCGTGAGGGAGACCCCTTCATGGCTTCTGGTGAGAGTTCATCACATGGAGAAAGGAGAGTTGTTGGCACATATCTAAACCCACCCAAAGTGACCGAGACCCTGGTGCTTGGTTTTTCCGATCCAGAGGAAGTATTGACCCAATTGAAACTAGTGGAAGAGATAGATCCCATGCCTAGGAGGTATAATTTTTCAGTTCCTTCTTCTATGGCTGCACATATTCTAGTATTTGGAGGAGTTTTTAGACAAGGGGCAAGTGTACAAGATTTTGGTCTCACATCAGGGAGTGGCACGGGACAAAGTAGTGGTAGGGGGCTATCACAGACCGTTGATGCATAGTTCAGTGGGACCATGGGGGCACTTGGCACAGCTCCTACAGGCCCTATTAGACCCAAGTGGTTCGTGGATCTGGTGGCTCTAGAGGTACAGGACCTAGTGGACCTAGTGGATTAGTGGTGGAGGAAACACTAGAGGGAACCAAGGCTTTGGTTCAGACAAGGACCCCAACCACCACCTCAAGTTTTCTTTGAGATGTCTCTACATTTACCAGATTACAGGGGCATTGAGGATGCTATAGAACATGTTCACAAGTGTGAACTACTATGGCGCGTGAAAGGTATCACAACCCTATAATGAAAGGCTAGTCAATTTGCAACCACATTGCAAGGGCACGCACATAGCTGGTATAGAAAGTATGACCCTCATCAAATGGTGGTGGATTACACTACCTTAAAGAATGCATTCCTGGCAGAGTTCCACATTCCTAAGTTTGAGTAAAAAAGCATTAGTGCTTTGAAGGAGATATAACAAGGAATGGATAGAGAGTGTGTGGGAGTATGATGCATGCTTTAAGACTCTCTTGTCTAAATTATCATATGATATACATCCTTCTCAGCATGCACAATGGTTTGTTGGAGGATTGATCACCCTTTTAGAAGGGCCTTGTCTCATAAGACTTTTACAGATCACGTGAAGCATTGGAGGCTACCCTTGCACCAAAGCTGTTGGTAGTATTGATACTAGTGTTAGCCCATTCTTGGAGGCTCAGATTGCTGCTATGGCTAAGCAGTTGGAAAAGCTATTATCTGAACTTGGTCCATGAGACTCACAGTGGTTTGTGGTGCATAGATTGTGAATAGAGGGGCACGTTAAGGACAATTTCCCCCGGAGGATGGTACGCGTGTTGTGACATTAGACTATGAAATATGTCATGGGGACCATGATGCAAGTAGATGTCCCTTGTTGCAACACATGATCAGGAAGAATGTATCTTGTTATTGCAATATTTACACCTCCACGACCCATGATACTAAAGATTGTAGGCTCATTGATCAGATACATGAGGCCATTGATCATGGGGTGTGCCAAACCAAAGCATTGCCAATGGTTCTAAAAATGATGATCACCATTATGAAGAGCATGCAGATGGAGGCACGCGTGGAAGAGGTTTTCGAGGAGGATTCCATGGATGAGGTAACCATGGAGGAAGGAGTGAGTTCCCATGAGGAACATGTTTTAACTGTGGATCTACAGAACATTACAAGTGTGAGTGCCTAGACTTGTTGCAGTGCTCATGGTGTGGAAAGAAGCATAAGTATGAGGAGTTCCTGGAATTATTTGAGCATATGAATCAGCAACACCTAAGGAAAAAGGTGTTATGATGGTCAGCATCAAGAAGGAAGACATACAATGGATGCCTCGGGTAACATGGGATGAAGGTTTGGAGCCTGTCTTGGTAACAACAAGGGTAGAAGCCACACGCATAAGGGAGATACCAAGATAGAAGAACCTGGTTTCAAGAGAAGAGGTCATTCATGGAAAGTATCCAGACCCCACGCATCAAAAGGAGATATATCAGACACCATGGATGTTATTCAAAGCTTGTAAGGGGAGATCTAGTGTCTAAAGGAGCAATCCTAGGAGGGAGGAACAAGGAAGGAGAATCGAGGGCACAAAAAGATGACCTGGATGAGGTCAAGGAGGTGTGTAAAATGCTAAGGCAAGAGAACATCATTCCTTTGCTAGGATCCTGGTTGAGAGAGAAGGTACCACACATGCCGCCAGAGAAGAGCGTGAGAGATAGGTCTTACACATGAACCTTCCCCCTCACAGCCTTGACTATGACAAGGAGATTACATTGAATGCAGTTGTAGATGGATGGCTCCTCAAGCAATATACTCATTGACACTAGCGCGGAGGTTAATGTTTTGACTTTGGATGCATGGCATCAGATGGGGAGACCTACATTACATCCATCTTCAAATGTGTTGTATATGGAAAACAAGACTAAGGAAATGCCCATCAGTGTCTTGAAGGATGCAACTATTACTATTCAGGGAGCCAAGTTTACTGGGGACTTCAAAGTCTTGGTGCTCACCGAGGTGGACAATTTCCCAAAGATTACTTGGGTGCCCTTGGTGTTACAAGAACAATGTGGACCTTTGGTTCAACAAAGGGTACATTAGTTTTGAGAACAAAGAGGAGTGGGTCATTATACCCCTGGTTGATGGGAAGTCAATGCCCTACATTGAACCATTGGGAGAAGAAGTTCTGGACAAGATTTATGTGTGCTCAATCAGAGACCCTGAGATGGTACACCCTATTAATGGGGTTATCCTAGTTTGAAGATGCTCAGTCAATGAGTGATACCACCAATCTAGCATGTGACAATTGGGTGCATGGGACTTATGAATTAATGGGATGGTAGTTGAGAGGATCGGTGACCAAGGTAACAAAGGTGTGCATGGTTTGGCACCTTAGAGGAAAAGAACTACCCAAGTACTGGAGGAGCCTTCCCTGAGATCTTTTCTGCAGGAGATAGAAGCTCAGTGGAAGAACGAGAAGGAATGGAGGGAGATGTTGAGTTATGTCTTGTCTCGGCACAACAGCTCATTGGTGGGCCATGCATCAGGAGAGCCTTTTAGAGTGGTGTGAGGTAAGAATTCTCTCTTGTCAGATTTTCTAGAAGTAATATACCCACCATCATCAAGGAGTACCATGGGAAGGAGCCCACCTCTTTCCATATCTAGGAATGTGAATGGGTCTAGAGAGAAGGCGCAAAAGCCTTGCCACCATCCCTCTGGGTGCACAAGTTGTATTCTACACTAGTAGGTTGTGTGCGCATGCATGGTACATTCATTCGGAGACATGCCGCCAGACAAGGAATTGGAAAGAGCTCATGGCTGATCTTATTCAAGCCTTTGAGTATCGTGAGTACCAAACCATCGGTTGATAAGGCCTTGCAAGGTATCAAGCACCTTACCATGGGGGATAGTGCTAGAATGGAAGATAGGCTATTGGAACTACTAGGTGAACTAGATTAGAGGTGTTTCAAGAGATGAAGAAACAGAAGAGTTACAGCTTGAGTGCGTGTTTGGAAAAGGAGAAGGGAAAGTTAGTATATGTGATCGATGGAGAGGAATCAAAAATTTTAGATGTTAACCATTCTGTAGGGATGCGTGAAGTGTGGATAGTGTAGATGCCCATGCGTGTGCTTACCATGAGCCATTAAAGACAAAGAAAGTTAACATCGGTTCAGGAGAAGAACCTAAGGAAGCTATTATTGGAGATTATTGGATGGAGAAGGAAGTATCAAAGATCATTGATCTATTGCATGAATTTGAGGATTTATTCCCACGCATGGGTACCATGAGCTAAAAGGCATTCACCATTCCTTGGGGGAGATGAGGATAAAACTAAAGGAAGGTGCGTGCCCTAGTTAGAAAAAGGCCCTACCAGATGAATCCCAACTTACGTGTGAAGGTTAAGGAGGAGATAGACAAGATGATAGCTTTTGGGATCATTGAGGTAGTGGAAGAATCAGAATGGATAAGTCTAATGGTAATCAACATCAAGAAGGATGGGTGGATTAGAATTTGTGTGGATTATAGGGAATTGAATGTAGTTTGTGTCATTGATCCATTTTCAACCCCCTTCATTGAAGAAATTTTGGAAGGAGTCACTGGGCATGAAATCTATTCCTTTACGGATGGATTTTCAGGATACCACCAAGTCCGGATTGCAAAGGAGGACTAGGAGAAGACAACTTTTCACCACCGAGTGGGGAAGTTTTGCATATACGGTCATGCCCTTTGGGTTGAAGAATGCACCTATTGTCTTTTCACGCATAGTGGTGCAAGCATTCCAGGACTTCATTCATAAGTTTCTCCAGGTTTATTTGGATGATTGGATAGTATATGGTCTAGTTAAGGACCACTATGACAACTTGAGATTAATGTTTGAAAGGTGTAGGCAGTTGAGGATATCCCTCAACATTAAGAAGTGTGTGTTTGCTACACCCTTTGGGACTTTATTGGGGCATATCATATGTAAGGAGGGCTTATTGGTAGATCCCGCTAAAGTTACAGTTATTGTGGGGTTAAGGGAGCCTACTAGCCAGAGCGCAATGTGCAGCATGGATTCCTTGGGCATATGGGGTATTACAAAAATTCATTAAGGGGTATGCCAAGATCACCACGCCCTTAGAGAGCTGCTTAGACACAAAAGTACCTTCCATTGGGGAAAGGCGCAAGCAGAGGGCATTTGATACATTAAAAGATAGGCTTATTACCGTGCCTATTTTATGATTTCCCTCTTGGGACAAGCCCTTCCATGTCCATGTAGATGCCTCAGAACCACCATCGAGTAGTACTTGACAACCAGTGAGGGATTGTTGATCATCCTCTCTATTTTGTGAGCAGGAAGTTAACACCAAGCAGAGTAGAATTATACCACAACCGAGCATGAGGCATTGTCAATGATCTATGCACTTTTCAAATTTAGATAGTATCTACTGGCAACACCCTTTGTATTCTACACCAACCATATGGCATTAAAGTATTTAGTGAACAAGCCCATTCTTCAAGGGTGCATATGTCGATGGGTGTTGTTGTTTCAAGAGTTTGAATTCACCATTGTAGTGAAGCCTAGAAAAAGTAATTATGGACCTGATCATCTGTCAAGAATTGATTCAGGAGAGGACGTGCAAAGTATTGAGGAAGCAATGCCAGACACACAACTATTTAGATTATGTGCGCGCCCTCAGATTTGGAAGAGATTGTTGTATTTTTAAAAGAAGGTGTGGCACCGATGGGATGAAGGCATTAGAAAAGAAGCAGTTGGCCATACGTGTCATGCCCTACATGTTGATTAGTGGAGACTTATACAAATTGGGATGTGATGAAGTTTTGTGCAGATGTGTGTTAGAGCATGAGTGCCTGGCCATCATGGAGGAAGCACACATGGAGGAAGTGGTGGGCATTATGCAGGTGACACCACCATGTGCTAAAATATTAATGGCAGGTTTATGGTGGGAAACCTCAGATAGAGATCAGTAGGGATTATCAGTAAAGCATGTGACCACTATCAACGCATTGGAAAACCAGAAGGAGGGATGAAATGCCTTACAGTCCTATTCCTAGTAGAGCCTTTGAAAAAGGGGTGATAGACTTTCAGTAGACCTATTACACCGGCAACACGTAGGATGGGTCATGTTATGTCATCACTTGCATGGATTATCTCACAAGGTGGGTAGAGGCAGCCCCAACTAAAGATTACATAGCAAAGCAACAATGGCAAGGTTCCTATGGGAGAACATTATCACAAGGTATGGATGCCCTTTGAGTTTGACTAGTGATAGGGGTACACATTTTCTGAATGAGACCGTGAGGATCCTACTATCTGAGTTCATGGTGGCTCATCATAAGACTACGCCCTATCACCCACAAGAAAATGGAACCACGTAGAAGCATTCAACAAAATACTGAGTCATACCTTGACCAAAATCTATGTGATGTTGGAAGACAGATTGGGATGACAAGGTATCAACATTTTATGGGCTTACAGGACTACGTATAAAAGACTAAATAAAGCCACACCTTTTCAATTGGTGTTTGGCATGGAAAGTTTTTCTAGTTGAATTTATGTTACCTTCTCTGTGAATAGTGCACGTAGGAGGATTAGCCGATGAGCAAGTGCTGGAAGAAAGAATTGATGAACTAATGAAACTGGATGAGAGATGATCACTTGCCCGTTGGAGCCAAACAATGGAAAAGGAAAAGCAAAAGGCTTGGCATGATCACCATATTAGAAACAAGAAGTTTGAGGTTGGGTAGATGGTATTACTATATGATTCTAGATTTTTGTGCCATCCTAGAAAGTTGAAAGTCCATTGGTTAGGTCCCTACACAATCTCGTACATCCTTGATTCAGGTGCGTGCCAGTTACAAGCACTGGATGGAACAAAGTTTCCTGGACACTTCAATGGTAGTAGGCTGAAGCCCTACTATAAATAAGTCTTCTTGGTGTTTGTAAATAAGGTAGTTTTTCCAGTTAGTTTAGAAATTTTCCTTTATGCATTTTCCTTTCCTTGTGTTTCCCTTTCATGTTGTTGTTTTGTTTTGTGCCTTGGGCACCAGTAACCTTATTGCTATTTTTGGAGAATTTATGAGTGCAGAGGACCACACATCATTTAAGTGTGGGGTGGAGAAAAGTGAAGGAGAAAAGTGAAGAAGCACATGATTAAAAGTACCAAGGAAGTTGTGTTGAAGAGCCTTGTTGAGTAGCCCGGTTGAAAGAGAGATGAAGAGAAAAGATAGAATGGTTGGTGCCAGGATAAAGCTACTTGTAGATCCCATGTACAAAGGAAAAGGAAGCATAGTTAAAGCAACATGAGGTAGGTGAAAGTAAGAATCTGGATAGAAGAAGTGCCTTTGTGCGTGTGTTGAGCAGCATGTAAGAGTCTCCTGTCAAGTTGGTTTACACGCTGAAGGTTGGAGGCATTTTCACACAGGAAGGGTGCGTGAGTTAAAGAGGGTTTTCACATAGAAGGGTGCATGAGTGAGTGAAGGCTAAAGATGGGATTTGTTTTAAAAATCCACATTAAATGAACAAAGTATGGGGTAGGTAAAGTAGCCTTTAATGACCAGAAAAAGGAAAAACTATAAATAGAGGGTCGGGGCACTCTCATTTTACTTTGTGAAAATGAAGAGTTGGAGATATAAGTGAGTGTTATCAGCTAGGTTTTTTAGATTTGATCAAGTGGAAGATCTGTGTGATTAAAACATGAAGAGCTAGTTTGAGATTGTGAACTAGAAGGAAGGAATTACATGCATGTGGAAAGAAGTAAAAAGACGTTGTCTTGTGAAGAGTTTATCAAAGTTAGGGTTCAACAAACTAGGGCATGGGTTTAGAAGAATTGTATCGTGGATCTGAGATCGAAGGTTGGGAGAAGGAAAGTAGAGTAACAAGGAGAGGATTGGAGTGATAAAATTACCTCTGACCATGGCACCCAAGAAAGGAAAGGGAAAAGCTAAGGCTAAACAACCAAAACCCGAGGTAGATACAAATGAAGAATGGTATGCAGAGATGCAGTACCCAGACAGATGGAGTGATGATGGGGAAGGAATGGGAATCCCATTTGAGAAGCATACCAGTCAGTGACTATAATCACCACACCAACACTATAGAGAAATAAATGGCATTAGAATTGGTACGCCCAACCAACAAATGAACACCTGAAGGTTTTCCTATCTACAATGATGACGTAAAGGTCAAGCTGGAAAAGGCAGGGTTACTGCAACTCTATGAGTTGCCTTATTTTGGGAAGCCGGATCACTTGTACCAGTGGTTGATGTCTCGGGTGCATGAGGACTACTTCCACTTTACTGGGCGCAAGATGCACGTGACTCCCAGTTGATTTCATAGTTTACATGCCTCATATGCGAGGGAGATAGCCTGGAAGATGACCTTGGTGACAAGGAGGCTATTCAAGAGACCATCATAGAGTATGCCTGCAAGAAAGGGTCGTGGTACTATGACATCTCAGAC
This sequence comes from Taxus wallichiana var. yunnanensis, assembly GCA_018340775.1. NCBI lineage: Eukaryota > Viridiplantae > Streptophyta > Pinopsida > Cupressales > Taxaceae > Taxus > Taxus wallichiana. The sequence continues at coordinate 479,620,490 of CM031243.1, forward strand.
ATCAAGGACCCCATTATGAAGATGGCCGTGCACCTGGTAACGAAGTTGAATGGCCAAGAAAGATGGACGCAAGTCAACAAGCCATGGCTACATGTCTGCAGGAAGATTGCAGAGGGGACTATATATAACTTATCCACATACATTTCCGAGGAAATTGTAAAGTGCATGAAGGAAGGGGACATGATCCTCTTTGGAAATGTCCTACTCACCATAGTGTTTATAGAAATTGGAGTGCCGATGCACTGCAAAAAATTTGTGTGGGAGTACCCACCAAGACCCTTCACCCGTGAAGAGGTTTGAAAAATATGCATGTGATACAATGATGGCTCCCCACAAAGCATGACTTGAAAAATGGTATACACGCTTGAGAAATGCATTTGGGGTGGAGTGGAGGATCCCTGAACAACTCCCAAAGAGCCACACAGGGAGAAGCTGAGTTCACGGTGTACCAAGACTACTGCTTGGGTAGGTTCAAACTTATTGATGAATCATGGAGCCCTTGGTGCAAATTCCTTTCACGTTCACTACCCAATACTTCCAAGTGGGAGTGAACAAATTTAAAGAATCAAAGAAGCTAAGGCTGGAGCTAGGAAAGTTGGACCGGGAGCACAGGGATATGAGGAAGAAACTAAACTACCCTGGAGGTAAGTGCACATACATGGAGAAGTATGTGTCGCATGAAATCCATATGACTAGGCCAATAATGCTTCCCATCACTGGAGGATCCATGGTGTGCGTATACATGTGCATAAGGCTGAAATTTGAAAAGGGTGTGTACTTGGTGGATGAGATCTCAATACCTGAGGACCCCTTGGGAAAGAAGAAGCCAAGCATCTAAGAAGAGAGGTAGAGGAGAGGAAGGAGCACCAAGTGTGCCGACTACTCAGACAGTGAGCATGCCTTCTACAAGCGCCAAGCCAAGCACCTATGTTCGAGAGAAAGAAGTCTCCAAGTAAAGGAGAAGATGCCAGAAGTAGAGGCACCCAAACAACCCACCACCATGGAGGAGTCACAAGAGGAAGAAGAGAAGGTAGAATCTCCTGACTAGAAGACACCTCTCAAGAAGAAGTAGAGGGTGGATGAAGAAGCTGACTTAGAGGTGACCGACAACTTGGAGAGATATCTGGGAGAAGGAGAGGATGAGAGTGAAGGAGGTGGCGATGAGGAGGAAGAGCTAGAGAAAGACAAGGAACCTTTGGAACCTCATGTATTTAGTGTCTATGACTGGAGGAAGAGAGTGGGGATGAAAAGCAAGAGTTTGTATTCACGTGATGAAAAGGTGCACAAGGTGATGAAGGCACTGAAGATACAAAGATGGATGAGAAGGATGCCATGGAGAAGCAGGGAGACATAAGTTTTACCAAGGAGAAGATAACCAAAGTGGCAGAGTGAGAAGTGAAGAAGATGCTCGAGGCCCTTGTAGACCAGAGTTAGAGCATAGCAGCAGACATAGTGCTTAAGGAAAGGAAGGAGGAGAGCATGAAAAGGGACATGATAGCCTAGGAGGCCCCTCTGACAGTTAGCTTCCCCAAAGGCATGTGCTCAGTAGAAGAACTCTGGATGTAGAACAAAGGTAGATAATGGGCTATGTGGATGATTCAAGGAAGGTGCTATGCACAAGGTTCCAGAGCACGATACCCACGAGAAGACTTATAGCCATGGGATCATTCGAGAAGGAGGGCACGTACCCCAAGACCAAGAAGATGCTTTCTTGGGCATTTGAGTCCCACGTTGATGAGCCAGACTTTGAGGTCTACCAAAAGGTGCTTATCACATTGCCAGAGTCTAAGGGAGACAACCCCTTAGTAAATTCTCAGGAGCTCTCAGATGAGCAAGTGTGTAATGCTCTAAACAAGGTCATGGTTGAAACAAGAGGTGAGGCTATTCACATGAATGACAACATAAGGGATTTAGAGGGAAAATTGGCCAAGAAGGAAGAAGAGTTGGCTAAGGTGGCCAAAAACTTAAAACAGGAGGAATTAATCAGTGCACAGTGCAACTGAAGCATGAGCTCAAGGAGGAAAAGGCAAAGGTGTAGGAGGTCTACAAAAAGGTAGAATCGATAAAAAGTGCCATCATTTTAAAACACCCAGATCTAATGCCAATCCCCCAGAGGTACACATCGATGCTGGAATGCCTAGAAGACTTAACACGCATCCTCACCATGAGAGATGACAACCCTGGCATTGGAATCTATGGAGGAAGTGGCCACGCACCTAAAGGAGGAGGACTGGTTAAAGGTGATAGCACTTTTCCAAGTAGTAAACCAAGTACTCATGGAGATCAAGGTCACTACCCAGTCTGTAGAAGCCACATACGACACATGCGTGGATCGAGATAAGGTGGCAAGCTCCTTGGTTTCCATGCTTGAAGTAGAGCTGAAAGAGTTCTAAGAAAAGAACAAGGGGAATAAGGCAGAGAGGGACAAGGTTCTGGCCGAGGTAGAAAAGAAATTAGAGGTGATTGAGGCTTTAAGAAGCTCAATTAAGGCCCAATGAAGGAACTATACCCCCAGATCACCAGAAGAATGGACAAGCTCATGGATCTAGGTAAGGAAATGGAACAAATTGTGGACACTTTGGGTGCCCAGGGAGCTGGCCTAAGCTTTGATGAAGTGAGCACCCTGGTGGGTGACCTATGCTAGAAGGTGAAGGGCGAGGTCAAAGTGTGGAACAACCTGGAGGCAAATCTACGATGGGACTTTCCTAGCCTTTTGAATTAATGTCCCCCCATTCTTCATTCTTTCCCCTATTCTTTCATTCCTTATTCATTTTGTAAAATATATGTCTACATCTTGGTTCCATTGAACCAACTTGCACCTTGGTCAAGTAGAATGTTTCGAGGATGGAGAACAGGTGTAGTGTGGGGTGATGTTGGGCCCCTGGAATATTGGCCAAGTATGAAGGGTGTGTGGGTGTGGGATCCTAGTTATAGTAAGGGCGCAAGGTAAGGAAAAACGTAGAGGAAGAGTTAAGAAGGCACATGGTTCACATGGAGTGCGAAAGGAGGTTCGGACTTAGCCAATTTATGCAACAAAGGTAGAACACATGAAAAGTATGATTGGTTGCACGTAGATAAGATGCCATCTTGCAATAGGTGGCCCAGAAAGAGCATGCCAATGATGGAATCTTCTAGAAGATCATCATGAGATGGAGTGGAGAGCTCAGGCCTGAAGGAACATGCTCACTTGGAGGACCACATTCGACACTTGGTGACAGATCTGAGGGTGTGGTAAGGTGAGTTGGTAGTACAGGGAAGATGATAAATACAAGTGCCTACAGTGGAAAAAAAAGAGAGACCGAGATAACATACAGATGGGGATATAGAGATAGAGGAAGAGATATATACAGAGAGAGAGAGAGATAACATGGGTGAAGCTCTGCAAGATTGCTGCGAGTGGAACTTTGATGCAGAAAGGAATGTACTAGGCTTAGTATTGTAATTTCTTTTTCTTTTGGCATAGTTATACAAGCCTAGTGATGTGCATGACTACGGTCTGCCCTCTATGGCTCTTTGTAATGAAACAATGAATACAATGAGGTTACCTATTGCAAATAGACATGGATATCAGTAGCTTTAATGTATATTTCATTCATAAGAGTTATCTTTCCTTGCATGCTATGAATGAATGATTGTATCTTTTTTTTTTTGTTATAATATATGTTATGGAGTCTCTGTTAAAACATCCTACTTTCAAGAAGCTACAAGGATCTGGAGGCTCACCGCTGGGTGATTCTGAGCCCTATGATTCTGTATGTCTAAAACTTCTTTTCCGAATACTCTTACACTAATCATAGATAAATGCTTCCCACTAAAACTCACATTTTGAATCAGTGTTTTGTGCTCAAGAGTATTCATTATGTTGGTACATACCTGCTGCTAGATGATTGAGGTTTGATTTGGAGGGAAAGCTTTAAATCTTGCTTTATAGTGCCTCTCAGCTTACTATGAAACCCTATGTAGGATTTAAAGAAGTTTATATGATTCAAGGTCTTAAGTATCTTGAGCTAATTCTTGAAATTTGAGAGGTTAGAATCCTAAAGAGTTGTATGCATCAAAAATTGGGAGTGGTTCTTAAAGAGGTAGACTATTTTTAAGACCATACATTACCCTGTCACAACTCGTGCATGAAGGAACAAATTTGTAGGAGAGTAATGATATTAAGTTTTGTAGAAGGAGTTAATTTCTATTAAGGGAAAGATGAATCTTCATCTTAATAATATATTTCATGATTTCACTATGTTAGACCCTCCATGGATTAAGGTAAGCCTAAGATACAAAAAAATCTCCAACTAAAGCGTGCATATCAGTGGGCTAAGGTATTACTAAGAAGTTGTATAAATAGCTTGCTAAGGGTTATTTCTTGATTAAACTACTAATAGAGGATGATATTATATTGATGGAGTCCTATTTTTAAAAGGATTCTAACACTTGTGTGATTCAACAAAGGAGAAGGAAATGAATTTTTGAATGCTATGTACACCTCTATGTTGATGCAGAGTAGATCACCCATAATGATACATGTGAAGTATTCCTTTCTTGGTACTAGTAATATTTTCATGAAGAAAATCTTATAAAAGATCTACAGTCCATTTTTGAAGTTTTGAAACTAAGTCTAAGTAAATTTAAATCCATCTGTAGCCTCTTATGCTCCTATGAAAGTTAACCCAGAGACCTATTAGGGCTTGATACTTCAAGGTGCAAACCAATGAATATCAAAGTAAAAATTGGTTAAAAAATGATAAGGAGGTATAATAAGTGTTTCAAGAGGAATTTTTCATTTCATCAGTGGAATAATGGGTTATGCATGACAATTGGGAGAAGATCCATTATACACAGTCAAACCCTTAACTAGAGAATCCACTTTGTGAGGGAAGATGAATTTATTGATTGAGACGAGTCTTGAAACTTAAAGGAACGAATAAATAGCTTAAATAATATCCCTAAAGGTTGATTTTATGTCTTGGATCCATTTTTATCAGAAGATACAACTCTAAAATGAATGTCCTAGATCTAATGGAGGGTTTATAAACCTAACGGGTAAAAATGAGGTTGAGAGAGAAAATAAAAGAGTTAGGATCCCAAATTTTGCATGCACCTTTGGGTTTCTAAAGAGATGATAGTGAAGCCTACATTTGGTTAGGGGCACCTCTAAATCACTCCAACCATGATTTGAGCAAGATACTTGTGTTAAGGGGGATTTAGGAGGTTGATTGTTCTTGTATGTAAAATTTGGTGTCTTTAACTTCATTGAGTGCCTTTTATGGTTGATAAAAACATTTTTAAGATGTGAGAAAGGTGTAGGAGAGGAGGTATTACAAGAAATCTTGAAGAATAAAGAAATTGCATGTTTTGGACTAGTGGTTAGTCTAGAAGAACCTAGGGTAGATTGGGAAAATTATAAAAGTTAATTATTTCTTTGATGTTGAAGCATATTGAGAGTATAATAACATTGAATACAAGGTGCATGAAAAAATTATGGTGATTGGAGGATCCCTAGAAGCATTATTTTATAGTTTTTCTAGTTTTGACCTTTATAGGCTTGGCTTAAGAACCCTCTAATACCGATTACACCAAGGTTTGTTGTTAGAATCATACGATTTGTTGAATTGGTTTGAGTCGGTGGTGGTTGGTGTACATATTTTTCAGTATCGAGAAAGAGAAGCTTTTTGAAATTTTGGTATGTTGCTAATATTGAAGTGGTTGAATTAATGAGAGAGTGAAGAGAACAATTTTGTATCTAAGAAAATTGTAAAAAGGAAATTGTTGAACGTTTGATGTAAACGCCTTTTAGGTATTGCATTTTCTAAAAAAATTATTTCGCAAGTGACCAAGTCTTGAAGAGTGAATTATTCTTGAACTTCTATGAAATTTCCAAGTATTGAAGGATAGACCTTGAAGTTTGAAACTTTCTTGCTATTTTGATTACTTTGATGATTGAATGTTTTTAGAATATTGTTGACTAATCAATTTTCATGGAGTTTTGAGACATGTATGTACCTAACATATGGTGAAGTTTTGAATGATTAGAAGATTAAGAAACTAATAAAGAAATATATCTAAAATACTAGGGTGAAAAATACCTAGGTGAAGACCTAAAGAAACCAATAGACCAAAGTGAAAGATACTTGGGTGAAGTTCATATGGAGAAGTTGAAAATAGATATATGCGTAGAATTTAAGGGAGTGAAAGAAGGAAGAATCCATGAAAAAGAGAAGAGAAGCAAAGAAATGAAAGAGTTGTTCTTATAAAGGGAACAAAAGGAAGAAAATGAAAATGTGAGAGGTTACAAGACAATGATTAAAATCATGATAGGAATATAATATCAATCTTTGAGTGGAGGATGAAGAAGAAGGTGAAGAAGAATCAAAGGCAAAAGATAATTGCTTTAGAGAAAGAAATAGTGGAATAAACTCATGGGAAAGTGGAGGAAGATGTGAAGATATGTGAAAAGGAGGTTGAGAAAAGATAAAGAAAGGAAGTGAATATGAATAAATGTCTCATGTGGGCCTTATGGGCTCTATTTTTATTATCTAACTATGTGTTTGAATGGGTATTTTCAGGTATGAAGATAAGAATGATAAGAATGAAAGAGAAGACTTCAAAATGGATGAGAACAAGGCCAAATGAAGCATATTTAGAAGAAGATGAAGCTAAGATAATGCAAGTACAACTGGTACAAGGAAAAGAAGACAAAATGGAAGGTTCTAAACCTGATCATGAAGACCATGAAGACCAAATTCCATTCTATGAGGCATGAGAGAGCTACTTGAAAGAAAAGGAAAGTGATAATAAGCAAGAAATGGATGCTAATAATGAAATATGGAAGACATATCATAATTTACAAAGAAAAAAATATGAAAGAGGTATGAAAGACACTTGTAGTAAAGCCAAGAGAAATAAAGCGAGCACTAAAAGAAAACACCAAGTTCTTCATTCAAGGGAGATCATACATCATGACTATATTGCTTAAAATAAATGCAAAAATAGTGAAGCCTAATGAAAATGAAAGTAAGGATCATGTTTACTAAATTTTCAAGTCAAATCTACAAGCCAAGGAGAATATAGATCTGATGTGGAACAAATTTCAACCTACAAATACAAGCAAACAACTGATATGAAGACAAAGGACCAGCCTAATCACATGGAAAACAAGAAATGTATAGTTAAGAATAAAAATAAAGTGAATGCACTATAATAATGCATGAAGAATGAAGTGAAAAATATGTCATGAAGAAATAAATATAAGAATGACATCCAAGTATTTTACGAAGAGTGCACAAATTCAAGAATAAAACCAAGGAAAAATTCAAGGTATGAAAGGAGTTTGTGAAAGGTTTAATGATGTATATGATCATGGTGACTTAAAATCAATGAATAAATTAAGTAAATAGAAATGCATAGCCTTACAAGAAGTGAACAAAGAATCTACATAGGAATATGGCGAATGCTCCTAAAAACAATGAAGAACAATCATGCAGGGTAAGTGAAGAATGTGCCAAGGAGGAAAGTCATAGCAGCCCCAAATTTGATGAGGCCATGGATGAAGAATATATTCTCATGTTGAGAGAGGAAATGTGCATGATAGAAAATTTCTTTAAATCTCCAAAAGATATACAAAACAATATTGAAGAAAAGGTGAGTATTTTTATGATTAATTGCTTGATAATGAAAGTTGTGTGAATGAATTCTTATAAATTATACCAAAGTACTCTACTAGTGCATTTGAGAAGCATGGAACAAGAAAGAACGAGTGGATAGTTGTAAATGATGAGTTTAGGAAGCATGATGATTAGTTTTTCATGAGCAAGATAGATGAAATATTTCCAAATTTGTCTAGTATAATGGAAAAAGAAAAGAAAAAGGAAGTTACAACTAGAAGAAGACTAATCTCTTTGGAAAGGAAGAACAAATAAGAAGAAAGTATCTTGAGGAGATGAAGGATTATAAAGGGCAAGCAAAATGACAAGGAAATGCATATTTTGGCAAAAGAAAAGATGATTACATGAAGGAAATGTACTATAAATGGATGAAAAAGGTGATAGAGGATGAAAAACTATCTACATTTGTATTTGATATGTTTGTATGTACAGGTATGAGAGATGGCAACATGAAGATAATGGAGATAAAGATGCAATTCAAGAAGACAAGATGCAACGACCAAGAAAATGTAAGGATACAAAACAAACTATGGGACCGAGGTGGATATGAGACACATAAGGACAATGAGAATGGGAAGAGAAAGGAAAAATAATGTAAAGAAAATAAATACTTCTTTGAAGACATGATTACTCAACCAAGCTTTTCAAAGACTTTTTTCACCACCTTGGGTGTATGATGCAGGAGCATCAAGGAAAGAAGATAAACAAATTCAAAATCTCCTCCTAATCATGTGTATGGCATCAAGGAAGGTGAATATTAGTCCTTAAGTCATGAGTGAAGGCCAAGGATGTAATATCAAGTGGCAAAGTGGAGTCAAGTTGCTCAAGAATTTAAAATACAAGTTTCCCTCCATTTTGGAATTTGAACTTTTAAAGCATGAAAAAGTGTTTAGTTAGCTTGTAAAATTTATGTTAGGAGTTAGGGAGTAAAAACATGTTCCTGCGCTAAGTTTAAGACAATTTAATGTCAAAATAATGCAAAATACCCCCTTTGTGTGTGTAAGGACATGTGCAAAGACCTTGAGTCAAGTTAGTTAGGGTTCAAAACATGAAAGAGAATGAATTAAATGAAGAGAATTCAAATTGAGCGAGTTAGTTATCCTGTAGGTATGTGAAGGATGAAGGAGAGGAAGGTATTCATCATGGAAGAGAAGAAAAGGAAATGGAAAATGTAATGAAAAACTCTGTTTTGATGAAGGAGAGACTGTAAATTACTTGAAATAGTCAAGAAAAGACAATTTTGAATGAAATGATAGATGAATCCTTGATCCTCCTTATACTTCATTCATAGTTGAGTTGTTTTCATTCATTGAAATTACTTTTGGTGATTCCAAAGATTGTATATTAGCAGTTTACATGAATATTTCATTAATCGTGTTCAATTAGTTATAAGGTACTATCTCTGTGAGAGTATGAAAGTTATTTGATTGATGTTTGAGGCATTTTGAACCATTGTTTTGTGCGTAAGAGTATTCATTATGTTGGTACATACATTCGGCTAGAAGATTGAGGTTTGATATGGAGGGAAAGCTTTGAATCTTGATTTATAATGCCCTCTGGAGCTTACTATGAAACCCTATGTAGGGTTTAAAGAAGTTAATATGATTCAAGGTATTAAGGACCAAGCTAATGCTTGAAATCGAGAGGTTAGCATCCTAAATAATTGTATGCATCAAAATGGGGAGTGGTTGTCAAAGAGTTAGAATTTTGTTTAGGACCACACATTACCCTGTCATAAACTATGCATGAAAGAACAAATCTATAGGAGAGTAATGATAGTAAGTTGTGTAGGAGTTTATTTATATGAAGGGAAGGATTAATCTTCATCTTAATCATATATTTCATGATTTCACTATGTTAGACCCCTCCATGGATTCAAATAAGCCTAAGATACATAAAAAAAAAACTCCAACTGAGAATGTGCATGTTAGTGGGCTAAGGTATTGCCAAAAAGTTGTGTAAATATCTTGCTAAGGGTTATGTTGGTCTAAAAATCTGTCAGGTGGACGGATCTATGGATAGGCGAGCCGATAGTGTGCAGTGGCATAGCCCCTCTTTGAGTCAACAAAGTGGCTGGTTCATTGCTATTCTACCAAAGAAGAACGTGTAAGTCTCACAATATTTTACCTTTGGGAGTTTGGGATCTCATCCTAGTAAGGTGTTTCCAACCGTGAAAGGAAAGGAGAGAAGGGAAATAATGAAGATAAGATCGATTCGAAAGGAAAAAAGAAATGAATTCCAAAGCAAAAAGATCGGAAGGTCTATGTTTTGGGATTGGTAACAAATTGAGCCAAAACTACTTGCATGGATGAACAAAGCATCTTGATGAACAAATGACAAAAGAAGTAGAAGTAGATTCAACAGAATAAACATGCAGATCTAACATAAGAAAGTTCTGATGCATAACACAGGTATTCAGCACAAAGTCTCAATATTGTATTAATATTTTCCTCTGTTACAAAAGTACAAATCCTTTTATCCTTACTTCTATTTTTTATCTAAAAAGTGTCCACCACTTGAATACAACAAGTATTCAAGTATATATAGAAGAAGGAGAAGAGAGAAGGCAAAAAGAAACCAACAACTAATTACAAAATATCTAAAAGTCAAATGTTGACTTTGGGCAACTTGGTGGATGACAACATCCCATGGTGCAACATGGATGATGTCATCATTTGTGCCAACATACTCTTAGATATTTACAAAAAGAAAACCAAGAGGAAGAAAGCTATTCATCGTCATCCCACAGCTGAAAGGGGGTATCTTGCTTCTGCTGTTGTTCGGGAGAGGTAATATGGAACTGGGTCTGATATTCCATGAATTTACTGACCATCGGCTGAAGTTGATCCTAGGCAGGACCCTTTGTATGATCGCCGATGACCTCACAAGTCTCCGCTCATCTCTGAGTTTTTAAGGGAGCTTGAGTTATTCATTACACCGCCTCCATCAGTACCCCACAAAATCACGGCAAGCGAAGGTTATTGATGCATTCGGTGTCAAAGTGACTGGCCTAGCCCTCTGCAAGACAATCTCCTTGAAGATCCGAATAGTTTCATCTGCCTTCCTCAAGGTGAAAGAAGGAGTGAGCAAGCCCAAAGACATTCTTAGAAAAATTTGCTCCATTTGATGCATTGCATCTAGGGCTTCCACCTTGACCTTGTCTATATTCTCCAGACGAATTCCATCGATCGACCGGTAGTCCAACGCAGTAAGGATTTTCTTTGGGTACCTGGGGTGATCAAAAATGCCAAATTTTACCAAATCATCGACTGAGCAGTCGAGCATTTTCTGGAACGTCTCGTGTTGCAACCTAGCATGGTCCAACTCTTCGAGAGATAGGTCCCGAAATCACTGGAGATATTTGTTCGCCCGACTAATGTTCTGATACAATTTGGTGAACTTGAAAATTACCTCCTCATTGTCTTTGAGGATCTGATCTCTCCAGGAGGAAACTGCCATACCTTGTTTACCAATTTTGGCGTATTCATTTATCTTATCCTGGCTTAGGACCTTAGGAGTTTTGGTGGCAGTTGTAGGAGGTGCACTGCCCATTTTCTGCAGGGCGTGGAGAAGATGCTTGTTCTACTCTTTTAATAGCCTCTTCTCTTCCTTTGCTTCTTAGAGTTTCTTGCAAAGGGCATCCACCGTAGATAGGGCCTCCCCTTGAAGGATTTTAGATGACGTTCCCATTGTGACCTACATCACTGTGTAATCTATAGGAGACAGATCCTTTTTATCCTTTAAAGGATCGGGATACGCAATCTCCATCACTCTTTCTCCCGATGCACTTTGAGAGAAGTGAGTTATCGGCTTTTGCTTCTTAGCCCCCTTTGTTGGGATGACGGAGAAGTCCATTGGTGCATAGGGACTTTCCCTTTCTTGGCTCAAAGCAAAAAGCCATGCTGGACCTAAGGGAGCGGGACCAAAGTGGTGGAAGAGGAGCAGCTGTAGTAGATGAGGGGAAATACGTAGAGACAATTGGTGGTGGCATCGAGAGAGAGGCCAAGAAATTGCTCATGGGAGTGGGAGATCTTTGCGGGTGAGGTAGTCGCGGGAATGGAAGGGAGCTAAGAGATGAGAGAAGAAATAGTGGGGACAACTTCGCGAGAGAAGAGAAGATGGAGGATGAGGAAGGGGAATAGTAGAAGATGGGGAGAGGATATGACCAAAGGAATGGTCATTTGAGTCACCGAGAAGGGGGAGAAGGGACGGTGGGAACCTCCATGGTTGCGATAATGGCAAAATCTTGAATGGATGTGCCCATTGGAACACTCTCCGCTGCTTCTTTCTCTAAGGATGCTAGAGTTACAACTTGTTCTTGTGCGGTGGAAGGAGGACTTTCAGGAGCTTCTTCTTGAGCGGAGCTCGATTCTCCTCTTTATCCTTGCCTTTGATCTTTGGCGAGATGTTTCAGCCACTGATAGGTGCGTTTCCCAAAGGGGACGTGGTGAAATCTACTCCGAGGTAGATAAGGCCATTCATTACGCACCGTTGTGTCTAATGCTGCGTAATGTTTCTTTAACCATTACCTCAATGGTCCGAGGTGCCTTTGTTCTATCTATTTCGCAAACGGCCAACTATCCCCATCCATGTCTAGATACACACGATCAACTTCTTGATCGGTAGTTTGATAACCTTTTGGAACAATGGCTACATAAATTTGAATAATCTCTGCCAGGCAAGGCGAGAGTGATCTTTTCTTCCGAGTTCGACCTCATGATACGGAGTTCGATGTAGATATCCTCAAGTGGATTGGATTGAGTTTTACCTAGGGAGGAAATTTCTTGGATCGAAGGTTGGCCTTGCCGAGAAATTGTGCTTTAGATTGATCGGTTCTAGCTCGTGAACATTTCCGGGCTTTGTTGTGGGAAATGTAGGTGTACCCGCCCACCTTGTAAGGGGAAAAGGAGTTCCACCCTTCTTTCTCTTCAAACACTTCTCATGGTATGTTATGAGTTGTGTCGGACAGGTCCAACAGATCGGCTTAGGGCCAACATACCTTGGCAATTTAGTGGTCTCCCCAAGAAGTTAGCTACTCTAAGATAGGTGAAGGTGGGGAATTGGGTAAATAGTGCTCCCCACTTCTCAGTCGTTGTGACTATGCTCTTGGTCATCTGACCATGAGTCATATTTGGCCTCAAAAGGTAGATGATGCCGTAGAAGAAAGCATCATTGATCTTGGTAAACTATGAGATGTTATTTTCCAGCTTCAACTCTGGGTAGTATTTGTATATCTTCACCTGAGGCAAAACTCCGCATCGGCTCAGTGTTGGATAATCTCTCTCTGAGGCTGCAGTGTAGACTACGTAGGAGTTCATGTAGAACCTCCCCATCGTGGTGAGTTATTGGAGCTGCTCAGATATGGTGTTGCTTATTATCTCTGCCCACTCAAAGTGCTGATCAGGAACATTCTTATTCATGGTTTCTAGGTACCTGAGCATCCATTTGTGAAAGTAATGGGCATCAGAAAGCCCAAAAACTCTACTTAGAAATGTGATGGTATCACTCAGTTCCTCGGAGAAGTCGCTACGGTGAATAACCTGTGGCCACCTGGTTATCACCTTCTTGTTCTTTAAGTACACTTCGTTCATCAGCTGCATGCATTTGTCCTCGTTATCCTCCCATGCCTTGGTGCAGTCTTCTTGGCTTATAGCCACAAAATGTCGGTGGTGAGGAATGCCTAGCATGATCTCGAAGTGTCAAGAAGTGAGGTTGATTATGACCTCACCCTTTTCATTTTCGACACACCTTGTGTCTTTGTTGTAACAGCGGGCCACCACCATCATAAATTTGTTATTTACCGCGCTGACGGGGATTCCCCTAGCAAAATGTAGACCACTGCCCACCAGCTTGTCCATCCAAGGACTACCTGTGACCCTCTAGTTTTATCCCGAAATCTTCCATGTCGATGTGACCAAGTTCGGAATCTCTAATGTCAGGTTACATTCGCTTTGCAGGACTTGGGCATTCTGACCCTTTGATACTTATATTTCATCTCTTCCTCTGTAAGCTTAGCTTTACCCTTTGACTTGGTTTGCCTTTTGCTTGATGTAGACATATGTGGGTCTGAGTTCAGTTGCTGATCTGCAAGAAGGAGTGAAGTCCAACGCAAAAGAGCCATGTTAGCTGTCAAATCTTCCATTAAAGCATCACAAAATGAGGAGTTAGCAATTTTAAGGCCCCTAGTCACAGGGCATAGGGACACTACAAGATGTAGGGTTAATAGTATGGCGCATATGCCAAGTAGAGTGTTGCAAGGAATAAATCGGTGCGAAGGGCGCGGGCGCAAGGATTTTACATATAACATCTTTGTTGTTGTTAACAGGAGTGCGCCTGCGCCATTATATGCGGTTTTATACTGGGTGCAAATAAGTTTAGTGTTACATGGGAGCAGGATGCACCAATGGCGCATGCGGTCGTGTGTAACAGGAATTTTGTGTGTCTTTGAAGTGTGCGGGATTAATGTGTGTAGCACTAACTTTATGTGCACAAAGGGGGACTTTGGCGCATGCACAGGGAAAGCTTGCATGGCACTTTGTTGTTGTTAGCGGGATTGCACTTGCACCGGGTTTAGGATTTACTTGGTTTATGTATGGCACAGGGATCTTGTGTGTTGCAAACAAGGTCAGTGCGCCTTCTTGGTGCGACTGTGTTTTCTGTAACAAGGGTGGCGATTGCGCCAAGAGAAAAATGCGGCTCAGAAGCAACTTTTAGGTTTTCTCTCCTTTCTTGATGGGTTTGCGGTCTTTTAGGCTTAACTCCGCATCGATTTAGATGGTGAAGGGGGCACAACAAAGAGGTTTGGATTCATTTTTGAGGTAGAGCCCTCTTGGCCAGTAGATCTGGAAAGAGGATGAAAACGGCTTGGGAGGGGAGATTTGCAAGGATGGCAGGAGGGGTTTAAGGTTTCTCGATCTATTTTACCAACCCTCACAAACAACCAACAAAATGAAAACACAAGAGAAACAAGGACCACTTACCTAGAATATATAGAATGAGAAGAACGAAGCGGGGTCCACGAATGCGACACGAGAATGACGGGCGCGCTGACAGGTGCAGAGAAATAAAGATTATCACGTGTTTTTTGATTGTGAAAGTGACAGGGTGGATGCGCCTATATATAGGCAAAGGTGTAATAAATGTGCCAACCACTTTTTAAAGGGGCACACCAAAACATGTGTCGACACGTAAAACTTTGCACCCTTTGGCGTAGATATGGTTATGTCAACATGAAATTATTTGCGCCTTGGCGCAACATTTTTGTTGTTGACAGGAAGGCGCATGCGCCTTGGTGCATGCAAGAAAGGTGCATCATGGGAAGGCACAACAATTGATGTGTCAACACTTCAAAGGGTGCACAAAGGAAATAAAAGGGGCATAGATTTACCCATGTGTTGCATAGATAAAGGTGCGCCTAGCCAAAAAGGACAAAAATGACCAAGTTGAGAAAACTAGATTTCCCGAGAAAGGGACTTTGCAACATTTCGAACACCGAGGGACCATGATGAGGAACCAAAATTTTTTTGGTATGGTTACCTATAAAATTTCCCTTGTCGATTTTACGGGACAATGACTAACTCTTTCGGGGACTATCTTTGAGTGAAGCTCAAGGTATAGAACCCAGATCAATATGTGCCTATCCATTGGGCAACGAGTCAAAAACAGGGGTGATGACGAAAGAAAACACACAGCGAAGCAAACACACAACGAAAGAAAAGCTGTACAAAGAGAGAGCAAGCTCTACTTCACGAATATTTTGAGATCTGCCACTATAGGGAAGTGGGAGATCAGTTCCGTCTAGATACGAGAGATAGAATCTATTCTCTCTATTGAGCCGCTTGATCTTGAAAGGCCCTCTCCATAGAGAATCAAATTTCCCATGCATGCCCTTTGGCTCTCTCTGTTTGTCCCACAAAAGGATGAGATCTCCCATCTAGAAATCTCTTTGCTTGGATTTTTTATCGAACAATCTCTTAACTTGGTTCTGATGTTCGGTGATCCTGTCGACCACTCTTACTCTTCTTTCTTCAAGCTCTGCTAGATACATGATCCTCTTTTCAAGAGAATTTTGGAAAGTCTCATCTTCAATTGCTCATGCCAAGCATAGAGCGGGAAGTTACTGCGAAATGGGAAGCTCGACATCGATTCCATATAACACTTGAAAAGGTGACATACCAACAGACCTCTTGGGAGTAATGCGGTCTTCCCACAAAGCGTCATATAATGACTTGTGCCATGTTCACCGACTCTCATCAACTAGCTTTTGTATGATGCTCACTAAGTTGTTATTTTTGGATTTTTCCTGACCATTTCCCTAGGGGTAATAATCGAGGCATGGGCCAAGATTATCCCGTGTTCATAGAAAAAACCAACAACTTCTCGTGAGGAGAAGTTGGAAGCATTATCAGCAACGATTTTGTGTGGAACACCGAATCTCACGATGATATTCTCTTTGATGAAGCTGCAAAAGCGACTTGAGGTGACATTCTTTGCGGGGAATGGCCTCCGCCCATTTGGTGAGGTAATCTGTTGTTGTCGAGGACATAACTATGTCAAGACTTGATTGGGGATGGAGTGCTCTGATAAATTCAACTCCCCACTTCTGAAAGGTTCATCAATAATGGCGGCACGAGGGGAAAAGCAACCAATTTTAGCTTGCCAACAACAAATTATTGGCGAGCTCACATTTTGCTACCAGGTGGCTATGTCCTAAAGCTTGATGTTGGCAATAGTACTTGGCTTAGGATGATCTTATGTGCCATCATGGAAGAGGAGAAATGACCACCACAAGGCTAAATCATGAAAATTCTCAAGTAGTTGTATACTTGTGGCTTCATCAACGCATCGCAAGAAGATGTCATCTATTCTGCGTTTGTATAAACAGTCATCCTAGATGACATATCTATTGCTCGAGCTTTATAACATGTTTCTCCTTTGAAGTTCGATGAGTGGGCACTCACCCTAAGTGAGAAAGAAAGCAATATCGAGAACACCATTCATTGCTATTCGCGACAAATAGAACCATGGGTAGAGAATCGACTTTCTCCACACGGCTTTGTGCTCCATCGGTGCAAATCATCCTTTCTAAGGTTCTTCTAAATCTTGGTTTTCAGCCATGACCGACATAGGCCCTTGCCTCTTACCAACTTGGTTGGTTTTATATCTAGATCATACTCTTGAACTTTTGCAATCAATTTCCTCGCAAACTCCCTAACTCTGTTGAGTTAAGATTGACTTGACTAAGTGTTAGGGACCGGCACCTTGTATGAGAGTTTAGAATGTAATACGAAGTTCTTGAGTTTGCTTTGAAGTTTTGAATGTAATATACACCTACTGGTGGTGTAGAGTAGATCACCCATAATGATGCGTGTGAAGTCTTCCTTTATTAGTACTAGTAATACTTTCATGAAGAAAATATTATAACTTAGAGGTATATAGTCTAATTTTGACATTTTGTAACTAAATATAAGGAAAGTTATATCCATTTATAGCCTCTCGGGCTCCAGTGAAAGCTAACCTAGAGGCCTATTAGGGCTTAATACTTGAAGGTGAAAACCAATTAATATCAAAGTGAGAATTAGTAAAAAGACATGTTAAAGAGGTATACTACGTGTTTCAAGAGGAATTTTGACATTTCATTGGTGGGATAATGAGTTATGCATGACGGTTGGGGAGAAGATCCATTATACATTGTCAAACCCTTAACTAGAGAAGCCGGCTTTGTAAGGGAAGATGCATTTATTGTTTGAGACCATTATTGAAACTTTAAGGAAGGAATAAATAGCTTAGAGGATACACCTAAAGGTGGATTTTGTGTCTTGTATCCCTTTGTATTAGAATATATATTTGTAAAATAGTGTCCCAGGCCTAATGGACGATTTATAATCTAAGGGGTAAAAATGAGGTTGAGAGAGAAAATCAAAGAGTTAGGATCCCAAATGTTTCATGTAACTTTGGGTTGCTAAAGATATGATATTGAAGCCTATATTTGGTTAGGGGCACGTTTAAATCACTTGACCATGATTTGAGCAAGATACTTGTCTTAAGGGGGTTTACGAGGTTGATTTTTATTTTATGTAAAATTTGGTGTCTTTAACTTACTTGAGTGCCTTTTATGGTTGATATAAACATGTTTAAGATGTGAGAAGGGTGTAGGAGAGGATGTATTGCAAGAAATATTGAAGAACACATAAATTGCATGTTTTGGAATAGTGGCTAGTCTAGAAGAACCTAGGGAAGATTGGGAAAATTAGAGAAGTTAATTATTTTTTGATGTTGAAGCATATTGAGAGTAAAATAACATTAAATGTAAGGTGCAAAGAACAAAGTAGGTTTATTGGAGGATCCTGGAAGTATTGTTTGATAGTTTTTCTAGTTTTGGATTTTATAGGCTTGGCTTAAGAACCCTCTATTGCTGAGTACACTTTGAAGGTTTCTTGTTAGAATCATACTAATTTGTTGAATTGGTTTGAGTTAGTGGTTGGTGTACATCACTTGCCCAACTCATTCATATGTTCCATGCTTTGAGTTGTCACATGCAATACTTTTAGTATCACTAATTGGTGAGCATCATCCTTTGTATCACTCCTTCCATAGATGGCTCAACTACCTTAGAGTCTCTAATTATACACACATATATCTTGTTCGAGAACTCTTCACTCAAAGACTCAACATACAAAGCAGCCTTTGAATCTATCAAAGGTATAATGGTGTGCTCTTCCTTGTTCTTAAAGCTAACGTAGCCTTTGTTAAAGCACAAATATGTATTATTAGCATAACACCATGGTCTCCCAAGTAACGATGCGAAGCTATCTACTTCAGCTAGCTCCAATACTTCAAAGTCCTTAGTAAACTTGGCTCTCTGAATTATAATAGTCACATCCTTGAGTACTCAAGAGGCATGGCTCTAGTTCTATTTTCCATGTATAATATATTCGAGGAGGGCTGCAATGGTGGTCTTCCCATTTGGTTCCATGCATCCAACGTAAGTACATTAACCTCTACACCTATGTCTATCAAAATATTACTCAAGATCCATCCATCAACAACTGCATTAAGTGTAATTTCCTTGTCATATTCATGATTATGTGGGGTAGATTCACATGAATAATCTTCCTCTCGCACTCAGGACCAATGTAGGGTACTTTTTCTCTCAACCATTCTCTTAACAAAGGGATTATGTTCTCTGATGCAACATTTGACAAAAATCCTTCAAGTTGTCCTCGTCCTTTTGTAGAATTTTAACTTTTTTCTCATTCCATCACGCATGCCTGCTCCTTCAATATCTAAATATCTCCTTGTAGATCCCTAATAATGTCCATAGTCTCTTGGTAAACCTCTTTATGATGTGCAACATCAGGGTACTTGGCATTAATCACTTATTTATTTTTATAGTCGGCTTATACTTCGGAGGTTCACATGCGTGCTACTGACCTTAGTCTATGTAGTAACTAATAATGTTTCTAATTCATAATTAAGCCCTACCCTTGGCATCCATTAATCTCAAGTGTGCATTGTACCTTAATCATTCACTCTCCATTTTCTTTCTTGTGTTGTTTTCTCAAGTGCTCATATAAGTCAGGGCATTCTTCAAATTTGTGTTTTTTCCACACTATGAGAACACCACATTCTAAGGGCACTTGTGCTCATAATGATCAGGATATCCACAAGTATAAAAATTTCCTCTAGGAAATCCTCCTCTGCCACCACCGCGACCTCAACCTCTATATCCTCCACGAAATCCTCTATTCCTATTATCCCCATTATTGCACCCTTCATTATGTTGTTCTCCTTGTTCCTTAGATCCAATTTCTACACTAGTCTAGAACACACCAGTGAAAATGGATTCATGGATATGATCAATCACTTTGTAGTCAACGAGTGTGATGAGTATGAGTCTTTCAAATCTTAAAGTACATAGACACATTATTTTGAATCATGCTTTGTAAGAGGAGAAAACTACTCGCATCATGGTCCAAATGATAAATCTCACAATCCAACATCATGACATACACCAACTTGTAAGAATATCTATCCTTATTATGTTCTTCAATATCACAATCTATACACCATATCTCACTTTATCGTCTCATGAGCTGAATTAGCGAAAACTTCTCCAACTATTTCACCATGGATGCAATATAAGCCTTTAGAAATGGGAAAAATCTAGTATCCATACTCCTAACCACCTCAGTGTGTAGATATGATTGTAAAGCATCACACAAATCTACAAAGGTATTATGAGATAGTGCCCTTTTGAGCGGAGTCAACAATCCTCCAAAAAACCACTGTGCATGTTGAATAGGATGTATGTCATAAGAAAATTTCAATAAATTTTTTTAAGACACGCGTCATACTCTCGAATGCTCTCGGATAAGCCTTTCTTAATTTCCTTAAGCACACTTATACTTTTTGATCAAATTCTCAAATATGGAACTCAACTAGAAACATAGAATGCAAAGAATCATAATCCACCATAGTCTAATGTGGGTCATACTTTCTATACTAGTTATGCGTGTGCCCTTGAAGAGTAGTAGAAAATTGAATTTCCTTCTATCTCAAGCGGTGATTCGTTTAGCGTGATATAGTAGCTCACACTTATGCACATGCTCTGCTGCATATTTGATACCCCTATATTACGGAAAGTGAAAATAAATCTCATAATACACTGTTATGGTTGATGGGGGTGTGGACCTTGTCCACCGGATCTGAAACTAGAGTCCTTGTAGTATTCCCTTCACCTATAGTACAACTTTGATCCACTTTATCTTGATCATCCACATCCTCCTGATGCACCTCCTATATCAATAAATAGACTAGTCGATGTACTTCCTTGTGTCCTAACTATAGTGCTAAAACTGAACTCCCATAGTACATGAAGTTGTAATAATTCCAAACATATTCCCAATGTTCTACGTGGCCACACTCTGTCGATGATGCGTCATAAAATATTCTTGCATTCGGTCCCCCAAATAACAAAGATGATGTTTATCTTTGCCAAACAACAATGAAAACAACAACCAAGGACCTAATGTCCTAAACAAAACCATGTGTTATGACCGTGATATGTTACGGACCGGGTAAGGACACCAAATGTTGTCAACACCTCAAGCACAAATAATGTCGATAAAAACACAAGCGGTAACAATCGGAGGAGTAAAAATTCACTCCTATGATGAACGCGGTGGATTTCAATCGGCCTCCACCCAAATAACAATAATTTGGTCTTAAGGCCCTAACCAATACCCAAATGGGTACAAAACCAATATCAAAATAAAGGGCAATGATCTTGAACTTCAATTACATTAACTAACGGTTGAATAACAATCAAAATTTTGGACCACAAAAAACACAAATAAAAGACCTTTGTATTATGATCTTGACCTAGGCGTGGCTTCCATAGGGTCTAAGGGCATGTCGTGATTGTAAAAAATTCATTCAGCGTCTATCGGAGGGTCAAAGATAGTTCTTTGTTCAAATGTTTTTGGTGAATCCCATGGAACCAACTCAAAATGCTACCATAGGGCATGTATCCCCTCGAACACACCGCTCAAGTGTATACACCTAAAATCAACAACTGCTAATTCCGATTATCGAGAATTAGTTAGTACAGTTCATTATCACATTACACCCCTCATATTTATTAAATACCAACATTAACATTGTCGCCATCATTAATCATCTCGGGTTAAATACTTATAAAACTATACCCTCCATTAATTTAATTAAACTCATCGTCGCACCATTTAAACAACACTCCACGTCCTAGGTCACCCACTCTACCCTTTAATTAGTTAATTAATTTAATAATTATGTCACCACATCCCTATCCCTAAAATAAATAAATTAAATTAAATTAATTATACCCTCACCGATACGACCTAGAATTCGATAATATAAGCCCAATAAGACCCTAGATGTGCGACATCACTCGGCCCTAGCAGAGAGGTCACTCGAAGCACACAAAGGTACCAAGTCCCTCTTTAGGGTTTACTATTGCGAGGATGTTTAGCATGATGAAGACTTAACACATGAAATTACGTGACTAACACATCATTCTATAGAGCATGCTAGATCTATATCTAAGGGAGAACAAAATTAAGTATTAACCATGATGAAATAAAGAAAATACAGATTCATATACACAGAGAACTAAAACTTAGATTTAGCTGATATCCTCTATTATATTAAATGCAATAAATATATAAAAGCTTCATTACAATAACGGTAGTATGTGCGTAACATATTTAACAAACATAATCTCACTATGTATGCACACCTATCTCTCTCTTTATCTACTACACATTTTACTACATTCTTATAAGAGGGGAATTTCCCTTCATCGCTTATCTAATCCCAAAATAGGTCGCATGTCTATTACTAACCATGTGCTATTATTAAAAAAATAGCCACACATACAAGTGTGCTAACAATAGACTACTTAGTTAAATTACGGTAGTAGATCTACTTCCGACCTATGTCCATGCAAAAGCGCTTCATAGCTGATCCTCCAAAAATAGCCTTTGCATGATGTACAAGTCTCGATAAGTTTAAGTTCTCCACACGCTATCTCCAAAAATAGATCCTTGTCATGAAAATACCTAAGTCCCGAACCTATTTCAGTTCCTCGTGCGCATGAAGCCTTCCCGATACGTCCACGCCTTTGAATGCACTCTGCTCTCCCACGTGAACCTTCTGTATTTTATTTACTAAGTGCTAGGGTCTAATTGATCAACATTACCCCACACTAGTTGTATTGCCACCCCGACAATGGTTGTCTCCAAAACAAATAAAATAATAGAAGAATAGAAAGAATTTGGATGAATGAAATAATGTTTTTAACTGCAGTTTCTTCTTCTGCAACCTGAAAAATTAATTCAAGATATTCCTCCTTTATCTCGGCTTCCAAGGTCTGCCACTCAATGAGTGCTTCCTCTACTTTTTCTAGAATGTCCATGACATGGACTCTAGTTCATCTGCACAATCTCTCCTTTCTCATTCTGCAAGACCAACACAATGTTGGACATTGCAGTCATCCTTCCCTCTAGCAAATCCATCTTCTACGCAATGAGTTTCCCAAGCTCTTCTAGCCAATTTTTGTGTGGTTCTTGGGCTGCTACCAGGGCCTCATGCTTCTGTTTAACCATTGTTAATCTTTCTATGCAGCCTAATGTGTCATCCTTCATCACTTTCTAGACCTCATTGTTCTCCTCCGGGTTTTTATGTTGATGAGCACCTCTAGAGCTGTACAAATGTTCAAGGCTTGGTCTACCTTAATTATTTCTTCCGCGGTGCTTGCGGTAGTTCCTCATATGATGTAATCTTCCACATCACTTTGAAGCCTTATCTTTCTCTGCATCTTATGCTAGATCCTTAGTCTTGGCACGCATAGAGGTTCATCTTCAAGCACTAAATCCACTAATGTACTTACATAGTTCATTTCAAAGGGAATGCATTTGGTACCTTTGGCTCTAAGTGTGGCCTAGCCTTCATGACATTATCCCCAATTTTCTCGGGATGCTGATAAATAAAACGTTATTCTTCTATGTTGTCTCTTTCCTACGTAAGGCATGCTATCTCCCCATCCTTAGTTTTGATCTCTTCCTTAGCACCCTAATTAAGGAAGCTTTTTCCATATTCCATCGTGCCACCTCTATCAAGAATTTTACCAATGAATTTCTCACTGTTCATCGACATAATAGTAGGATTTATTGTTAGGTGTCTTTTCAACCTCCTCGACATGCATGGATCCTCCACAGGACATCAAAATCCAGTTCATCCATATGTGTGTGCATCGACCATGATAATTACTTCCTTGTGTACATTGTTGCCATATCTTCATCCATTAATTCCCATCCATATAACTCCTTTTGTGTCAGTGTGCTCTGAAAATGGGTGCGAGAAAATTGTACCTATGTCCTCACTTGTAACCCATGGATGGTGGAATGTACTCCCCACTTGTTCTTCTTGACCTAAGTTGCTTAGGAACCTAAGCTTCAGATTTGGAACTTATGTTTCTATGTCTGAGCAATCTCGATGTTGTCTCATATGTTCCTTTGTCTTCCTCTTCTCCTTCCTTCATTTCTTCATCTTGTTGTCCTTCTACATTCTCTGGAGGTGTAGGAGAATTAGGCATGCTTTCCTTTGACTCTTTTACTTCCTCATTCAATTTTAGTTTCCTTCTCCTTTTATTGGTTGTCTCTCTTTATATATAGAGATTAGGGGGATACGTGCATTGTTTTCGGGGTAGCACCTTGGGTCCTTGTTCTCCTGAACACTCTCTTGAATCGAAGGTTTGCTTGGACTGCATCCAAGTCCTCATCATCCCCCTCTTGTGGCTGTGGTGGTGTATTTTCACACTCAACTTCATCCTTAGTTATAGGATGTCTTCTACGTCTATGTTACAAATCACCACTATTCTCGTGCTCATCCTCCTCATCCTCTACTTCAATTGTCTTTATGGGATTAGGCACTAGAATTTTCTCCATGGTATGCTTACCCTTCGATGGCCCTAGGAGTGCAAACTCATCTTCCACATACTTGTTGTTTTCCATCTTGGGCTTTAGTTGGAGGTACACCAGTCTTTGCTCAACGTCTCTAATAGAAAAACTTACTAGCTTTATGCTCAACACATTTGAGATGAGTCTTTCAATATATGCATTACGTCTTGGATATACATAATTCTTCCTTAGTGCTATGCATAGTCTACCTTGTCTGCATTTAATGTTAGGTGGCACACATCTGAGAAAGCGTGAGATGATGCCTGAAAATACCTCACTATGAAGGCATACGGTAATTTGAACCATGGGCTCCAAGCCCCATCCTTCATCACAAATCATGATGCAAAAATGTTGGTGTATGGCAAACTAAATTGCCTTACCCACCACCGATGGTAAATCCTTTGGTATGTGCCACTCTTTCTCAAATGCTATGGGGACCTTATCATACCACTTCTCAGCCTCTCTACTTAACTTATTCAATCATCGATCCTTCACACAAGTACTTTCTAAATCATTCTATAGGTGACTTGTTCTCCATAGGATACTCCCAAACCTTCTCCTTGGGTCCATCTGGCACCCCGATCTCCATGAATATTAGAGACAATAGAACAGCCCCAAAACTAATATTTCCTCCTGAATGTGCTTCTTCGATGATAGTTTCTGCAATGTAACCTAAAATGTTATAGATCACTCCTTTAGACATCCTTTTAGAAATGTGTAGCCACATGGTGTTCACTTGTGACCACCTCTCTTGGTCATTTAATTTTGTCACAAGGTGCGTGGCTTCTGCACAATTGGGTACTTTTTCAGCTTGTCTATGTCCATGCCATGTGAACCCTTTGTGTACCCTAGCTCCTTCCTAGTCTCCAGAATTGCAACCTTGTCTGTTAAGTCCTCCTTGAGGTCTTCACCTGTAGCATTCAACCCTATCCTTTGTGGAGATCAACATGGCTTAAATTATTACTCTACATCCTATAAAGTAGAAGAAGTCTTCATGCACTATGCTCATGAGCCATTGGTACAATGGCTCATATTTTTTGAAGTAGGGGAGCTCGTATAACTGATATACTCCAATCTTCTTCAATAACTTCTCCCCAGCGTCATCATAGACCGGCATGTCCTCTGTCGTGTGCTTATTTGTCTTCGTGTTCAACAGTGCATCCAACTCCTTCTTGTTTTCTATGGTACGATGGTTGTACTCACTTATCTTACTTCTCCAAATGTGGGAATCCCATTCCTAGCCTACTATAACCCCCTCTGGATATTGCATCTCTGAAAAATTTCTCTCAGGGGTCATTTCTTCTTCCTCCACGACCACCTTTTTTTTCCCTAAACTTCTATTACAACTTCCTTCTTTGGTGCCATTTCTACCCTGTAATCCTCTAAAAATACTCATCTTTTGACTTCTACAATGTGAAACTCAAACCCTATCTCAAATCTCCATGCCCTAGTGGAAATCGCATGCCCTAGCTTGGTTGTAACGTGTCTGCTTTGCTCAAACCCTCCTCTTGTGGGAACATAAGCTTCTCCTTTACACAAACCTCCTTTCCACATCTGGTTTCACACTCTTCGCACCTCAACATGATTTTTGGCTCTTCACACTTAGATCTTGTCAAAATCTCTTAACCACAATGGTAAGAATGAGCTCGCATCCCATCCTTACATAGATTTTCAAATTTTTGATGCATTTATTGCTCCTTCACCTACCTAATGTCCTCTCATTTATTGACCAACTTTTTTTCTTTCCGTGCGGTACTTCTTCACGTCCTAGTTATAACCTTCTAGCGCGCCTTCCTACCCTCTAGTCACGAGACTTCTCTTTAGCGTGCTTCCTTGTGCACTAAGTACCTTGTCACTACACCTTCCACTTGTAGTTTTTATGGCCTCCACTTACCTCATATTATATTGTCCCTTCATCCATCTCCATCTTTGGTCACTTTATAGAAGAAATACTTTGACTTGAATACCACCCATAGCAATTTATTCCTTTTGTCATTTGATTCCATCAGTCTTGTACCTAGATAGCAACAATCCACCCCACACTAAAAGTATGCACAGTCCTCTTGCACATAAAAATTATTCAAATAGTAATTAGTTTAGCGCGTAAACTCTCTTATTTCACAACACACCAACTAAATTTATAAAGCATAGCAACAAAGAAGGAAACACCTTAAGGGAATGAAAAATTGAAAACCTAATCTAAATGGTAATATTGCTTTATTGCAAACACCAAGAAGACTTATTTATAGTAGAGCTTTACCTACTCCGTTGAAGTAACCAAGTAGCCGTGTTCTATCAAGTGCTTCTAACTAGCAAGTTTCTGGTTCAAGGATGTAATTGATAACATATGGCCCCAATCAATGTACCTTAAGTTTTCTTGGATGGCACAAGAACTTAGAGTCATAGAGAAGTACCATATGTCAATCTCAAACATCTTTTCCCTTATATTTCTATCATGCCAAGATTTTTCCTAGCCTTTTCCTTCTTTTGAATCCAACGTGCTATGGCCAATCACTCATCCATCTTAATTATCTTTTCAATCCATTCTTCTAAAGCTTGCTCATCAGCTAGACCTCCAGCGTGTGAAATACGCAAAGAAGGTAACATAAATTCCATAGGAAGAACTTGCTCTGCAAACACTAACTAGAATGGTGTGGTTTTGTTTAACCTTTTATATGTTGTTTGATATGTCCAAAGTACTCCAAATACTTTATCATCCCAATCCTTTCTTACAACATCACATATTTTTGTCAATGTCTGGCTCAATTTTTTTGAAAGCCTCAGTAATTCCATTTTCCTAAGGAGGATAGGGTGTAGTCTTATGGTGTGTAATCATGAACTCATCGATAAAATTCTAATTGTCTCATTAAGAAAATGTGTTCCCTATCCACTGGTCAAACTTAAAGGACATCCATACCTTGTAATAATATTTTCCCATAGAAATCGGGATGTTGTAGATGTTGTGAGTCCTTTGTAGGTGCTGATTTTTCTAACCATTTCAGATAATCTATGCAAGTTATGATGTAGCATGATCCAGTTCTACACGTAGCTAGTGAAATAGGACCCACAAAATCTATAGCCCATTTATCAAACGGCTCTGCACTAGTAATAGGTCTCAAAGGCATTTCATCTCGTTGACTGGTTTTCAAGACATTGACAATGATCACATGCCTTACAAAATTCCTTACAATATTTATAGAGGGTCTCCCACCATAATCCAGTGAGTAGAATCTTGCACACTGTGGCATCACCAACATAGTGGCCACCTACAATACCACCATGAGCCTCTTCCATAATATCATGTGCTCATGTTCCAATACACAACGATGCAATACCTCATCTCGGCCCAATTTGTACAAGTCACCACTAATTAACATATAAGGTGCGTGTGTATAGAAAGTTGTTTCTTCTATAAGGATTTCATTCCTTCAGGTGTCATCCTTGTTCATAGAAAGACATCAATGTCCTCTAGTTTTGTTGTTGCACATTGTAACTTTGTATAACTATGCATCGGCATGGTATCCTCAATTTCATGTGCTTCTTCTCTTGACTATATTCTTGATAGATGGTTTGGTCCAGAATTACTTTTTCTTGGTTTTACCACAACTGTGAAATAAAATTCTTGAAATAAGAGCACCCATCGACATATGCACCCTTGTAAAACAGGTTTATTTACCAAATACTTCAATGTCATGTGATATGTATAAAAGATGAATGGTGTAGCTAGTAGGTACTGGTGGAATTTATGTAGCGCATATATCATTGACAAAGCTTCGTGCTCTGTAGTTGTGTAAATTTCTGTCTTTGTAGGAGTCAACTTTCTACTAGCAAAATAGATAGGATGATCTATAATACCTTCTCCAAGTTGAGCCAACACCACACCAATGGCCATGCCATAGGCATCAACATGTACATGAAATGGTTGGTCCCATGAAGGAAAATGTAGAATAGGCATGGTAGTAAGTTTCTCCTTTAATGTATTGAATGCACGTTGTTGTTGTCTTCCAAGTAGAACATACCCTCCCTTTCGATGCTTTAATGGTGTGAAAAACTTGGCATATCCTTTGATAAAATTTCTATAATATCTTTTATGACCCAAAATATGCACACCTCACTCTAATTGGTAGGCTCCCTTAGGCCTATAATGACTATAGCCTTTGTTGGATCAACCAACAAACCCTCTTTGCAAATTATGTGTCCTAAAAGTATTCCAAATGGTGTAGAAAATATGCACTTCTTGATGTTCAAAGAGATACTCAACTGTCTACACCATTCAAACATTAAGTGTAAATTGTCACAGTGATCCTTAACTAATCCATACACCATCCAATTATCTAAATATACCTGTAAGAAGTTGTGAATAAATTACTTGAATGCTTGGACAAGTATGCATGAAAAATACTGAGGCACATTATTCGGACCAAAAGGCATTACAGTATAGGAAAAGCTACCCCATTTAGTAGTAAATGTAGTATTTTCTTGATCCTCCTAGGCAATCAAACCTGATGATACCCAAAGAACCCATCTGTAAATGAATAGATTTTGTGCCCTGTAACTCCTTCTAGTATTTCCTCGAGTGAATGGCATAGGAAATGGATCAGTTACACATGCATCATTTATCTCCCTATAGTCCATGCATATTCTAATCCATCTATCCTTCTTGATACTGATCACCATTGGACTAACCCATTCTAACTCATCAAGGGGCTTGATAATTCTAGACTTTAACATTTTATCAATCTCTTCTTTGATCTTTTCATGAAAAATGGGGTTCATTCATTGTAAGGTCTCTTTCTAACTAGGCACACACCCTCTTTAAGCTTTATCTTCATCTCCCTGATGATTCATGAATGCCTTTAAGTTCATGGTACCCCTAGAAATAAGTCTGGTAATCCCTTAGTAACTCTATGATTTTTCCACTTGAGTCGACCAATAGTCTCAATTATGGCTTCCTTAGGCTCAGTATATGTTCCAATATTCACTGCTTTGTCTTGAGAGGTTCATGATAGGCATGTGTGGTCTTATCCACATTTTCCAATACCTCATGTCTCCTGTTGAATGGTTTACATCCATATTATCTACTTCTCCGTCATACACTAAGTATACCATTTTTCCTTTCTCTTTCTCAAGGCAACCATGTTGAAGTAGTGTGGCATCAACCTCTATTTCTTCAACAAGACATGCTCCTGAGTTTCCTTCATCTAATAACTCCTGAAGGAGTTCTTTAGCCTTGGCACTATCTCCCATAGTTAAGTGCTTTATGAATTTTAATGCTTCTTCCACCGGAGGCTTTGTAGAGAAGAAGTCAAATGTAAGGCCATTCCTACAATTAAATCCTGTCAATTTCTAGTCTCTCTATGGAGTTCTACATATACATACCAAGCACGTGTGTAACTATGTAAAGTGGAATAAAACTTGTGCACCCATAGCAAAGGTGGTAAAGCTTCTGAACTTTTGTCGAGTCTCTCACACTTTTGAACATGGTGTTGAACATGTTGATTACCATGATAAGTATAGATTTGAGTAGGTGCATTGTTCCTGAAGAACCTAGTAACAACAACAATCCTAATTTCATTCCATCCTATAATATTATCCTTGTGGACCACCCAAAAGGTGTGGTCTTTATCCACATAGTGTATATTCTAGAATATTTCTTCTTTCAAGTGGGTCTATCCACTATTCTTCCATCTAGCGCCTTGCAAGAATACCATAGGATCTCCTTCTCCAATGGGGTGTAACAAGGTACCAAGTTGTTACCTATCCTCTTGACATAACGTGATTTAATGCCTCTAGGAAATATGCTCTTTACTTTCACACCCTACCAAATCATAAGTACTATGAACCCAATTATAACAAGAAACACTTGTAGTATCATTGATTTAATAAATTGTGTATCCTCCCATTGGATTATTCCTTCTTTGGTTGGCTCAAGTATCTCTAGATCTTGCATAGCACATACATAAATCCTATTCAAATCTTCTTCACTCAAGGGCTCAACATATAGCACATGATTCACCATCTGTTAAAGGGATAATAACTCTCTCTTCCTTGTTTTCAAAAGCTGATATAACCCTTGTCATTTAAACAAGAAGATCAACATTATTACGCACTCTGGTTCTTCATCAAGACACGCTTCGAGTCCTCTTTATCTAATAAATCTGAAGGAGTTCTTTGACCTTGGCACTATCCCCCATAGTTAAACACTTTGGATAAATTTCAATGCTTCTTCCACTAAAGGCTTTGTAGAGAAAAGTCAAATGTCTGGGCCATTTGTACGATTAAATTCAACCAATTTCTATTTTCTCTATGGAGTTCTACATATACATACCAAGCATGCACATAGTCATGTAAAGTGGAATTCCTTAGTGCACCCATAGTGAAGGTGGTAAAGCTTCCTACCCTTCTATCCATAGTCTCTCACACTTCTTAACGTGGTGTTGAACAAGTTGATTAATGTGATAAGTACTTATTTGAGTAGGTGCATACTGCTCTGAAGAACCTAGTAGTAAGAGTAATCCTAATTTCATTTCATCTAAAGATTATCCCTGTGGGTCACCCACCAGCGTGTTATTGTCCCACGTAGTGTAAATGCTAGCATATTTATTCTTTCCAGTGGGTCTATCCACTTTATTCTTCCATGGCATGTAGAAATACCATGGGATCCCTCTTCTCTCAATGTAACAAGGTACGAGTTATTTACCTATCCTCTCGACATAATGTGGTTTTGTACGTCAATGAAATACACTCTTTACTTCACCCTACCAACTCATAAGTGATGTGAGCAAATTATCACAAGAAACACTTGTATTATCACTAATAGACTGTGCATCCTCCCACTAAATTAGTCCTTCTTTGGTTGGTTCCATTATCTCTAGATCTCGGTTGCGTGTACATAAATCCTATTCAAATATTCTTCACTTAAGGGATCAACATACAAAGATCATAAATCCTATTAAAGGGATAATACCTCTTTCCTCTTTGTTTTCAAAACTGATATAACCCTTGTTAAACTGAAGATCAACATTATTTGTAGCACCAAGGATGCCCCAATAGAGAAGGGAAGCTATCGATCTCTGCGGCGCTAAAAATTCAAAGTCTCAGTGTGAACTTTACTCCTTGTATGGTTATGTATGCATCTTTCAAAACTCAATGGGAGTTTCCTTAGTTCGATTCATTATGAATAATACACTAGAGGATGGCTGCAATAGGGGTCTTCCCATTTGTACTCTTGCATCCAAGGTAAGAAAATTGAATTTTGCACTGCATCAATCAATATATTACTCAATAGCCACCCATCCACAATAGCATTCAAAGTGATTTCCTTGTCATAATCTAGGCTATGAGGAGGAAGATTCACATGTAGGATCTGTCGTTCATCCTTAGTACTTGTGCACAAAGTGTTTCCTTTTAACCAACTCCATAATAATGGAATGATGTTTTCTGGCGCAACATTTTACACACTTCCCTCAAGTCATCTATATCAGTTTGGATTGTCTCTGATGCTTTATTTTTCTCCATCTTCCATGATTTCTCTTTTAAGTATTATATCTCACCTTGAAGATTCCTTAGAACTTCCATGGTTTCCTGATAAACCTCCTTCTGATAGGTAGGATCTAGGTACTGTGCATGAATAAATTCTTCTTTATTGATGGTAGGTTTTTAGCTGTCAATGCTTCACTGCGCATCTTTGCCTCATCATGGATCGTGATATTCACTTGCAATGCCTTGGAATCTACTTCCATCTTAGGCATCCATTGATTTTCAATAATGCATTGTATCCTAACCATCCCTACACCTTTGTTTTCTTGTTTATGTTGTTTACTCATATGCTCATATAAGTTCTGGGAACTCCTCATAGCTATGGTTCTTTCCGTAGAAAGAACATGTAATATTCTGAGGACATTCATGCCTATAGTGGTCAGGAGATCCACATGTATAACATGTTCCACGAGGAAACTCACTTCTTCCACTACCATCACAGCCTCATCCTCTGAATCCACCATGGTATCCTTGACCTCTGCCATGAACACCTTAAAAATCCCTTCATTAGTTCATCAGTGCGCCTAATTGTGATCCTAGTCGTGATGCTCATTCTTGACTTTATTTGAAACTCTATCTTTCATTACACCAATATCTATCATCATGGATCTATTCAATCAGCTGGCAGTCTTCCATGTCATGATTCATGGACCTACAGATTTTATAGTAGCTTGAAATGTTTTTCCTTATCACACGTTGTAATAATGGGTAGCAGCTAGCATCATGGTTTAAATTTCATATTTCACAATCATCAAAGCAAAGATCGTATTATTTTGCGAGGAAAAATATCCTTTGTGTGACCTTCTACTTCATAATTTGTGCACCAAATCCATGTGTGCATCTCATGTGTTGAATTTTCTGATAGTTTCTCCAACTATTTTCCATGGTTGTTAGTTGTGCTTCTAAAAATGGGCTCACCCTAGTATCTATATTTCAACTACCTCAGTGTGTAAGGCTGCTTCAAGTGCTTCACATGGATCATTGTATGTCTTATGTGATAATGCCCTCCTAAAAGGGGTAATAAAGCCCCAACAAACCATTGTGCATGTTATCTTACATGTATGTCATAAGAAAGCTTTGATAACAACATTTTAAACTGTGCATCATACTCTCTAACACTTTTAGTAGTGCCTTGCTTAATATCCTTGAGCGCACTTATACTCTTTCTGCTTCAAACTCAGGGATATGAAACTCTTTAAGGAATGCATCCTTTAAAAATGTATAATCTACGCAAGTCGATTAAGGTCAAAATTTCTACTAGTCATTGTGTGCATGCACCCTTGTAACATAGTAGCAAATTGGCTTGCCCTATGCTCGAAGCCATGATTCCTTTTTGTGCCATAATATTTCACACATGCACACATGTCAATAGCATCATCCATGCCCATATACTCTGGAAGATGAAGATACATTTCCATGTAAATATTCTGGATTTGGTGTGGGCCTTGCCCACTTAATCCAGAACCTCTTTGTGTTTCCCTAGCCTCTAGAACCTCCCGATCCACCTGAACGGAACTACATATGCTTCATGATCCAAATGCATGGTAGGTCAGGGTCAGACCAGAAGATGTACTTCCCTATGTCCCAATAGTAGAACTGAACTGTACCTTGACATTCTATGAAGCGTTACTACTCCCAGAAGTTAATCCAAAAATGGCATGCTTGTATTATATGATGATGATACACTTGAAAAGGTACTCTCATATAACAATGAATTTGTTTGTGTTATCATCATTGTGCCTCTTATAAGACTTACTCCTACTCTCCCACTACTTGAACTAGCTTGTTGAATGCTTGTTGTACTAGATGCTAGAAAACCAAACACAAGGGAAAGGTTACTAGGTGGATTCAGATGCATGCCCATGGCCCAAGTAGTCTCTATTGGCACGCTTTTGTGTGAGGCCGAGGAAGGATCCCTGTCATGCTTTCCAAGATGGGGGAGTTCCTAATGCTCTAGCTCCATGTCTTCTACGTGAGCTTCAAATCCTTCACGAGCCATCTCTCTCCTCAATGCCATACTTTTGCGTAATGTTATGTTGCTTCTCTATCTCCCTCTCACACGCCTCATTATACTTAAGCCACCTTTCCTCTCTCTGCCTTTCTGTCGCTAGGTCTGCCATCTTTCACCAAACTTGTTCCTACCCCATGCATGGTGAGGTTTAGTTAGCCATCGGTTTACTCTCTAGATTCAAAGTTACCATCAAGATTTTGATCACCAGATGGAATTCCTTGTAGGTAAGCTCCCCTTGGATATCATAAAAATTGGAATTCAACTACCTCTGGACACGAATAAGTGGAAATTGAGTACTCAAGATATAACTATTCAAAACACCATGGAACCACGTATCCACAACTTGATTCCAAATCAAATCAGCATCATAAAGGGCCTAGAATTCTTCCTACATCCAAACAAGTACGTGATACCTCCAATTCCACTTAGATGCATAAGCAATCAGCCACTCGTACAATTCTATTGGAAAGATAGCGAAAAATCTCTCATATAAAATGTCATACAAATTATGTTCCACCCACATGCATGCATTAAACTCAGATCTAGTGTTGAACCTGTCATGCATATTCTTCTTCCAGATCGTGTATCCACTCTTCAACACTTGCTAAAGTCAACCGGTATGTCTTCATCAGCGAACCATCCACGAAACAATTGAAAAAGAGGTCCCGACAACGGAACCAATGATGTAGCCTAGAATTGAGTGTGCAAGCCCCATAAGACCCTAGGCACCTTTGGCACATCACTCGGTCTAGCCTAAGCACTCACCTAAAGTGCAAAAAGGTACGAGTCCCTCTTTAGGTTTCTTTATTGCAAGATGTTTAGCATGATGAAGACTTAACACATGCAATTCCATGACTAACACATCATTCTACACAACATGTCAGATCTATATCTAAGGGAGAATAGAATTAAGTATTAACCATGATGAAATCAAGAACATACTAGATTCATATACACATAGAACTAACACTTAGATTCAGCTGATATCCTCCATTATATTAAATGCAATAAGTATATTGGAGCTTCATTACAATAATGATGGTATAG
The DNA here is from genome assembly GCA_018340775.1 of Taxus wallichiana var. yunnanensis. Taxonomy (NCBI): domain Eukaryota; kingdom Viridiplantae; phylum Streptophyta; class Pinopsida; order Cupressales; family Taxaceae; genus Taxus; species Taxus wallichiana. The sequence continues at coordinate 479,655,247 of CM031243.1, forward strand.
TATGCGCATACAGATTTAGTAGCATAATCTCACTATGTATGAACATCTCTCTCTCTCTCTCTATCTCTACTACATATTTTAATACATACTTATAAGGGTGGGAATTTCCCTTGATTGCTTATCTAATCCCAAAATAGGTCGCGCATGTTATTACTAGCCACGTGCAGTGAAAAAAATAGCCACACATGCAAGTGTGCTAATAATAGACTACTACTAGTTAAGCGATAGTAGTAGATCTACTTCTACCCTATGTCCATGAAAAGTGATTTGTAGATAATCCTCCAAAAATATCGATGTGTGACACGTAAGTCTTTAATTATTTTGAGTGCTCATATTTATCTCCGAAAAATAGATCCTTGTCGTGAAAACGGCTAAGTCCGAACCTATTTTGTTCCTTGCACATGAGCCTTTTTGATACGTGCACCTTTGAATGTGCTCTTCTCTCCCATGTGAGCCTTATTTATTTTCTTTACTAAGTGCTTTGAGGTCTGAGTGATCAACACTCACACCTCACCATGTCGGTGTATCCCTATCTCACTACTTACGACTAGTTTAACTAAACCTTCTATATATTAATCCTAACCACCGCTAACTTATCCCTATGAAAACTTATCCCAACTCATTATTTTTAACTAACTAGTTTACTAACCTTCCATAAATACCACCTAACTACCTCTAACTTATCCCCATAACCACCTCCTACTCTTCACTAGTTAGGACTAGTTTAAATTGGGCAACCTTCTAAGTTATCCCTACTCTATCCTAACCACTCTAAACCTCCCTCTCAACATCTCTAACTTATCTAGCTATGATTCCCCTAAATATTCAACCACCTAAGATAAAAATATCAATTTTATCCTTTGTATCTCATCTAAACTCAAACTTCCTGTGATTCTTTGGTGATTGCCCAAATCTACTGGTGATTCTCTCCTATTAACTCTATAAATATGAGTCACATGCCTTCATCTCGGGAGGACGAAGAACCATTTTCAAAGCTTAGCATTATTCAATTAATTTGTCTCTTCTTCATCTCTTAGAGGCCATTGACATATCCAGGAGCTCAAATCATTCCATCATCAACATCTTTCTTCTAATGCGTTTCCGAACCACCCGCATTTATCCTTAAATCGGGGCGTTGTTGAAGCACCTTCAAGCTTCACCTCCCATGTAATCTCACCTTTCTTTAGCATTGCATATCTATTACAACTAGGTAAGCATATTCATTTGAATATTATTATCATTGTCTTTTTAATTAATCATTTCTATCAAGCTATCTTGTCCATTATCAACCTATGCATTTTTATAGCAATTCTTAATGATTTCGAATTGTTGATGATTCACTACACTGGCTAGCGACAATTAGTTGTAGAATCATTGGAAATTTCTCCAATCACCAGTGATTCTGTCAAAAAATTATTTTAACCCCCAAGCTTGATTTTAATATATTTAAACCACATAATCTATTATTGTCAAGCCTTTCGAAGTGTTTTTATCATGAAGCTCCTCACGAGCCATCTCTGACATTTCATCATCTATCCAAATTAGATACACCATCATGCTTACCTTTGTGAGTGCATATCCATCCATAACTCTACTCCTTTGAGCTATATTGTGATTCCTTGACTTCCTTTGGATCGGGAATGGCCATTAGACCCACACGTAACCTTGAACCCCATCATCCTTTTCCTTCACATTATTAGTTACATCATTTTATCATTTATTCTCAGTTCACTTTCTCATTATTAGATTAAAATAATTGAACACGATTGACATCCTTTGGGAATTCCATTGACTTCGAGGGTGGCCTTTTCCATTCAATCCTACTAACTCCATCTTACGTAAGTTTAATTAATTTGCGGGCTTTCTTGTAGGGTGTTTCGCTCGGAATGTTTAAAGCCACGGGAATAGAGTTGTATCCTTTCATTCCTTTTAGAAGCAGATGAGGTTAGGGTTAGGAGGAATACTGTTGAATGTCGAGATGGTGTGCGCGTACGAAGTAGAGAAAAATCGGGTGACTGCGGAAGAACTCCTTTTTGTCTTGGAAGGACTACTGCGAAATAAGAACACAAGACCACAAGATTTTGATTAAACAATAAATGAGAAGCGCCTTGGGGGGAAATATAAAACTTCCCTTGAAGGTGGTCGATTCCCTACTAATATGAATTAACACAAAAGATTGCAAAATATCAATTAAATTATTTTGTTAAAGCTGGGTAGGGGAAAGGTGGTTTTGGTTTTGATCGGAGAGGAACCGATGGCGGTTATTGATGGCCGATGTCGGTTCTTGATAACCGATACGGTGGGTTATAGGATCTTCTTGGTACATATGGTGTTTGTAATAGTGGCATTTTTTGGATGGTATTAGGAAATGGGATGATTAGGAGTGAAAGAATGACAGGTTAGATGATAGCACGTTGGGTAGTGGATTCGAGAAAGCGGATTTAGGAGGAGGTGAGATTGAAGCATAAGAAATGTTATGACAAAAGGACATGTAAGATCGACTTCTTTGGTTTTGGCCAGAGATGCAAGTTGATCTCCTTGGTTGCAAACACTTACGGTTTCTTTACTCGTCTACTGCTTTCTGTCAGTGAAGATCTGGACTCTGTTCCTCGCTCATGATGCTCTCTGTTGATCCGAGAAATCCTTTGGTGATCTCTAAAATGAAATTCCGATCCGTTGTTTTGGTTTGGGAGCCCATTTATAGGAACCGATGGCGGTTGCGTAAGCGACGGCGGTCGAGTAGGCAAGCATCGGTAAGGAAAAAGTAGGCTATTTTTAGTAAAATAGCCCACCTTACTAGCACTTTTCTCGAGAGATCGGTTGCGGGCTTGGTCAAGTGGGTAGAAGGTCGGCTTTTGGTGTGAGTAAGGAGGCATTAGTTATGGATGTGAGTCTAGACCAAGTCATGGGTCTTAATTAGGTTAGTTTAGGGTTAGGGCTAGGTCATGATGAGGTGGAAAAGTGAGGTGGTGGGTAAGGTGATGTGGATTTATCAATTCTGAGGTAATTAATAAATAATTGTGTAAAGTTTAGGTAATGAGGTTAGGTTGCGAAATGGGATGCGGGTCACGAGGGTCGTGAGACACGAATTTGGTGTCTACATTAGCCCCTTATTGTCGTGTAGCTTGTTACGTAAAGGCTGCGCGGACAATAATATGAAGTGGTTTCTCATGTTAAGGATATAGGTAATCCCCCTCAAATCTATCATAGATTGAGTGAGCGGAAATCGGGGATAGGGTTGATAAAGGGTATATGTGGTAGAGAGGATGGTAAGGTGGTGGGGTAGGTCGAGAAGCGGACACATGTTGAAATGCAATAGTACGACTAGAGTACATGATTTGGTAGCAAACCAGCAATGTATAGGCAAAGGTCGATAGTTTATCAAACATGGGTGATATAATCCACGGTATCGAGCATAGGAAGTAGCTCGAGGGTATATAATAGGTGAGGTGCAGAGGCGTTTAGGCATGTTTAGCGGTACCAGTGGTTGGTTTGGTTGAGATAAACGTCACGGTCGAAGTGTCAGGCAAAGTTAGTCGGCACGAGATCAAGTCGAGGACCCTAATCATGCTAAAACATGAGCAGGTGAGCTCGATTGAACACAAGGTACATGATGGATGTATAAAATAAAGCGTTGATTATGGGTATGGTATGGAAGTAATCGGCCTTTGGGTCGGGCCAAGTGGTTGGGCGGTGGCCACAGGTCGGAGTTAGATGGGTAGGTTGAGGCCTTGGGTCGGGTCAATGTTAGGGCGAGGCCTTGGGTCGGGCCGGATGGGTAGGTTGAGCCTTGGGTCGGGTGCACAATGGTTAGGAGTGAGGCCTTGGGTCGGGGCGAATAGGTAGGTTGAGGCCTTGGGTCGGGCCGAATAGGTAGGTTGAGGCCTTGGGTGGGCCAATTGGTAGGTTGAGGCCTTAGGTCGGGCGAATGGTAGGTTGAGGCCTTGGGTCGGGCCAAATAGGTAGGTTGAGGCCTTGGGTCGGGCGAATAGGTAGAGGCGAGGCCTTGGGTCGGGCGAATAGGTTAGGGTGAGGCCTTAGGTCGGGCCGAATGGTAGGTTGAGGCCTTGGGTCGAGCGAATAGGTAGGGCGAGGCCTTGGAGTCGGGCCGAATAGGTTAGGGGTGAGGCCTTAGGTCGGGCAGAATGGTAGGTTGAGGCCTTGGGTCGGGCCGAATAGGTAGAAGCGGGCCTTGGGTCGGAGCCCGATTGGTAGGTTGAGGCCTTGGGTCGGGCGAATAGGTAGGCGAGGCCTTGGGTCGGGCCAAATAGGTAAGGCGAGGCCTTAGGTCGAGCGAATGGTAGGTTGAGGCCGTAGGTGAAATTTGAAAGACAAGTGAACAAATGTTGTCACAAAGGTGGGCGAGGCGATATTGGTGAAAAAGAGGTAGGAGTAAATAAGGGCAAAGAATGGGGTGAAGGTTGGGTATCGAGACCGATGTCGATTCTTGCATGGCCGATCTCGGTTAAGGGACCGTCTCTTTGGTTTCTTAGGGCAAAAAAATGAAACCGACATCGGTTCGGTTAAGGTCGAAAAACCTATAAAAAGAAAAATACGGCTTTGTGAATGGTTGTCACTTTTGTTATTTGCGAGGTAGGCGGGGTTGAGGATGAATGATAGTGTCTGGCTAGCCGCTGTATTGTCACGGATCGGCGGATGTAACACCGGTACGGGAATGGACATTGATAAATCGTTTGGGGTTAAGTGGAATCCGTTATTATTCACGAATCGCACGTAACCATGGTATGTTACGAGGAGTTGATTGAAAGATGGAATCCCGAGACAAATACCTTCTATCTGCCTTGCAGGTGAAATAGCGGTAACATTGGAAGATGTGTTTGGATTTTGAGACTCCCAATTACGGGAGAACGGATATCGAGGCACTACTAGCGTGGCACGGGGGAGCGATAACTTGGCGATATTTGGTCCATATGCACGAGATTTGACACAATGGCGAGTTTATCATTTACATATGGGGTAATGTATAGCGGCACACCCTGAGGAAACAAGAGTTAGCGAGTGATATTAATGATAGCGGTAGGGTATTATGCATTCACGAGGGTGGAAGGGGAAGATTTCAAAGGCATTGATGTGTGTTATACGGGAGATGGTAGAAAGGAAGCGTTACGTTTGCATGGGCACCCTGCATATTTGGCGGAGCTATACGGGGGTTTATGGGCTTGTAGGCGAAATCACGGGGCGACAACTTTGGATAGTTCATACTTATTACCTTTGTTGGGCCTATGAGCACATTGTTTGTGTGCGACCAATAGGCGATCCATCGAGCAGGAGAGGCCCGGAGTAAAGAGGTTGGGATTCGAGATGATGGGTCCAAGCAGAACAAGAGGCCGAGATCAGCCGTGTGATGGGTGATATTGAGTATTACGAGGCGGTATGGGAGAGAGTGACGGTTGCGGATATCATTTGGAGGCCATACGGAAACTATATGGTAGCAGAGAACATAGGCGAGGAGTTGAGGGTGTAGAGTGATTGAGGTGGATCCGCGGGGCACGGGCCGGGTGAGTATGAGAGGATTCTATAGATCGCGTGCGGCGACAATTTGGATTTGTGCGGGATATACCCCTGGCTTATAGACCATATATGAGGATCGGCACGCAGAGGCAACATTCTCACCTCCCGGCCAACACCTCCGAGAAGGGCTGAAGAGTAGCCGATCGCGAGGTAATGGATGCGGGAGCGATAGAGGCCTATAGATTGTGGTGGGTAGCGAGCTGTGAGGTGTGCGTGGCGCCACGACATAGCGGTGATTACGGCGAGAGAGGGATTGTCTACGAGCGTTTGGTTCGGCAGCTCCCAAGCGGGTGAATGAGAGACAAGAGGATTGTTAGTGGTTGCGGAGTCATAGGCGGGGAGACTAGAGGCTGAAGTCCTCCATGCGAGAAGGCGTATTCATATGTTACGGGAGAGATTGGCGGATCGGTGGTGGGTGCAGTAGCCGTGGTACCTTTGAGGACGAGAGAGGCCGGCGAGAGGGTCGAGCAATCACGATCATCACCTAGTTCGAGATGAGGCGTGAAGTGCGAGTAAATGTTAGCAAGGTATAAGAATAAATAAGGATGTCGACACTGCGTGTCGATGATAGAGAAGATGTATTTGTTTAACATCTAAATAAAAGCTGAATATGTATGTTGATTTGAGTTACGATAATAATAAGATTGTTTGTGTTTTGATTTTTCGGTGTTTTGAAAAAGGATAAAAAGGAATTTGTGATTAAATAGAAATACACAAAAATATTTATATTCACCACACGGGATAGGTTATGGTAGGGGATGGTCGAGAGCTAACCTTGGGAGACCCCATGTCTCCAAAGTGCTTGCCTACATAGCCCATTGCTCAAAGCGGAGGGGCCTCGGGCCGATGTAGTTCTCCCTTAGGACCGGGGAAGGTGAATTGAGCAATTTGGGTATGGTTAGGTAATTTGTTGGTTGATAAGATTTTTATGTTGATAGGGTAATGTTGTTGGTGTTGGTAAGGTATGGGCGATGTTGATGTATGTATAGGTAAAGCGAAAGTTAGCTTACCCAAATAGAAAGGAACCATGTCACTGATTAAGATCAACACACAATCCTAGATGCGAGGCAAAGAGGAAAGAGTGTCCGTAGTTGAGAAGAGCTAAACAAACCACATATTAACATAGGATGAGCTTGAATCCCTAGGTACCTTGCATAGGCGAGAAGTCGATAGGTGAAAAGAGTTGTATAATCACATGATATATCGGATATAAGTCACATCCCTTGAGTTGAAACAAGTGGTGAGGTGAGGTGGATGATATAGCGAGGTCGCGAGAACTTATTACAAAGTGAGTGCTCGAAAAGAGAACCTATCCTAAATAGACAAGTCCATGACTCAAAAATCCTTTTGAATGAGGCTTTTCTTTTTATTGAATGTAGGCGATCGATGCGGGAAGTCTACGGGGGATATTGATTGTATTATTCTTGAGGTCTTCACGAAGGCGATCAATGCGAAAGCAGCTTGATAAAAGGCCCATGTGTATAGCTGTCCTTCGAGGAGCGATCTATTTATAGTATGCGAGATATGATTGTAATGCATAGAAATTTGTCCTTTGAGGCGATCATATATAATAGTAGCAATAGTTCGGCATATATTGTCCTTCGAGGAGCGATCTATATTTAATTTAAATGACTAGATGTTTATTTGGCGTGAAGCATCTAGTTAGTAGGAAGTTTGACTCAAGAAAATCCCATAAGAATACGGCTTATTTTAATACTTTGAAGTCATGGACTAGACTAAAAAGGGAAGGCATCATCGAGGAGGTGAGGATCAAACTATGTGAGCTTGATTGTTATTATGAAGTGTAGGAAACAAAGTGTATGTAGTGGTAAGTGAGCTCGGGACGGCGGCGGGTAGATAAGAAGTGATATAATACTAATTTCAACGGTAGAATGGTCGAAGATACGAGGCATTAAGGGGTTGAGCTCGGAGTTTACCATTAGCGAAGCTAAATGATAAGTACCAGATCCATAGGTATGAGTGATTATATAAGGCCCAATCGATTGGGAGCAAATTTTCCACGTTTGCTCTTTTCTAGTTTGGTTACATGTTGATTCTCTTTGAGAACAAGATCACCAACCTTAAAATACGCTCATGAAGTCGCTTATCATAAGCACGTTTAATGCGTTTTTGATAGATTTGAAGGTGATCGAGAGTGTAAGGCGGCGTTCGTCAAGAAGCTCGATTGGGCTAACCTTGCTCTTAGGCGAAATCATCGTTGGTGAGAATATCTGAAGAGATATTCTAAGGGAGGGTATTTGTATTTCGAGAGGCAAAACAGCCTCGGTACCGTATACAAAAGAAAAGGTGTGGCATTAGTAGAGTGCGAATGCTATTACGATAAGCAAAGGGCAAAGGGAATGTGATCGTGCCAATTTCTTAGGATTCATTACATGACTTTCATGAGGATTTTGGTTAGTGTTTTATTAGAGGACTCGGCTTGCCCATTGGCTTGTGTTTACAGAAAGATACATTAAGATGTTGTGTTTGTTATGTGTTATGTATACATTTGTGTTT